>MU228067.1:2583007-2658450 GCA_018584345.1 Thuja plicata | reverse complement strand
TTCTGCATTTGAAACTCAGTCGATTAAAGTCAATTAGAAGAATTTGCCTAGTAAAATAGGACTTCGAAGATAAGAAAATGCACCAAAATTGATTAAGTTATTAGGTGCCAATTTTGGGGTGTTACAAAATGAAGAGTGATTTCTTGAGAAATTATAAGGAGTACTGTAGAGGAAATTATATGAGGGGGGACAAACTTTTTAATATGACACAAAAATAGGATGAGAGCTGGGAAGATTATATGTCAATATTTTTGTTCAGTCTGTAGAAAAATACTCAACATCACCTCAACCAGGAGTCTAAAAAGTTAGTCTTCCTAAGGGGTATTAATGAAGGGTACACAAAATAATTGGACTTGATGGAAGGAGGAGATATCAACCAATCCACATGGAATGATATAAAGAAAATCTTTCTCAATTACTCCAGATCTGTTGCTAAGAAAGGTCATAGATATAGAGCCATTGTAGGAAAAATAAATGGCTCTAGAGTCTCACGGATAGAAATAACTCATCTTCTCTCCAACTTTAAGAAATATATCATAAATAACATGGCCATGCATATGGATACTATGTAGGAAAAGAAGAAGCATGATGAGGTAGAAGCTATTCTGGTAGAATTATGCCCCCATTGCAGATAAAAAAAGATATATTGTCAATGTAAGCTGGTGGCTAATCTTGAGGCTACCCAATTGCCCACTGATTTCAAGAAAGTTGAAGGAGAAGGTGACCAAGTATTCTTCATTTCTCAATGGAGACCATGGGCCCAATGACAATGTATGCCTTAGGATCCTCTTACATTTACTTGTCTATTTTATTGTAATCAATGACAACCTTCTATGAATAATCAGTACCCTACTTGGAATAATCCCCAACCCCAGTGGCCATATTACCCCAATCCCTAGTGGAAAAATTCCCAAGGGAATTGGAAACAACCCCAAGTTGAATGGTAACCATAACAGAGTAATTGGTAGTAGAATCAACAATATTGAGGAGGTCAACAATGGCCAAACCACCCACAAGGATTCCTATAGCCACCTCCTCAACCACAATAGCAATTACTTTTCACCTCTATCTGCTACTGCTAAATCTCCATGGCCTACTCAACTTCCTACCCAACCTCAACTGAATCCAAACAATAGGCCTCTACCCTAGAAATAGAGTGTCTATGTAAGAGACCCTACCCAATACCCTACCTATGTTATAAATAAAAATGATATCCATTTGCGGTCAGGTACCACACTAACTGCTCCAACTCCTCCTGTTATAATAGATGTATCATTAGAAGAACTAAAATATCCAAATGAGTCCCATACTTCTCCACAAGATAGAGTTGCACCGCCTGATACAACCCAACAACCATCTCCTCCTTTTCCACAAAGGTTTTAAGCTGAAAATCCTAAGCCTTTCAAAGATGACGCTTTTAACATACTTGATCAGCTCACAAACATTATTGTTCAAATATCATTATTTCAAGCTATGAAGGATGTGCCAACCTATGGGAAGGCTATCAAAGAAGCCTTCTTCAAGATATTTGGCTGAAAAAGAAAGGACCCCCAGACATCGCATGTGTTAGGAAAATTTGCAGGCATCATGCTTGGCAAGGTGGTTCTTCCAAAATATTCAGACCCTAGCAGCCCAATTGTTGAGGTTACTATTGACGGGAAAACCATCAAGAATGCTTGGATAGAGCTAGGATAAGCTATAAATTTTATGACCAAATATATTATGCAAAAAATCAACATTACCAATCTGAGGAATACACCTATTGTCTTATAGCTCGCAGATAGTTCTATGGTTAATCTTGATGGGATGGTAGAAGATATAGTTGTCACCTTAGAGTCCTGGTCATACCCTATTGACTTCATGATACTATCCCCAAAAGCCACACTGGGGGGATATCTAATCATTCTCAGAAGAACCTAGTTAGCCACTATTGATGCTTATATAGGTTTTCACTCTAGAGTTATAACCATCTCTGATGGTCATCATACTAATATGTTAGCCTTATATCCACTTGCCAAACCACAAGTGGAGTTGAATACACCAATCTAGCCAGAAATGGGGGAAGAGGATGAGGTAGTCAATTTAGTAGAACATTTAATGATGTTGAAAAGAGACCCTTTCCTATAGCTTCAAGAAGAATATAGCATGATCACTGACATTATGCAAAATAAATACAGGTTGAGTTCACCTACTATGGATTGTTCTTCTCCCCATCACCGTTCCCTACAATATTTGTATCCTAAATGCGAGTTGTCTCCATCTCCTACATCCAAATAGCTCTACCATCATTTTCTTCCCCATGAAATTAAGATTCCATCATTCACATATGATTCTATGGTAGAGCTAACCAAGAAATTAGAAGGCTCTCCAGGACACTGCTTGAACATCAATATTCATCTTAACCACCAGCTACCATCATTTTCTTCCCCATGAAATTAAGATTTCATCATTCACATATGATTCTATGGTAGAGATAACCAAGCAATTAGAAGGCTCTCCAGGGTGCTGCTTGAACATCAATAGTCATCTTAACCACCAGTAGCAAACCTCCTTAGCTAAGCTATTAAAATATCATACCACAAAATTCGCATGGGATTATGGGGACATGGAAGGCCTAGATCCTAATTTGTGTATTCATAGGATTTATCTCAAGGAGGAAAAATCCCCTATTAGGTACTTTCAAAGACATGTTAATCCCGCATTAAGGGAGATAGTCAAAATAGAGTTACAAAAACTACTTAGTGTTGGTTTTATCTACCCCATCTGAGACAGTCAGTGGGTCTCTCCTTTAGTAATAGTCCCAAAAAAAGGAGGCAAGTGGAGGGTATGTTTTGATTATAGGGAGCTCAATAATACCACTAAAAAAGGACCACTTACCTCTTACATTCATAGCTCAAGTGTTAGACTCCTTAGAAGGAAAAAATTAATTTTTATTCCTCGATGGGTATAGTGAAGATAAGAAAATCACGATTCTTCCTGAAGACCAAGAAAATACTACCTTCACCTATCCACAGGGAACCTTTGCCTACTCAGTCTTACCTTTTGGCCTTTTTAATTCTCCAACAACCTTTGAAAGGGAATTCATTAGTATCTTTTCTTATATTTCTAGTGACTATGGAAATCCACATGGATGATTTCACTACATATGGAGAAACCTATGAGGAAGCATTGTATAACCTTGGAAAAGTTATTCATAGATGTGAGGAACATAATTTGTCCCTAAATAGTGAGAAATTCTTTATGATGTTGCAAGAGGGGATAGTGCTAGGAAATTATATCTCTTCTATTGATATTCAAGTTGATCCTGCTAAAATAGAGGTCACCATGAACCTAACTACGCCAACCAAACAAAATGATGTCATACATCTCTTAGGACATCCTGGTTACTACAAAAGATTTATCAAAGACTTTAGTAAAATGGCTAGCCCATTGTATTCCCTACTTAGAAAGGATTCTGATTTTCTATGGAACACCACATTTGATGAGTCCTTCTTGTAGCTTAAGTTTGTTCTTACCCAGGCACCAATTCTAAGGGGACCCAATTGGTCATTTCCATATCATATTCACATTGATGCTTTTGATTATGCTGTGAGAGATGTTTTGGGGTAGAAAGAGGATGTTGTTGAGCATGCAATCTATTTTACCAGGGAAAATTTGTAGGGACCTGAGCTAAATTACACAGTCACACAGAAGGAACTCCTAACTATCATTTATGCCCTCAACAAGTTTTTCCACTACATTGTATAATACTAGATCTACATGCACATTGAACATGCAACAATTAAGTATTTGACTAAAAAACCTATTATCACAAAAAGGTTAGCTAGATGACTTATGTTGCTCCAAAAGTTTGTTATCATAATAGTTGATAAACCAAGGTGAGCTAATCTAGTGTCTGATTTCCTATCATGGTTTCAGCATGCTGATGATTCTCAATTCATTGATGATATTTTTCCTGATGATCACTTGTTCTCCATCTTAGCTAGTACACCCTAGTATGCTGACATTTCCAATTACATAGCCTCTAGCAAGGTACCTCCACACTTTTCCTCCAAGGAAAAGAGACTTCTCATAGAAAAAAATTCAATTTCCCTTGGATTTCCAACTACCTATTTTATACTAGACCTAATCAAGTTATGAGAAGATATGTGAGGGAGGATGAGACCTATGATATCCTTCATGCCTACCATGATGATCCATGTGGAGGACATTTTGTAGCAAAAAGAAGAAAAATGAAAGTATTAATCATTGGTTACTATTGGCCAACCTTACAAAAAGATACAACAAACTATACTATAAAGTGCGACAGATGTCAAAGGATGGGCTGCCCTAAAAGGTATGAAAAATGCCTCTATTTCCTTAAGTAGTAGTTAATCCATTTGAAAAATGGGGATTAGATTTTCTAGGACTAATCAACCTTAGATCCATCAATAATTCCTACATCCTAGTTTGCACAGATTATGTAACTAAGTGGGAGGAGGTCTGAGAAATGAAACATGCAAGGGACAATAATGTTGTGAATTCCTATATGAGGATATTTTCAAAAGATATGGTGTGCCAAGGGAGATGGTCACCGATCAATGGGCACAGTTCATATCAATGCTGATTACAACATTCATGAATAAGTATAACATTCTTCATAGAAACTCTAGCCTATACCACCCTAGGATAACAACCAATCACAGATCACCAATAGAAAAATTGAGGCAATCTTGACCAAAAAAGTCTAGAAACACAGGAAAGATTGGAGAAGTAGGCTTCAAGAAGCTATTTGGGCATACGGGACAACTAGGAAAATAGCAATAGGATTTACAACTTTTGAATTGGTATATGGGAAGTCTGCTATGATGCCTATAGAGGTTGAGAACAAGACATTACACAAAGTAGTGGATCTAAACATGGATCTTCTTGTGGCCCAATGGGAATGACTCTTGCAGCTTAATACTCTAGATGAGATGCATAAAATGACACTACAAAAAACAAAGATAGTCTAGTTACCATGAAAGAAATAGAATGATTCACACAACTATAAAAAAATATTTTCTCCTTGTGATTGGGCTCTACTCTATGATTCACGATTCCAAGAAATACAACGTAAGCTAACTTCTCATTGGCTTGGGCCTTATAAAATAGAAAAATTCTATGATAATAGAGGATTTTAGTTATCCATAATTGACCTTGTGAACTTCAAGCTACTGGTCAATGGAAATAGACTTCATCTGTACCAAAACCAGCTATCAAGGCCTAGTTCCTGTGCCAATTTGAAATTTCTCCTAACACTAAAGTATATCTTATAGCCAAGAGGAATAGTCTTCCACTCCATTCTCTTTAATCCTCTTCCTTCATGTAGATCATAATAAAGTTTCCTTTACTTAAGGAAGCCACTCCTTTCCGTAATAAATCCATTTCATTCCATCTAACCTCATATCTCTTACATGTCACTCATCTTTCTACCTCATCCTTACTTGAAAGATCTACCTTTCTCAGCATATGTTAGCAAATCTTTTCCAAATTTGGGGATTCAATGATAAATCTCATCTAGGTACTCATACATATTTATTATTATTCAATAAGATTACTTATTATTACATGATCACACTATTGGAATTGGTTTCTAATGTTTTTGTTGGAATTCATGTTTTTCCACTAATGTCAACATATATTTCTATGGAGGGAGATCTGATTGGTTATTACTGTTGCTTGATGACTGACATAAGTGTATGGGTACTATACTATTGATCAAGAGAGAGAGAGAGATAAGATGGTCATATATACATGGATATGTTGTTATCTTATGTCTAAGGTCTCATATCTTAATATTGTATATTGGATGAGTTACAAATGTTTTAGTGAAGACCGGGCACTAGACGGTGATAGTGATCTTTGACAGAGTTAGTCTCTATGTTTTGAGAATAACTCATGTGTGAGATGAATTCAGGCTATGCGAGATTAAGGGATTGTAGAATAAATGTTAAGGAAGGTTTTTTATGTTTCGTGGGTCGTAGGACTCTTGGTTACATCAATTGTGGTATGTGTTCTGGAGAAGACTTATTTGGAGCCGACTTCATATATGAAGCGTGTATTATGGATTGCGAGCATGGATTACAGACCTTATATTATATTTGATGTTTACTTTTTATAGGTATCATGTGTATCTTAGCAAGGGGTTAAGTAATTATTTGTGCATTTGGGAAGTATTAATTGGCCGACCTATTTGCTTATTGTAAATATGTATAAAAGAAAGTTATTTCTTTTATGGCAGTGTGCAAAATATAGCAAAGTGTGGAACCTATGAGCTTGTTTGTGCAAAGTCTGTTGGATGTAGAGTAGAGGTTGTGATTATGTTACTTCATTAGGAATTGATCAAGAAAAGACAATTTCTATTAGACAATTTACTAGATTATATATCTCATATACATTTGTATTTCAGACAGTAAGTCCTGATGGTATATTTAACCTTCTTTGGGTAGTGTGCCTGGGCAGTGAGCCCACTGTTACTATTGACTCCTAACATGGTCCATTCTTTAATAGGGTTTGTATATTGTAATGCATCAATAAGCTCCTCATGGGGCTAAATCTTTTAATAGGGATACTATACTCTCAATACATCATTTGTGGGTGCTAATTCCCATCAGGGTTTTACCTTTAACAGGGTTTCCTCAACAACAAAGGATTTTGTTATGGTGTTGGCATTTACTATCATGTTATCATTTGGATTAAAGTTTTGATGTATAAAATTTAATGTTTAATAATCTGTCTCACAACTTATTCACCCCCCTATTAGTTATTTTGGTGGAATTTTATTCTTAACAATTGGTATCAGACTTATTGGTCCTTAGAGAGAAATCTTAACAACTTGAGGTGATCCTAAAGATGACATTCTATAGGAAGGATAGTTCAAAGATTGATCTGGAAAACTTTGAAAGTTGGAAGAACAAGATGAGAAAAAATTTGCTATTCTTGGGAATCGACTACTGGATGATTAAACAGAAGGATGTATAGATGAAGGATGAGGATGAATTATATAAAGATACTAATGAGGAAAATAAGATATTTTTATATAAAATGGTTACAAGAGAATCTTTGATTAGTACTCTCTCTGACGTTGAATTCACGGGTCAAAGATTTGGATTTTACACATAAAATTTGGTCAATATTGGAAGTACTATATGAAGGAGATACGTTTACTAAGTAGATGAAGTTGCAAAATTGGAAGAAAAGGATGGAAATTTTGAAAATGAGATATGATGAGAACATTAGAGAATATGTACAGAGATTCATAGAGGTTGTTATTAGGATTAGAAACTATGGAGGCACATATAATGAAGAATAAATTATCACAAAGATTCTTAGATCTTTGACACCTGTTTACAAAACTAAAGTGCAAGCTATAGAAGGAAGCATACCTTTAATGAAAAACTTTAATAGAGAGATGTTGATTAAAAATTAACTACTTTTAAGGCCACATAGATGAAAGATTCATTAACTAAAGTTGATAAAAAATTCAAGGTGACTGTGCATAACAATAAAAAGACTTTATTAGGAACTGAAAGCACTAACATAAGTGGCTTGAGAGAAGAGCTTGGTGAATATGCTAATAACTGGGAAAAGATACACAAAGAAGAAAGAAAGTTAGATGAAATTGTGGCCCTGGTCGCTAGAAGAGAAAAGACAGGTAAGGGTGAGTTTAAGGAAAGTTACCTCTAAAATGTTTTTCATGCAATAAGATAGGTCATTTTGCATCTAGATGTCCTACAAGGGTTTCAAAGCATAAATCTAAGTTTTATAAACCTAAATATTCTAAGGATAAGGAATGTTATTATGCCATTGAAGGTGTTTCTAATGATGATGCTATTGATTATGATGAGATTGATTTATTTCTATCAAGGATGATAAACCTATTCATGAAGAAAGAGCCTTAGTGTCACATGTTTAAAAGAAACCTGAATGGGTCATAAACAGTAGTTGTTCACACCATATGACTTGAGATAGAAATAAATTTTTTAAGATAACCAAGTATGATGGTGGTGTTGTGATATTTGGTGACAATACTCCTAAGCTTATCATTGGAGTTGGAGCTATTTCTCTGGATGGAAAGACCAATACTAAAAATGTGTTACCATTCAATGGACATAAGCATAATTTTTTGAGTGTTGGAAAACTAGTGGACAAAGGTTATCAATTGAAATTTATTGATGGAAAATGCTCTATCAGAATTAAGAAAGTAAACTTGATCACATATGGTACTAAATCTAGAGGTTATGTATTTGAATTAAATACATTTGAGTCTTCTTTTTTTGTTGTGAAGGTTGATGACAGTTGGTTATGGCATAGAATATTTTTTCATGTAAATTTTGATAATATTGTGAAGGCAAGTATGAGTAATTTTGTTAGAGACCTACCAAAGATTGTCAATCCATCTAACACCATGTGTAGAGAATGTGTAATTGGAAAACATACTAGAAGTAGTTTTAAAATCAAATCTTACTCAGCGAAAGGGAAGTTGGATCTAGTGCATATAGATCTGTGTGGTCCTACAAGAACTAGATCTTACTATCTAGTGAAAGGTATTTTATACTTTTTGTTGATGACTTTTCTAGGATGATGTGGGTTACATATCTAAGAGAGAAATATGAGGCTTTTGACAAATTCAAGATATTCAAAGAAAAATTTGATAATGAATCAGGCTTAAAGATAAAATGTTTGAGATCAAATAGAGGTGGAGAGTTTATTTTAGATTTTTTCAATACCTACTGTGAAGAGTATGGAATATATAGGAAGACATCTACTCCTAAAACACCAAAACAGAATGGGTTACACGAGTAAAGAAACAAAACAATATTAGATGCTTCTAGAACTATGTTGCTAGAAGGAAATGTATCTCATGTGCATATGAGAGAAGCTATTAAAATTGATGTTTATACTTTGAACATAATTCATATCAGAGAAGGTACAAGTAAGACTCTGTATGAATTATGGTTTAATAATACTCCTATTGTGAGATATTTCAAAATATTTGGTAGTAAATTCTATATCAAAATAGATGATGAGATAGGAAAGTTTGATGCTAGAATTGATGAAGGGATCTTCCTTGGTTACTCCACTAAAAGAAAATCTTATAAATGTTTTAATTTGAGATTGAGGAAGATGATTGAAAGAGCTAATATGAGGATTCATGAAAAGTTCCAAATTCAGGAAAGAATATATGACTGCATCCAGACTATAGAGATCAAGGAGGTTACTACAGATCAAGAAGAACCTTTTGAGATTGACCATGTAATCAAGGAATGTCAAGATGAATCAAATGAGCTTACTAAAATTCCTAAGAATCCTAGGTATGTTAAGAAAAACCACCGTGAAGATTAAATTATTGGAGATTAAAATCTTAGATTGGGTGGTTTCCGTTGCACTAAAAGATCAACATGTCAATGTTCGATACAACCACTAGACTTATAGAATCCACAAGAGGTGGTTAAACCCTTGTCACCAACCACCTCATGGCTTGGCCGAGACCAAGGGTGCACACCTTGAAAAAATCCCACCCTCAAGACATGCATGGGGTTCGAACCTATGACCTTATTTCTGTTACCAATTGTTAGATTGGGTGGTTGATGTTGCACCAAAAGATTGATTTTTCAATGCCTGATATAACCACTAGACTTACAGAATCCATAGGAGGTGGTTAAACCCTTTTCACCAACCATTGCATGGCCTAACTAAGACCAAGGGCACACACCTTGCAACATAAAATAGAGGGATGATGACAAGTTTAAGATTAAGAGATGAAATTTGTTTGATCTCTCAAGCTGAACCAAAATCTGCTGATGAGTCATGTAGAGATGAATCTTGTACTAAGGCTATTCATGAAGAATTGGAGCAGATAACAAAAAATAACACTTGGGAATTGGTTCCTAGACCTAAAGGTAAAAATTGTATAGGAACTAAGTGGGTTTTTAGAAAAAAAGATGAATGAAGAAGGAATGTTTATAAGAAATAAGGCAAGACTGGTTTGTAAAGGTTACTTGCAACAATAAGGTATAGAATTTGAAGAAAATTTTTCTCCTGTATCTAGGATTAAGGTTGTAAGATTATTTATTTCTTATGTTGCACACAAAGAGTTCAAATTATATCAGATGGATGTCAAATCTACATTTCTAAATGGAGATCTAGAAGAGGAAGTATATATTGAACAACTTGATGGATTTCCTTTGACTGAAGATGAGGACATGGTTTACAAGTTGAAGAAAGTTTTGTATGGAGTTAAACAAGCATGAAGAGCATGATATGCAAGATTGGACATGTATCTACTTTGTCTTGGTTTTAGAAAAGGTAATGCAGACAATAATTTATACTTAAGAATGAATGAAGATTGAATTCAAATAGTTGAAGTTTTGTTGATGATATCATTTGTAGAGGAAATGATGTAATGAGTAAAAGCTTCTCTAAAGAAATGGAAAGTGAATTTGAGATGTCGATGATTGGTGAGATTAAATTTTTCCTTGGATTACAAATTAATCAAAAAAAGAGTGGTATTTTTATTTCTCAGACAAAGTATCCTAAAGAAATGTTGAAATTTTTTGGAATGAAATATTGTAAACTTGTTGGAACACCTATGGTTACTAGTCACAAGCTTACTACTACTGATGAATCTCAGAGTGTTTTTTAGACAAAGTACATATCTATGATTGGAGGCTTACAATATCTGACTCACACCAAACCAAATATTGCTAATGCAATTATAATTATGGAAATATATCAAGCAGATCATAAAGAGACACACCTTGTTGCTGTAAAAAGAATATTTAGATATCTAAAAGCAACACTGAATTACAACTTATGGTATAAAAAATATCATAATTTTGATTTACATGCTTATACTGATGCTGATTGGGTAGGAAATATTGATGAAAGAAAGAGTACAAGTGGTGGTGCATTATTTCTTGGGAAAGGATTGGTTTCTTGGTTAAATTAAAAATCATGATTGTATAGCTCAGTCTACAGTTGAATTTGAGTATGTTGCTACTGGTATAAATTGAACAAAGATTGTTTTGATGACACAAATACTGAAGGACATTGGGATAAATTTTGATGAGCCAGTGGATATCCATTGTGATAACACTAGCATAGTGAATATGTCAAAGAATCCAGTAATGCACTCAAACACTAAATATATTTTCCCATAAGTATCATTCTTGAGAGACATGGTAGCAAAGAAGGAGATTAGATTGAAGTATATCAGCACAAAGGAACAAATAACAAACATATTTACAAAACCTTTGCCAAAGGATTCCTTTGAATATCTTAGAGGTATGCTTAGGGTGCGAGCTCCTCCTTGAAAGAACTAAATTGATGCAGGAATGCATCATTCTAGTGGCTTTCTGAGCTATATCATTTTCTAGACTTGATGTATGGATCTACTCCTCAGGGGAAGATATCATAGGAACATTATAGAACACATTTGTGTGATTTTGCACCTAGTTGTTGGAGGCATGAAGATTTGAAAAAGTAAAACCTTGCAGAAGGAATATGATCTTAACTAGAGTTATGACACCCTTTTCCATTATTGTCAAAGGGGGAGAGATTCTATAAGAAAATACCTACTATTTTAGGGAGAGTTGTGTTGAGGATATTGAGAAGATTGTATTAAGAGAGTACTTTTGGGTTGATGGATTTTCCCATATGTTTCCATCAATGCCAAATGGGGAGATTGTTAGAACTGGTTTCTGATGTAGTTGTTGGCATTCATGTTTTGTCACTCGTGTCAACATATATTTTTATGGAGGGAGATCAGACTGGTTATTACTATTGCTTGATGACTGATAGACCTGTACGGGTACTCTATTGTTCATCTAGAGAGAGAGAAGATGGTGCTATGTATAGGGATATGTTTTGATCTTATGTCTAAGACTGCATGTCTTAATATTGTATATTGGATGAGTTATAGATGTTTTAGTGAAGACTGGGTACTAGATCGTGATAGGGATCTTTGACAGAGTTAGTCTATGTTTTTTGAGAATAACTTACGTGCAACATGGATTAAGGTTATGCAAGCTTAAGGGATTACAAAATAAATGTTAAGGATGTTTGTTTATGTCTCACGGGTGATAGGAATCTTGGTGATGTCAACTGTGGCATGTGTTTTGGAGACCTATTTGGGGCTGGCTTCAGATATGAAGCGTGTATTATGGATTGCGAGCGTGGATTACAAATCCTATATTATATTTGATTGATTATATTTTATGTTTACTTTTTATAGGTATCATGTCTATATTAGAAAGGGGTTAAGTAATTATTTGTGCATTGGGGAAGTCTTAATTGGTTGACCTATTTTCTTATTGTAAATCTATATAAATGAAAGTTGTTTTATTTTATGGTAGTGTGGAAAAGACAAAACATGTGGAAGATGCAATCTTGTTTATGCGAAGTATTCTGGATGTAGAGTAGAGGTTTTGATTATGTTACTTCATTGTAATTGATCAAACAAAGATAGTTTCTATTAGAAAGTTCACTGGATTGCATATCTCGTATTCATTTTTATTTTAGACACTAAGTCCTAAGGGTTGATTTAACCTTTTTTAGGTAGTGTGTCTAGGTAGTGAGCCCGTTATTACTCTTGAATCCTAACTGGATCTATTCTTTAACATGAGTTGTGTACTATAATGCATTAGTAAGCTCCTAACAGGGATAAATCTTTTAACATGGATACTATACTCTCTGTACATCATCTGTGGGTTCTAATTCCCCCCAGGGATTTACCTTTAACAGGGTTTTCCTGACAACAAAGGATTGTGTTATGGTGTTGGCATTTAGTGTGTTATGATTTGGATTAAAGTTTTGATGTATAAATTTTAATGTTTAATAATCTGTCTCACAAATGATTCACCCCCTCTCAGTTGTGTTGGTGAACTGTTATTCCTAAAACACACTTAATTTGTATTTAATATATAGAAATCATTCCAATGTCACTGTCCTTTTCTCATGCATGTGAGGACACCTGCCACCTTTTTTATAGGGGGTGGGGAATTTATTCTTTATTTTATCTTCCATTATTATTTGAGCCATTGTCCTTTCTCATCATACTTCCACAACCACTCTTGAGATTTGATGTGACAATCCCTACGTGAGAAGTTGTCCTTGCCATCCTTGTTTTAAAGCCTTATTTTACAATTTATTTTAAAAAAACCCCAGCTCTACCAAAATTTTTGAAATCTCTTGCCAAAGAAATTTTTGAATTCACCTATCAAAAAAAATTCTAAGTATTAGCAGAGGGTGAATTTAGAAAAAATGGTATCTATCAGAGAAGAATTTGGATAGTGGTGTGTTTTGAAAATAGTCAGCATTGGCAGAGTTGCAAATTCAAAAAATGGGAGGCTCACCTATAAGACATGAACGAGTCAACCATTTACCCTTGTTTCAAGACCCAACAAGTATTCAGATGATCAACAATGTTGGGTGGTTGACATATTTTCTTTGGTTGAATGGCTATGATAAAGAAATATCAGTGGAATTTATCATAACTTTGAATAACGGTGAAGCCAAGTAAAGGGCTTGAGAGTGGATGCTACAGAGGCAAGAATTGCCAAATTTTTATGGATTCCTACTATTGGCAAAGAATTTCCTCATGGTCATGAAACATGATTGACACAGGCTAAGTTCACCATTCCAATAGACCCTACGATTAAGGAGAACAAGCAAGGAGCCAAAAGATTGTCCCTAGTTGGTTATATCCACAACTTGCAGTACATGTCATCAAGTATTTAACCTATGAAGGACATTTTTCATTCTTACATGTATTACATTTCAAATTGCTCAGTCATTTACGGCATGGTTGAACTATGAATGTTCCAAATTTCCTTTGTTACATGCTAAATATGAGTTCAGAGGAGGATAAGAAAGGATGGCAGAATGTTGTCACCCACCAAGGGTTGATTAAAATTTTGGTGGAAAAATCTTTAAGAGATACATCTCCCATGAACTGAGAGGAAATTTTTTTGGCATGAGAAGTGTGGTTAAATGATGCAACACCTAAGTAGAGGGTTCATCAGGAAGAAGGAAATGTTCTAGCAGAAAATTAATCTCCATTTTAGGAGCCCTCTACTTCCAACCCTTCCCCTGAGGAAGAAGAATAGGAAAAGAGGGCATCAGGAACTCTGAACCCTAATATTGAAATATGTGAGCACAATATTCCTATAGCTTCACATGATCCTGTAGCCGTTCAGACAACCAACAAAAAGATAAAGGGAAAGGAAAACTAGAAGAAGATGTGTTTGAGAAAGAGGTGTTAATAACCCATGATTCCAAACCTACAGGTTCCAAAAGGAGGAAAATCGATGATAATACTTCTCCTTCTCTTGTGACTATTACTTTCAAGAGCACTCCTCCTACTCTTTAGTCTCCTACATCCACTTCTTCAAAGAAGAAAAGTGTTCCCAAGAAGCGACATACATCCACTGCAAGGAATCCTCTGAGAAGAAGTGATCAAATTTGTATACGAGTGGTAGTAACATCTGATACCACTCCCAAGGCCATGCAGGAAGATGTTCCAAAAAATCCTATGCAGGAACCTCTGACCAATGAACCCAAAGTAAAATTTGACAACCCAGTCCAGGATATGGGGGAAAAGTATCCTAGAAATACATTGTTTGAAGAAGTCATAAATTAAAAAAGAGAAGGGGAGGATCGACCCCCTTTTCAAAAATAAATTCAAGAAGAAAACATTTCGGTTGTTATAGTTAAGCAGTTAATAGACCATAATGATTCATTAAAGATGATATTATGGAAGACTTTGTTTATACATGACCTAGCAGAACAACATGATGGGAAAGGCCCAAGAACATGGAAAACATATTAGGAAAAGGTAATAATCCTTTCCCTTTCTCTATATTTTTATAAATAGATGCAATATGAAAAATATATGTGGGAGATAGAAAGGAATGAGTTAAAGAAAGAAATCAATAGACAAAAGCAGGAAGTACAAGATGTGGATTACAGGACATAATAACCCGACCAAAATAACCCTAGACAAAATAACTTAGGATAGAATAACCCGACCACAATAACATGAGGACAAAATAACCTAGTTTCATAATAACCTATTCCAAAATAACCCAAAAATATAATACATTTTACACCCTAAGTGATAGATCTTTTCATAATAAACATGCACTTTCAAAATAAGTTTTAAAAAAGGATGTAAATACTAATATATGAAATTTACATTTACGTAGGAAAGGATATCATAATATAAGATAAACAAGTAAACAAAGGTAGAATAAAGGAATTGGAAAGGAATAACATTCAATCTCTAAATTGAAGGTCTTTTTATTATATGCATACCCTTTAAGGCATGAAAGAGACTATTTAACAAAGAGGTAAATGCCTTGTGTGAGACAAAGAATCTCATGCTAGAAAGGATGTACAAACATAGAACAATACAAATATATAAAGAGAAAATGAATAGATAGATGGAAAGATGACACATTATGAAAATGTAGTGAAAAAAATCAACTATATAAGATATAGACTTCCAAGAAAGGAAGAGATTGTAAAGAAGGATATCAATCCTCTAGAGAGGAATATCCTAAACAAGAAAGTACATGTCTGGAAAGAAATCAAAATATAAGAGATTTAACCAAAAAAGAGATAATGGATCCTTGAAGAGGAGAATAAATAAAAGAAAAAGACTTTCCCCCCTATTATACCCTGCATCCCCGTCCTTACATTTTGTGTGCAAAATGTTGGGTCCCCCTTTTTGTTTTTTTCTTTTGGCTCTTGCCTTGTCTTTTTCCTTTGTTTCCTCATTTTCCTTCTCTGAGTTTTTTGTCCCACGGTGTTGGTTTTGATTTTGTTTTTTTCCCTCATGTCTCTGAGACCCAGTCCCGGAGTTGGTCATTCCTTGTCTAGGAGCCGGACCCTAGACTCTGGGATTCTCTGCCACGATGTCTCTTTTTCGTAAGAGGCTATGGTTGCGCGGAATCCCTGGGCCCGGAGTCCAGAGGTCTGCCTATTCCAGAGTTTGCGGAAGGAAAGGTAACTTGATTTTCACCTTGGGTATAAATAGGAATCACCTATCATTTTCATAGTTACCACGATTAAAAACACTTAAGTGATTTCAGAGTGATTCCTTAGCGATTTGAGTGAGAATTAAGTGCGAGTTATTCTGAGTTGTTCTGAGCAATTACAAGTTGTTTTCAGTGCTGGTTGGTGATCATTTGGAGGTGGAAGCTATTGCAAAGTGTCCAGGGTGCCTTTCCTTCCTTGCCTTTCTTTGGATTTCAGGTTCGTGTCTCTTTTTCTTTCCTTCATTTTCCTTTTTTTTGTTGTGTTTTGTTTGCATTTTCTGTCTTTTTTGCTCGTGTTGTTTCTGCATTTTTGTCGTCTGATTTGCCACCTATTGGTGGGTCAGCTCTGCCAGAGGGTTGTCCACCCTCTATGCAGTATAAAGTATTATGTATGATGTACATTTTTTGTGTTGTTTTGTATAGGGTTGTCATTCCATGTTGTCATTCTACTGTAAATTCAGTGTATTTAATGTATATCCTTTCATTTTCCATGTATATACCCTTCAGACCCACTGTACTTAGGTGTATATTCTATGTATATTTGTCTGATCTCACGTTGAGCTTTCCATGCTTTGTCTACCTTTTCATCCAAAATTTGTGAGCTCGTTCCAGATAGAATACCACCTGGTTGAAACTTGGCTCTCAGCTAGTTTCAACCAAGTGGTTTTCTCTCTCCTCCATCAGGGAGCCTTTATGATCCATTTATGTCCCACGTATGCATTTAAGGTTGTCCAAGTGGCCTCCACTTTTTGTGTGTGAGGACAGTTGGCGCCACCATCACCATAACTCCCCATTTATTGCATAGCTACGTGATGCCCACATGGGCCTGAAAGCTCAGTTTTCGCCCACATTTTCCAACAGTTAGTTTTTCGGACCCCGGGTCTTTTGTCTTCATCAACCTACATATTAATTTTGTTAAGTATCATGAAACCTGTGGGCTTGGATAGGGGTTAATTTTCTAAGTTAGCGTTATATATATACTTCTCAAGATTTTTGAACCTAAACTAACTTTTCAAGAAAATGATGTGCCTCGGTGGTAAGATCTCCAGATCAAGGAATATTATTTATCTACAAATTCTAACAGTTGCCTTGCCTTGCAGGATTTTAGAACAATGTACCTTCATTATTTCTGAGGCTTCCACATCTTCAGCACTCGAGAGTCTGTGACTTCCCTCCATGACAGTCACCAGGGTAGCAGTCAGATCCAAAATTGAGAGGGCCTTAGAAAAATTGCCTCTCAGCATGAAGTACCTGAAGGAAAATGTCATTATGGGATCAAAGATTGAGTCCCAAGTCTATTTGATTACCAACACCAGCGTCAGGATGTGGGCTGAGATGCATGCCCTGGTTAAGATAATGTTCATTCAGCAACAGTCCAGGGATCTGCTGACGATCAGCGTCGGGGATTCTAGGATTCTGAAGGCCACCTATTTCCCATGCTCGGTGCAGGTCCCAGAGCTCATTCTCACACTTGTAGCACATTACAACTCTTCCATTCGGGCCCTCATGCTCGCAGCCCCGGTCCCGACTAGATATCCCACCCCCATGGTGTCTCTCAATGCGGCTACTTTTTGGGTAGGTTTGGGGATTTCTCAGTTTGATAACCCAACCATCATTACCAAATCTAATGCCTTAGGGAAATTTTAGTAGCTAGAGGTCGTAGCCCAACAATACATGAACAACCATTGGCTCAAGACTCCGAAGAGGGACCCCAAGAAAATAAAATTAGAGATCCCCTAGTCTGAGTTTAAAGAAAGTATCCAAATGGGGATGATAGCACTATGCCAGATCTTTCTGAAACCCCATGCTCGACAGTTCTCAGGGTGGATGTACTACTTTATGCTTGGCATCACCACTGATGGGGAATACTTTGATTGAGCTACCATTATCTCTAACCATGTATATTCTCAGTTCCTTCAGGTGACCTAGAAGCGCAAATTCTATATGACCTCTTATGTTCTCTGGGCCTTAGTGCAACAATGACCCATCACCAATGGGCTACTCACATCAGGTGTACTTGGGATCGGCCCAGGTCAGAAGGCTCACTAGGATTATTTCCCACAAATTCAATGGGATGCTAGTTTCCCCAGCTTCTACTAGGTGAACGATGCCTTCGTCTATTACAATCTACTCATGCCTACCCGAGATGCAGGGTACCACCTCTCCAAGGAGGAAATGGATCTGGTCAGAAGTTATGGCCATTACTACATCCAATTCTAGCAACATAGTTACATAAGGATAATCGGCTTCTCTGGGAAAACTTACTTTTTGCCCAAACATTGTGGGTACAAGATAATTCTCTTGGAATATTGTAGACAAATGTTGGAGTTGCATGCCTTATACGCTTTAAAGAAGGTGACAAATGTTCAATTCCCAATCACTTGTGGGAATTACTCGTGCAGTCTTGCCGCAGCCAAGGAGGCAGACAGTGAACTCAAGAGCCTAAACATGGAAGAATTTTATCTAGCATGGAAGAACTTAGATACGCTTGGCAAAATTGCATTGGCTCTTCCCCGGCCATCAAAGCCCCACCAATATCACATGGAGGACTTCTGGTAAGATTTCCAGGATGATGTTGAAGTCTAAAGCTGGCATTACATCGGGATGACTATGGGGATGATGGAAAGGTTGAAGCTCCAAAAATTTCCAGATGACTTCTCAGACGCCAGACCCACAATAGATCCCCAGTACAAGGCAAGGGGAATTGATAAGCTGGCCCTCCCACTGGTAGACTAGAATTCCCAGGAGGGGCCTACCATTAAGGAAGTCACTTGCAACATGGTTGAGCACAGCCACAAATACTTTAAAAGAGTATGCGCCAGGAGTACCCATAGAGCTGGCCCGACGATACAAAGCTGACTTCCAGAGCCAAAACCTCTTCATAGGGAGAGGATAGAGGAAAGAGAATAATGGAAACTCCAACCCTACAGGAGACCCCAATAAAACAAAAATTGAAGCAATCAATAGTGGCCTCCCAAAAGATGAGGGAGAAATTAATCATGAAGTTGGCCACTCTAGTGCTCATGATCGGACCTGTCCTTCCTCTCTCTTCCCCTTCACTAGCAGCATTAATGGTCAGGGAAACATGAATAGATTTGGAAGAGGAGCAGACAACCCTAAGGGATGCGGGGCCTCCTTTAGTTACCAGGCCAAAGAAAAGGCTTAATCCAAAGCCAACGGCAAAACCGGAGCTGGGGATGCCGCAAATCCCACAAGTAGAAATCGTTTCTTCCAACTCCCCAGAGCCAGAGAAAGAACAAGAGCATGCTCACATCCCAAAAAATCCTCCCCCTCAGGAATTTGACGATGTATTCAGGGTTGATGAATTTGGGAATTTACAAGGAGACATCGTATAGCTAGAGGCAGAAATCCTAGAGCAGGAGGAAGCCCCAGAATAGGAACCTGCATAGGAGCAGGAGGTACAAATAGAAGAAGAAATGGGAGTAGAACAAGAGATTGCCTCCGAAGTCCCGGAAGCCCAGGATGCGGGAGTTTCAAACCAACAGAAGAAAAGTGAACAAACAATGTTGGTTGGGGAAACCAGACCTATGGGAACAATCGTTACCCCGACCGCCATGTTCTAGATGCCACTTCTGAAGGTAACATTTGGGGAGGTAATCACTACGGCCCAAATGTTGAATCTTGGCCCGTTGCCTCCCCCACTACCAAAATATGTACTGGTAGAAGAAGACACCCCAGCAACAGAGGCCGAGGAAGAAAAACAACAAGATGAAGAAGAAAACCCTAAGGCAAATAATGAGGACCCAAATATTGCCGAGGATATAGACGGTGGGGTAAAGGACATAGGTATCATTGGGGAAAACATCGCCGATGAGTCGAAAGATACAGAGGAGTCAGGAGACACATACTATTGAAAGGGCACAATAGGATATCAGGGAGAAGTGACAGGAGTAGATTTTGGCTGCAAATCCACCCCTACTGCCACAGTGGTTGGTGGAATCTTGAAATAAAAAGGCCCCATCAACACCCAAAGCCCATCTTTCTTTGGCGGAGATGATGGCTCAGGTGCAAAACCCGCCTAAGGTTAAGAAAGCCTAGATGGTTCACACTCTTCAAACCAAGCTGGGTGGAGAAATAGTTGTAGTAATCATGACACCTTCCCTAGATGCTGACGAGGAAATGACTAAGGCCGGAGATTATAATGTCATAGAGGTGTCATTAGGGAAGAGAGGAAAATAGGGTGAATTGAACCTATTGAAAGAAGCAGCCAAGGCAGTGGAAGCTCGCTACGAAAAAGAAGCTCAAAATTTCAAGGTAGAAAAGGAGAAAAATGCAAACCTCATGGGGTTGCTGACTGAGCTGGCCTAGCCTATTAGCGTTATTCCCCCAGGGGCCTCTACGTAAGATACACCACTTCCGCAGAGTGATATAGACAAATTATAGATGATGAAGAAAAATGACCAAGCGGTTGATGAATGGGTCACCTTGTAGTTGGGAAACGTCTGGCATTTCCTAGTGTCCACACTCCTAGACCTATATGCAGCCTGCCACATATTACATTAGGCTGATACAATGATCAACATATGCGAGGGAGACATCAAGAATTATGAGACATGGAAGGTTGAATTAGAGGAACTCATCAGCCTCGAAGAGGAGATTATTTCTGAGTCTGAAATTTTAGGAGAAGAGTCATTTGATTTTACGAGGACCCAACACTCTAGAATTGACCTCACATTGGGGGTAATCAAACATCTGGTGGGGACTCTGTGTGATAAGGTCAATGCACTCCAATATACTTTCAATTTATACAAGTCTTTTATTTTTAAGGTCTCCGAAGCTGATCCGTTTAGCACCGACACATGCACGATGGAGGAATATGTTTTAGGGAAGTTTGACGAATTAATGGAATCAAGATATCAATCCCCAAAGGGGATAGATGGAGAAAAAATGACATGAATAAATCGCATGATACTCAGTAGTCATGATGCGGCAAAGATGGCTAAAGAATTTAGGAACAATATTCCAGACCTAGGAGAATAGATTGAGATGGCCAAGTACCGGTGGGCTGGCCTTAGAGACATCGATGAAGATGGGATTTCACATCTCCTCCAGACCTTCAATGACAGTAAAAAATAATAGAGATTCTCTGGGAGCTGGAGAAAACTCAGGGAAAATGTCTTGTATTCTTTATTCTTTTGGAACGCAAGTTCTTGGAGCCTAGAATTCTGGATCCTGCATTTTTTATTCTTTCAGTGGCCCGTGTCCCAGTCCCCAAGGCTGATCAATCACTTTCAAGGAAGTTAATAAAAGTTGTCAAAAGGTAGGTAACTACATCAAGGCATGTCAGATTGGCAAGAATTTTTTTGACAGATGGTCTTCCAAAGGTGCTGCTTCAACGTTACACCTGGCACATCAGAGATAGGGTGCCGCTCTCCCATTTATGAGGCATGTAGCCTGAATTCCCAGGGGATCAAATTTCTTCCTTCTCCCTTCCGACTCTCTTCTCAAGGTTAATTCTTCTACTCCATCCTTCTTGTCTTATTCTTCTGACATGTCAGACCTTCTCCATCTCAAGGTCTTTTGTAATGTGGTGCAGGTAGTACCGGCCCCCAGATAATATATTTTATTGTAAAATGTAAAATAAGTTAGGGTTAGGGTTAGGGTTAGATAGAAATATGTGTATAAATAGTATGTCTAACCTCATTCCAAGGGTCAGTAAAATTGATGATTTTGTAGTCCACAGTTAATAGAAATCTAGTTTTCTCAATTCTTAGTTGTAGAGGTCAATGCTCCATAGTTTCTAAGTTTTCAGTAGTTAGATGCTCCCTTGGAGCCACCATTGTACCACACACCAATGCTTGCTGGAAGGATTGTTAATGAAGAAGCAGGAATTCTCTTAGTGATGTTGTTGGCATTTTATCTTCTGGGTTAACGGTATTTTATACTTTGTGTTCTTCGTGTCCTTTTCTCTGATACTTAAAGTAGATTAACGACCTCCTTTCCTTTGCTACTGATAAAATATGAACTCATGGTTGTATATTTCTTTGGTATTTAGTGTATTATGTTAGAGAATTGTTGATGTCTTGAACATTTAGTGTAACTATAGGTAGATGAAATCTTTCTAACTCTGCAGTATCTTTTGAATTTTATTTCTTAAAGTGAATGCGTGCTTGCAGGAATCCCCCCACTTAATTGAATCCCCAGAGAGAACAAGTTGAAGATAACCAGCTATCCCCCTCAAAAAGAGTTACATCTCCCAACTGAGCCCCACACCATCAAGACCCGAATCTCACATGCTTGGAGGCCCAAGGAATCTTATTTCCCTGGATAACCTTTATAGGCAAAGTTGGATGGTAACCCGATACCCGGTGACAACTTACTTCTGTTGGCAAACGTGGTCACAAGAGTCCCGTCAATAGAAACTGGCACTAGAAGGAGGGCATGAACTCGTCCCCCTCTCAAGATTTTAATTTTACACCTCCTGAGAGTTCCCCAAGCTATAGTTTAAGGAGTCAATTCTTCAGTGGGATTGGGTCTTTCTCCCCAGCGATATTTGAAAGAATCCTTAGATCAGCCCCTAATCCCAGAAGGTTTTTCAAACTTGAGCCTCTTGCTCGAAAGAAGTGGGCCCCAAAAACCACACCAGCCACTATTGTCTGGGAGTCTAGTATACCACTGAATATCCAAACTTCCTAGGCAATCTCGAAATCAATGTTCAACCTACTCAAAATTTAGCTCCCCAAATGGCTTCATATTTCAAAAATATTGGGTCCCCTATGGGAACTTTCCCAGGTACAACCAATGATTTACCCTCACACCCAGAAAATATTTGCCCATGATACAAGCAACTAGGCTCACGAACCACAGAGGAACACTTGCAAGCATACAAAGATGCCATGAACTGACACTAGACCCAACATGAGGATGTTGTGACCCAGATGTTTTCCCTATCCCTGGGATAGGGTGAACTGAACTGGTACCTTAACCTTCCTGCCAACTCTATCAACAGTTGGCAGGACATGGAGGATGCCTTCTTGGATACCTTTCGCGTACATGTGGACCTAGCTTGGTCCCATAGCCAGTTCATTTCTATCAGAAAGGAACCAAATGAACCCCTTGCAGCATTCAATCATTGGTTCCAATGTGCCTTGAAGTGGTGCACGGGTCCTTTCATACCATTTCATACCATCCACAGAAGTAACCATATAGACCTATCTCAACGTGATGGACCCCTTTGTTGCCACTCTTCTCTAGAGAACAACTGACCCAGGTGACCAGGATACTTTGGTGAAAGTTTACAACCTAGCCTCAAAGCTATCTTGTAGCCACAATAAATCCCTGGGCAGGATTGGGAAGAGCACGCCCTTCAACATGATCCCTGGAAAAACTACGTATGCCAGGGGATATAACCCCAATCTGGTAATGGGTGCCCCTGCAATGGCCATGAATCCCCCACCACCACTGATTGACTAGAAGGCCTAGTATGTTTGTCCATCACAGACTTAGGCAATATCAGGTCTCAAATCTTTCCCTCGGAACCAGCCACAGTAGAACCAACAATAGTAGACACAAGCATTTGGAGTGCCTTTCTTCTAGTCACCTGCGGCTGGAAGATTTCCACTCTTGACTCCAGCAAATAATGCTACCTTCCCAGGGAACCAACAACAACAACTATCACATTGTGACACAAACACTCAGCTGACTGCCGAGGTTGAGTCCCTTTGGTGAATTTTGTCCACCCTGACTATGGACATGGGTCAGCTAAAAGCGGGGTCTTATGCACCCCATAACTCTAATTCCCAAAGAGGGAATATTTTCTCTAGCCAATGAAACAACAATGTCGGAGGAAAAAATTTCAACAATGAGCTTCGGTCCAATCAACAGCAATGGAATAATAACGCAAGCACCAGAGGTCCACCTCCAAACCAAAATGCCAATCAAGATGGTGTTGGACCATCCTATTTCACACCAGTCATATATTTCCAGCCCATGACCAATTGGTGTAGACTGCATGACACAGGCTCCAACAATGAGGTAAACTATGCCATACTAGAGAAGGTCATCATGATCTCCCAACTAGACAGAAAACAAGCATCTGACTCTACTCCTCTAGAGCCTCCTAAGCAAGAGCCAAATCATGGTGCATTCACCTATGAGACCATCTTCTTTGGATCCTCCAGAGAAGATGAAGAAGAATCTGAACTGCAGGGATTCTTTGATGAATCAATTTTGGCCTTTGAAGCCATTGCCTTCACCAACCCCTGGGCTCCTTACAACACCCAGAGCCAGGCTGGTAAAGGACAAGTTTACACACCCACACCCCCTAAGGACACTCCTCCCTAAGATAATACAACTGACTGGTCCATCCCTCTAAAAGGTTCTAGCTCTAACCAAGTGAAAGACCTGGCTGAGGGAAGCCACCAATTACTGGGAGGAAGATTTGACATCACAAGGGCATTAGAAAAAACCACCACCTCCATGACCTTGATGGAGGTTTTGCTAAACTATCCCAAGTAGAAGAAGTCTCTTCTGAAACTCTTAGGAAACTTGAAAGTTGTCAGTCACCCACCCAAGACTGTCTCTTTTGAGGATCCCAACGTGGCATCTTCTGGGGAAATAATAAAGATCCTCCATTCCTACTAGGCCTGAACATACAAGGCATAAACATACACAACTACCTAGTAGATTCTGGAGCTTTGGGCAACATCATGCCCTTATCCATATGTCAGAAGCTTGGATTCCAACCCACCCCATTTAATGGCGCAGTAATTCAGTTGGATAAGACTTCTATGAAGATGGTGGGTGAACTAAAAAATGTCTGGATACAGCTCATCCAGGACCCTAGAATAGCCAACATAATTGATATCCAAGTGGTGGACATCCCAGAGACTTATGAGATGTTACTAAGTCAGAATTGTTCTAATTCCTTGAACGGATACTTTTTGACTGACTTCTCCCACTTATGGCTCCCCTAGGAAGGAGAATCAAACAAAATCTAGGTTGAAAGTGAGCCCTAGATGAAGCAGGCCCTTACCAAAGTTGGGAGGGTTAACAAGGTCTTATTCTCTGAGACTTCCCTTGGGGTGTACCACCCCCTTGAAATCTTAATGTTCGATTTCACCCCGGGAGAAGATCCCATAGTTCTGCTGAGAACCCAAGACCTAAAAAGTTGAGGGCTGAGGTTAACTCTCAGGGTACCATGGTGACCCCTACTACACTCTTGTCCAACACTTGGTGTCAGATACATTATCAGAAGCATTCAGAGCTAGAGTGTGAGGCTTGTCTTTCCATTGCTACCCGATACATTGACACCTTCTAGAATAAAGAACATACAACTGATTCCTAGGAGCCCAGTATTCCTACTAGAAGCACTTTTTCAGTACCATCTCCCCAGGGATCTCAATCTCAAACCACTCTAGAGGAAAACCTCACCCATGCACCACCACTGCCGGAGGAAACTCCTCCCAAATCTCCCAAAAATAATCCAAACCCTGCTCCATCTCCCCATCTCTAGATGACAAGCGATGACTTATGGACCCTTAAGTTCGACGGGTCCTGATCCAAACAAGGCTATGGGGTTGGAGTAGAATTGATCAACCCGCGAGGAAAATCCTTCCTCGCATCTTACAGGCTATAGTTCAACTGCACAAAAAATGTTACAGAGTATGAGGCTTTGGTCCTTGGACTCTTATTTGCATTAAGGAAAGGAATCACCCACCTTTGGGCTTTGGGTGATTCAGAGTTGATTGTTAAATAGGTTTGGAGTCAGTACACATGTCATGATAAAAGGATGGCTACATACCGCAATTGGGCATGGAGCCTTATTGAAGATTTTGATGCCTTTGGCATTGATCTTTTTCCCCGGCGAAGGAATTATGTCCCGGATGCCCTCGCCATTTCTACCAGCACACTTGAGCCCATGGCCGGCTCACGACTCTAGAGATTTTCCATGGAGATGATCCCCACCCTGTCCATTCTAGATAATGTCACCCACTTTAAGGTTTTTGAAGATGATCAGCATATCCTAGCCTTTATGGCAAATGTTGGTGTCTTCAAGGACTAGATAGTAGAAGAATGAGACCATGATGATACTGGGTAGGGTGATGAAGATGATGGGATCATGGACCTACCTACCAACACCATCCCAAAGGGGATGGTCACAATTGAACATATCTTTGGCTCAGACCCTCGGGGCCAGGAAAAGATATCATCCTCCTCTAAGGGAGGAAAATTTGAGAAAGTAAACGTCAGCCAGCCCAGTGAAGAAAAGCTGATACACATTGGTACTTCTTGCTCCCCTGAAGAGAAGGAAAATATTCTTGCAGTTCTCCAAGATTACATAGACGTGATCGCATAGGGGTATGAGGATTTGAAAACATACAATACATTCATTATGACTCATACCATCCCCCTAAAACCTGATGCTAAGCCTTTTCAGCAAAAGAAACTACCAGTCAACCCGCTAATCAAGCCTCTGATTCGTCAGGAGGTGGAAAAACTATTGTTGGCCCAGATAATCTTTCCAATCCCACATACTACGTGGGTTTCCAATTTGGTCCCTGTTAGAAAGAAGAGCGGTGAAATTTTCTTTTACGTGGACTTCCAAAATTTGAATAGAGCCTCCAAGAAAGATAATCACCCTCTCCCCTCATTGGATGAGGTGTTGCAAATAGTAAATGGGTCACAGATGATGTCTTTCTTAGATGAGTACTCCAGAGACAACCAAGTTATGGTTAAATATGAAGATAGGGATAAAACAACGTTCACCACCAAGTGGGGAATGTTTGCATATCGGAGGATGCCCTTTGGCTTGGTTAACGCAGGGGCCACATTCTAAAAGGCTATGGACATTACATTTGAAGGCCTTTTGAATCAGTGCATAATCATCTACATGGATGATTTGACCATCTTTTCTCAGGACAGGCATGACCATTCCACCCACCTTGCCCAGATTTGCAAGAGATCTCACCAGTACAGAATATCCCTCAACCCCAAGAAGTGCATATTTGGGGTCACTAAAGGGAAGTTGCTTGGGCACATTGTCTCTGAGAAGGGTATATCTATCGACCCGAAGAGAGTTTAAGTGCTACTAAATTTACAAATGCCTGGAAGCAAGAAAGTGATGCAATCTTTCTTCAGAAAGATCAACTTTGTCTGGCGGTTAATCACTAGATTCACTGAGATAGTCAAGCCACTTAATGAAATGATGAAAAAAGATACCAAGATTGAGTGGAGTCCTTAAGTGAAATGGGCATTTGCCCAAATCAAACAAATGATAATAGAGGCACCCATTCTGGCTAGCCAAGACTACTCCCTCCCATTTTATATTTACTCCTTCGCTTCGCCACATTCTGCCACGGTAGTATTGACCCAAAAGGTTGAGGGGGAAGAAAAACCCATAGATTTTATGAGCTCCCCCTTTAAAAATGTTGAAGTTTAGTATTCATCATTGGAAAAATAGGCCTTTGATCTTGTTCACACTGTGAAGAAATTCTGGCATTACATTCTCCGGAGTAAAGTGCATGCTATCATCTTGGATCAAGCTATGAAATCTTTGCTGATGTAGAGAAAATTGGGCAAGAGATGGGGGAAATGGATGGCCATCCTCTAGGACTATGACTTGGAAACACAAGCCATGAAGATAGTCTGAGGCCAGGGACTGAGTCGAGCGATGGCAGAAGAGATTCTCCACATAGAATGTCAAACTTACATAGTGGAGTCTATCTCTTGAGACCCGTGGTACACTGATCTGGTGTACTTATTGTTAAACAATAGATTCCCAAAGGGGTTACCTCCCAATAAACACTGCGCTCTTTAGATGAAAAGTTCCCACTTCATGATCAAAAACTTTGTGCTTTACCCCAGGAATTATGAGGGAGTGTACCTTCGGTGCATTGATAGGGACCAAGCTGCAAAAATGATTGAAGAATTCCATGGGTAGTTTCAAACTAGGCATGGCTCAGCTGATGCCACCACCCATCAGATCCTTTGGGCTAGATATTTTTGGCCCTGCATATTTAAAGATGTCTACACTCATGTTTGAAGATGCCATACTTTCCAAACCATGACACATTGTGAGCGTAACCTGGCTATGCCTTTACAACTAGTCTTTGAGGCTAGGCCCTTTGCCCAATGGGCATTTAAATTTATCAGGTAAATCAACCCCAACTCATCTACCAATCACTGATACATCCTAACCGCAACTGATTAATGCACCTAGTGGTCTGAAGCCATACCTTGAAAAAAAAACATGGTAGACGTAGTTATCAAATTCATGGAAGAAAACATCATCGCAAGATTTGGAATGCCCTTTGCTATAGTGTGTGACAATGGTCCAGCATTTTCTTCAGTGCAACTACTTGAATGGACCTATGATTGGAAGATCACTCTGAAGTTCTCCAGTAACTATTACCCCCAAGGGAATGGTTTTATTGAATCAACAAACAAAAATTTACTCGAAGTGATCAAACACCTATTAGAACAAAATCCCTAGGATTAGCACCAAAAGCTGAGATTCGCCCTCTGGGTGGATCACATTTGAATTAATGTAGCCCTGGGAACATCCCCATTCCATCTGGTTTATGGCTAGAACCTAGTGTTCCCAATCAACTTACAGATCCCATTTTTATAGTTTATGCAGGAATTCGGCAACTGAGATAACATTATGGAGGTTCAGCTCCTAAATCTAGTGAGGATGGAGAAACAACGAGACGCAGCCCTTGAACATTTTGCATGTCACCAAGCAGTGGTAAAATGATGGTTTGATAGTAGAGCCTAAAAAAAGGCCTTTCAGATTTTGAACTTAGTCCTATTGTGGGACAAGGCCTGAGAAAAGAAAGGAAAGTAGACCAAGTTCCAATGGCTCTGGCTTGGACCATACCTAATCTCAGAAGTCTGTAGGGAAAATACCTATCACCTTAACACCATGACTAGAGAAATTTTCCCATTTCCTATCAATGGACAATTACTCAAACATTACTTTGAATGAGTCTGGTTCACCCAAAGTTGTATTTTATGTAAAGTTCTCTTGATTGTAAATATTGTTTTCCCGGTGCCTTGTTTGGGGGTGCCTTGCTTTGTAAATAGTCTTGTTGGCCATCTCCTGGGACTGCCTTTTTATTTTTCTTTGTCTTTTCTTTTCTTTTCTTCTTTTCAGGTTCTATCATTTTTCTCCCCCTCTTGTGAGGACTGGTATGCTTCACATAACATCTAGTCTCCGGGATGTTTCCTTTAACATGGTGGTGAACTTAGGAATCTATTGTTAGCATGGTGGAATTGGTCCGGTCTCTAGAGTTATTTTGCAAGTTTGGTAGTGAATTATGAGTAATCTTCGTCATATTTATCCCCAGAAGTCTAGTAGTCAGTGAAATAAAGAATTAAGGAACAAGTAATTGGACGCATCGAGGGTAGATCAGTAGCACTAGTTGGTTGACCCAAGTCTAAAATTTTAAAAGATTCTTCCCAGATCTGGAGTTTTTCTCCCCCATCTAGTGTATTAAAGTGGGTGGAAGGGTGAAAGAAGTACCGCCATTAAATTTAGCTAAGCTTAAGCTTAATGGTGAAAGAAGTACCGCCCTCCCACCTAGAAATAACAAAGAGAAAAGAAATGGGACGAAACTCTGGTCTCCGGGAGAAATAGGTGAATTTGATGACTGTAGGGTTTGATATGCTTAGTACCTCTTCTCTGCTTCTCCTAGAGGTCATCGGCTTGATTTCCTTCCAAAGAACACACTTCACCACTAATGAAAGGATCATGGACTAAATCACGTATGGATGAATTTTCTCAAACATGTTGCTCTTTACAAGTAAGATGCTTCGAGCAATGATTTGTTCCAGTTTTTCTAACCAGAGATTCTATAGTTCTTAAATGTACTAAGGAATTCATCCCAGATAGTCACCATTTGTTATGCCCTGCATCCCCATCCCTACATTTTGTGTGCAAAATGTTGGGTCCCCCTTTTTGTTTTCTGCTTTTGGCTCTTGCCTTGTCTTTTGCCTTTGTTTTCTCGTTTTCCTTCGCCGGGTTTTTTTATCCCGCGGTGTTGGTTTTGATTTTTTTTTTGTCCCTCGTATCTCTGGGACCTATTCTCAGAGTTTATTGTTCCTTGTCTAGGAGCCAGACCCCAGACTCTGGGATTCTCTTCCACGATGTCTCTTTTTCGTAAGAGGGTATGGTCACGCGGAATTCCTAGGCCCAGAGTCCGGAGGTCTACCTGTTCTAGATTTTTTGGAAGGAAAGGTAACTTAATTTTCACCTCGAGTATAAATAGGAATCACCTGTCATTTTTACAATTACCATGATTAAAAATACTTAAGCGATTTCAGAGCGATTCCTTAGCGATTTGAGCAAGAATTAAGTGTGAGTTATTCTGAGTTTTTCTGAGTAATTACAAGTTGTTTTCGGTGTTGGTTGGTGATCATTTGGAGGTGGAATCTATTGCAGAGAATCTAGGGTGCCTTTCCTTCCTTGCCTTTCTTTGGATTTCAGGTTGGTGTCTCTGTTTCTTTCCTTTATTTTCCTACTTTTTGTTGTGTTTTGTTTACGTTTTCTATCTTGTTTGCTCATGTTGTTTCTGCATTTTGGTCATCTAGTTCACCGCCCTTTGGTGGGTTGGCTCTGCTAGAGGGTTGTCCACCCTCTGTGCGATGTAAAGTATTATGTATGATGTACATTTTTTGCTCTATTTTGTATAGGGTTGTCATTCTGCTATAAATTTAGTGTATTTAATGTATATCCTTTCATTTTCCATGTATATACCCTTCGGCCCCACTGTACTTAGGTGTATATTCTATGTATATTCATTTTGTCTTGCATCGAGCTCATCGTGCTTTGCCTGCCTTTTTTTCCAAAATTTGCAAGCTTTTTCTAGACAGAATACCACCTGGTTGAAACTCGGCTCTCAGCTGGATTCAACCAGGTGGTTTTCTCTCTCCTCTGTTAGCCAGCCTTTATGATCCATTTATGTCCCATGTATGCATTTAATGTTTTCCAAGTGGCCTTTTCTTTTTGCATGTTCAGACAATTGGCACTGCTGTCGCCATAACTCCCCATTTATTGCATAGCCATGTGACGCCCATGTGGGCCTCACAGCTCACTTTTTGCCCACATTTTCCAACGGTTAGTTTTCCAGACCACGGGTCTTTTGTCTTCATCAACCTACATCTTACTTTTGTTAAGTATGCTGAAACCCCTGGGCCTAGATAGGGGTTAATTTTCTAAGTTTGCATTATATATATATACTTCTTGATATTTTTGAACCTAAACTAACTTTTTAGGAAAAGGACATGCCTCGGTGGTAAGATCTCCGGATCCCAGAATATTATTTATCTACAAATTCTAATGGTTTCCTTGCCTTGAAGGATTTTAGAACAATGTACCTTCATTATGTCTAAGGCTTCCGCATCTTCACCACCCAGGAGTCTAGAACTTCCCCCCACGGCGGTTACCAGGGCAGCCGTCAGATCCAAAATTGAGAGGGCCTTAGAAAAATTGCCTCTCAGCATGAAGTACCTGAAGGATAATGTCATTATGGGATCAAAGATCGAGTCCCAAGTCCAGTTGATTACAGACACTAGCGTCGAGATGTGGGCCGAGATGTAGGCCTTGGTCAAGATAATGTTCATTCAGTGACAGTCTGGGGATCCACTGGCAATCAGCGTCGGGGATTCCAGGATTCTAAAGGCCACCTATTTCCCATGCTCAGTGTAGGCCCTGAAGCTCATTCTCACACTTGTGGCACATTACAACTCTTCTATCCACGCTATCATGCTCGCAGCCCCAGTCCCGACCGAATATCCCACCCCCATGGTGTCTCTTGACGCTGCTACTTTTGGGGTAGGTTTTGGGATTCCTCAGTTTGATAACCTAGCTATCATTACCAGATCTGATGCCTTAGGGAAATTTTAGTGGCTGGAGATCGCAGCCCAGCAATACATGAACAACGATTGGCTCAAGACTCCAAAGAGGGACCCCAAGAAAATGAAATTAGAGATCCTCCGATATGAGTTTAAAGAAAGTATCCAGATGGGGATGATAGCACTATGCTAGATCTTTGGGAAACCCCATGCCTAAGATTTCTTAGGGTGGATGTACTACTTGTTTCTTGGCATCACCACCAGTGGGGAATACTTTGATTGGGCTGCCATTATCTCTAACCATGTAGATTCTCAGTTCCGTCAGGTGGCCCAGAAGCACAAATCCTATATGACCTCTTTTTTTCTTTGGGCCTTAGTGCAACAATGGCCCATCACTAATAGGCTACTCACATCAAGTGTACTTGGGATCAGCCTAGGTCAGCAGGCTCCCTGGGATTATATCCCACAAATTCAATGGGAGGCTAGTCTCCCCAGCTTCTGCCGGGTGAATGATGCCTTCATCTACTACAATCTGCTCATGCCTACCTGGGATGTAGGGTACTACCTCTACAAGGAGGCAACTAATCTGGTCAGAAGTTATGGACATTACTAAATCCAATTCCAGCAACATACTTACATAAGGATAACCGGCTTCTCCAGGAAACCTTACTCGTTGCCCAAAAATTGTGGGAACAAGATAATTCTCTTAGAATATTGCAGAAAAATGTTGGAGTTGCACACCTTATATACTTTAAAGAAGGTGGAAAATGTTTCATTCCCAATCACTTGTGGGAATTACTCATGCAGTCTGGCCGCAGCCAAGGAGGTAGACAGCGAACTCAAGAGCCTAAACTTGGCAGAATTTTATCTAGCGCAGAAAAACTTTGATCCACTTGGAAAAATTACATTGGCACTTCCCCGAGCATCAGAGCCCCACCGATATCACATGGAGGACTTCTGGGAAGATTTCCAGGATGATGTTGAAGTCTGGAGCCGGCATTATGTCCAGATGACTATGGGGATGATGGAAAGGTTGAAGCTCCAAAAATTTCCAGATGGCTTCTCAGACGCTGGACCCACAATAGATCCCCAGTATAAGGCAAGGGGAATTGATAAGTTGGCCCTCCCACTGGTAGACTAGAATTCCTATGAGGGTCCTACCATTGAGTAAATCACTCACAACATGGTCAAGTGCAGCCACAAATACTTTAAAAGAGTATGCTCTGGGAGTACCCACAGAACTAGCCCGACAGTACAAAAGCTGACTTCCGGAGCTGGAACCTCTTCATAGGGAGAGGATAGAAAAAAGATAATAATGAAAACTCCAACCCTATAAGAGACCCCCATAAATAAAAACTAAAGCAATTGATAGTGGCCTCCCAGCAGATGAGGGAGAAATTAATCACGCGGTTGGCTACTCTAGTGCTCATGACTAGACCTGTTCGTCCTCCCTCTTCCCCTTCACTAGAAACATTAATGGTCAAGGCGACAGGAATAGATCCGAAAGAGGAGCAGGTAAGCCTAAGGGATGTGGGGCCTCCTTTAGTTACCAGGTGAAAGAAAAGGCTTAATCCAAAGCCAATGGCAGAACCGGAGCTGTGGATGCCACAAATCCCACAAGTAGAAATCATTTTTGCTGACTCCCCGGAGCCAAAGAAAGAACAAGAGCATGCTCACGTCCTGGCGAATCCTCCCCCTTAGGAATTTGATGATGTATTTAGGGCTGAAAAATTTGGGAATTTATAGGGAGACATCATACAGCCAGAGGTAGAAATCCTGAAGCAGGAGGAAGCTCCAGAACAGGAACCTACGCAGGAGCAGGAGGTACAAATAGAAGAAGAAATGGGAGTGGAACAAGAGATTTCCTTTGAAGTCCTGGAAGCCTAGAATGAAGGAGTTTCAAACCAATAGAAGAAAAGTGAACAAACAACATCGATTGGGGAAATTGGACCTATGGGAACAATCATGACCCCAACCACCGTGTTCCATATGCCACTTTCAAAGGTAACATTTGGGGAGGTAATCACTATGGCCCAAACGTTGAATCTTTTCCCGTTGCCTCCCCCACTACCAAAAGATGTACCAGTTGAAGAAGACACCCCAGCAATATAGGCTGAGGAAGAACAGAAATAGGATGAAGAAGAAAATGCTAGGGCAAATAATGAGGACCCAAATATTGCCAAGGATATAGATGGCGGGGTAAAGGACACAGGTATCACCGGGGAAAACGTCGCCAGTGAGTTGAAAGATACAGAGGAGTCAGAGGAGACTCATACTATTGAAAGGGCACAATAGGATATCGGGGAGAAGTCACAAGAGTAGATTTTGGCTACAAAGCCACCCCTACCACCATAGTGGTTGGTGGAAACTTGAAAGAGAAAGGCCCCATCAACACCCAAGTCCCATCTTTCTTTGGTGAAGATGATGGCTCAGGTGCAAAACCCACCTAAGGATAAGAAAGCCCAGATGGTACACACTCTTCGAACCGAGCTAGGCAGAGAAACAGTCACAGTAATCATGACACCTTCCCCAAATGTAGATGAGGCAGCAGCTGAGGCCAAAGATTATAATGTCAGAGAGTTTTTGCTAGGCAAGAGAGGAAAATAGGGTGAATTAAACCTATTGAAAGAAGCAGCCAAGGCAGTGGAGGCTCGCTACGAAAAAGAAGCTCAAAAGTTCAAGGTAGAAAGGAATAAAAATACAAACCTCATGGGGTTGCTGACTGAGCTGGCCTAACCTGTTAGCGTTATTCCCCCGGGGGCTGTATGTTAGTTGCACCACTTTCGTAGAGCGATATAGACTTATTATAGGTGATGAAGAAAAAGGCCCAAGTGGTTGATGAATGGGTCACCTTGCAGTTGGGAAATGTCCAACATTTCCTAGTGTCCACACTCTCGGACCTATATGTGGCCCGCCACATATTACATCAGGCTGAAACCACCATCAACATATGGGAGGGAGACATCGAGAATTATGAGGCATGGAAGGTTGAATTAGAGGAACTCATTGGTCTCAGAGAGGAGATTGTTTCCAAGTCTAGAATTTTAGGAGAAGAGTCATTTGATTTTGTGAGGACCCAACACTCCAGATTTGACCTCACATTGGGGGTAATCAAGCAACTGGTGGGGACTCTGTGTGATAAGGTCAATGCAGTCCAATATTCTTTCAATTTATACAAGTCTTTTATTTTGAAGGTCTCTGGAGCTGATCCATTTAGCACTGACACATGCACGCCGGAGGAATATGTTTTGGGGAAGTTTGAAAAATTAATGGAATCAAGATATCAATCCCCAGAGGGGATAGAAAGAGAAAAAATGACATGAATAACTCACATGATACTCACTGGTTGTGATGCGGCAAAGATGGCTAAAGAATTTAAGAATAATATTTTGGTCCTAGGAGAACAGATTGAGATGGCCAAGTACCGGTGGGCTAGCCTTAGAGACATTGATGAAGAGTGGATTTCCCATCTCCTCTAGACCTTCAATGATAGTAAAAAAAAATAGAGATTCTCCGGGAGCTGGAGAAAACTCAGGGAAAATGTATTTTATTCTTTATTCTTTTGGAACACAAGTTCCCAGATCCCATAATCCTAGATCCTACATTTTGTATTCTTTCATTGACCTATGTCCCCATCCCGAAGGCTGACCGGTCACTTTCAAGGCATTTAATAAAAGTTTTCAAAAGGTAGGTAACCGCATCAAGGCATGTCAGATCAACAAGAAGTTTTCTGATAGATGGTCTTCCCAAGGCACCACTTCAATGTTACACCTAGCTCATCGGAGACAAGGCGCTGCTCACCCATTTATGAGGCAAGTAGCCTCAATCCTTGGGGGATTGGATTTCTTCCTTCTCCCTTATGGATCTCTTCTTGAGGCTAATTCTTCTACTCCATCCTTCTTGTCTTATTCTTCTGACATGTCAGATCTTGTCCATCTCAAGGTCTTTTGTAACGTGGTGCAGGTAGTACCAACCACTGGATAATATATTTTATTGTAAAATATAAAATAAGTTAGGGTTAGGGTTAGGGTTAGATAGAAAGATGTGTATAAATAGTAAGTCTGACATCATTCCAAGGGTCAGTGAAATTGATGATTTTGTAGTCCACAGTTAATAGCAATCTAGTCTTCTCAGTTCTTAGGTGCAGAGCTCAATGCTCCATAGTTTCTAAGTTTTCAGTAGTTAGATGCTCCCTTGGATCCACCATTGTACCATGCACCAGTGCTTTCTAGAAGGAATGTTAATGAAGAAGTAGGAATTATCTCAATGATGTTGTTGGCATTCTGTCTTCTGGGTTAACAGTATTTGATGCTTCATGTTTTTCATATCCTTTGCTCTGATACTTAAAGTAGATTAACGATCTCCTTTCCTTTGCTACTGAAAAAATATGAACTGACGGTTGTATATTTCTTTAGTATTTAGTGTAGTGTGTTAGAGAATTGTTGATGTCTTGAATGTTTAGTGTAACTATAGGTAGATGAAATATTTCTAACTCTGTCATATCTTTTGAATTTTATTTGTTAAAGTTTATGCGCACTTGCAGGAATCCCCCCACTTACTCGAATCCCCAGAGAGAACGAGTTGAAGATAACCAGCTATCCCCATCAAAAATAGTCACATCTCCCAACCGAGCCCCACACCATCAAGACTCGACTCTCACATGCTTCGAGGTCTAGGGAATCTGATTTCCTTGGAAAACCTTTATAGGCAAGGTTGGCCAGTACCCTGGTACTCGGTGACAACTTACCTCTGTTGGCAAACCTGGTCACAAGAGTCTTGTCAACACCCCCCAAGCATAAGGACATGGGAAATACCTATTATGTTTCTCAAAGATGAACAACATGCAACATAAAGAGACCCCTAATAATATAGGATAATAAGAGTACATGATGTAGAACAACATAATGGGATAAATAGATGATAATGTATGTTTGTGATATTAAGAAAAATATAAGATTCATTGTTAATGTAGTAAGTCACTGATCTACTAAATCTTGAACACATTTTCTAAATTATACACAATAAACAAGGGAATATTTATTTCTACAATGAAAAAGACATTGATAATTACCATATTATTTTATCTTTGATCTATTGTAAAATGAATAAAAGGAAACAAAAATTTGGTATCATATTGAAGTCTCCAAAAGATTTTTTAGCCAAATCTAAACATGCATTTAAAGGAGATGTAAAAGTAGGTGTTTTTGGTAAAATAATTCTTAAACAAAGAGGTTTATCTTGTCAAGATGGATCAATAATACTAGAAGAAGTAGGCAAGGAGTTTAATTGAGATATGAAACCTAGACCGATTCTACTGACTTGTGTAGGAGGGTCAATATGAACTTTATACTTTGTTCATTGTCACCAAGACCTTGTCTAGTATAGCCTTGTTGAGCAGTAATGTCATATCCTACATTGTAGTTGGATTTCAACTTGAAGGAGAAAGAGATTTGTCTTGAGGTTTATGGAAATGTATAGTATAAGAAGAAATAGGAAGGGAAATAGGATTCTCTATAGGGAGACTGGGATTACTATCACTATTCTCATCATTTTTAGGAGAAGATGAAGGAGAAGGTTTATCATGAGCTTCATTTATACTTAATGTAATTCTTGGAGATATATTGATAACACATCAAGAACATGAATAATACTTTGATTAGAAAAATCTCTAAGATTATCCATTGAAATGGGTTAATAAGGAGAGGATCTAGGTCTGACTAATTTAGCAATAGGAGATGCCATAGGAGGAGGATTAAGGTGGTTTATGTTATTCTATCATCTTAAAATGGAAGCATTTCCATTTTTTTAGGTTTAGCACCCTTATTTAGTATGTTTTCATATTAGATTTGCATCTGTGCTTGATTATACATGTGTAGGTGAAATTAGGGTTAGGATCTTATGGATCCTCCTAGATTTCCCTCTCCATGACTCTTCTTTTGAGGTAGGACCTATGTATTGGTCCTCCTGGGTCTCATCCTACTCTCTCTCTAGGCCTCTAGGCCTTACTGACATTCTAGCACATTCCCCCACCTTCCTAGGTCCCTGGCTGACCTGGGAACCTCTCAGAAACTTTCTGGTGACCTACCTGGAACCTCAGGTCAGGGTTGAGGTCGACCCTAACCTAGGTCAGGGTCAAGGTCAACCTTGACCTAGGTCAAGGGAGAGGTTGACATAGACCTCTATTGGGTGTTGGTCCCCACTTTCAAATCTGGAGCTTATCGGGGTCCAGAACTTAAAATAGGTCCCCGGGTCCAGATGCGGAAGTGTTTTCTCCGATATTCAAATTAATACATTCCCTCCTTTGTTGGTGATTTTGATTGGACTATGATTTGAGGTAGAACTTGAATTAGGATCCCTTGCATTGCCCTAGGAGACCTATGTTGAGATCTCTATATAAACACTCTCTTTTGCCTTCATTTGATCATGAAACGAAATCAGGAGATGACATGATGAAATGATGATGCAAACAAGAAAGAGGATGATATAGAAGGACAAGATAGGAGGACATATTATCATCTTCAATTAATCATTTTGAGGACAAGCTACGGTGGATCTTCATTGATGCAAGAAGGCTCTCTCTTTAGATCTTCTATTCTCAACATTCAAGCATTCAAAGGACATTATCATGGGGTAGCAACTATGGATTATGAGTTGATGGGAATACTTTAGCCTTGGGGGCTTGGTATGCTTTCTTTGTCATATTCAAATCTTTGCATTGCTTTCTCATTTTCATGTTATGTTAGGATTGTTAATCTAGAAGATTAGATCTTAATATTACATGTTTAAAGACTCTTTTCAAAAGAGCAATACACACACACTATACATTCTATATTTGGCTATTCGTGGAGGTGGAGATCACCAAAATGGGGGTTTGACTAAGGAAAACCCCTATATAGCCACCCCAAAACCCCTCTTTTCTGATATTTGCACGTGCTATTTTCGGGAGTTCTAGGTATAGAAGAGTAGATTTGAGACCAAATTTGGATACCCTTTTCAGCGAACTTCCGAGATCCGCGAACAGATTTTCTGTCAACACTCTACAGGTTAGGGTCGACATTATTTGGTCAAGGGTGAAATTTGTGGGTCGAGGTTGACCTTTTTCATAAGATGACATCGGAACGGAAAAATATTTCTGGGTTTTGTTTGTCTCTGCGTTCTGGTTTGGGATCAACTGTCAAATTTTCCAAAAACTCAATACAGACCTCAAAAAATGAGTTTTTCTAGATGTGCTATGTTATGAGGTAGATATCTTATCCCACTATTCTTTACATGCTCCTTTCAATCCTTTTTATCATAATAATTAAGTGTAAGAAACTAAAATTGGCCTTAGGATCTCATTATGCAAATCTTATTTAAGTAATCCTTTATAAGCCAAATTTTATCTATTACATTTTGGTGAACACGCGATAGACAACTCTTTCTTTTCCTTGGTGTTAGATTTACATTTCATATTAGATCTTGCATGCATATAGAAGTAGGTTTTCTTTTATTCTCTTGCATTTATATTCTAAAATTCATAAAAATCACAAATTAATTTCTTTAAAATACAAAAACATTTACATTTTACATGTTTGTAGGGTTTTCTTATGTTCAACATGTATGATTTTTGTTTTGAATACTTTTATGAGGATTTTGTTGTACAAAATGATAGATCCCTTAATGAGGTACATGGAAGTGAGAATGAAAATGGTTCGAATGCGATCCCCATAGATCCTACTCCTATTTCATCCTCCTCCACAACCTCTTCAACTGACTTTTACCATAGAGTGTATGCATGGTTACCTTCATATTCCTCTATTTGCAAAATTGAGACACCTAAGAAGTTATTTCCCAAACCTTTGATGATGGTAAAAGGATTTCCTCAAATAACTATTAAGGGAAAACCCAAAGATCCCTTGGATTTCTTTGATAACACGGATTTTGTTTCGCATGCTTATCGTACACGAAATAATCCTCAACCTACTATCCTAGAAACTTTACCTCCTTCTCAACCTGTGCTTCCTCAAGCACCTAGGTTACCTTCTTCCTTTAAGGAGTATGACTTAGTAGAGAAGTTACGTGCTACTCCGAATAAGATATCTTTATGGGAATTACTCTAAACTTCTCCTATATATCATGAGGCATTGCAAAAAGCTTTATCTACTCTCCCTGCTACGCCTCCTAATAAAGACAACATTAATTCATTTCTGGAGTGCATGCATACTATGCCTTCTGTACCTCCTATTGTGTTTTTCGATAATGATTTACCTACTGTTGAGGTGCAAAATCAATATGATGCTCTGATGGTTGTTGTTTCTATTAATCAGAGTATCATTCGTAGAACATTGATTGATAATGGATCTGGGCTTAATGTTTGTAGCATGGATATGCTTAAGGCAATTAAGGCTGATCTTACAACTATTCAACCAGATAATATTCCTATTTGTGGATTTAATAATATTGCAAAGAAAAATTTGGGTATTATTACGCTTCCCATTAAAGTTGGTCATGTGCTTCTTTACACTCCTATCCATGTCATGCCTGGACCACTCAATTATAACCTTCTATTAGGAAGACCCGTGTTACATACTATGCATGTGGTTCCTTCTACTCTTCATCGCAAGGTTAGGTTCATATACAACAATCTAATGTACACACTACATGCGGATGATGAACCAAATCCTTTCTTGAATATAGAATATGCTAAGGTTCCTGAGCCTATACAACCAATTAAAAAACTTGAACAACCACCTAAGGTTAAACAAGATGAGATTTCATCTTCTTCCCTGGTGAAAGATGATTGGGGAACATTGGATTTTAATCCTACTTTTCTAGGAGAATATAAAGTATCAGATTTGGAATTTATGAAAGAACAAACTAAGTTTGAAAAACAAGTTTTTATTCCTTCTCCACTTTTTGAGGCGTTAAAAAGTAACTTTGTTGCTGCTTCTCGTGATGAAACAATTGAGACAATAAAACTAGATTGCTATGACATTGTGACATATGCCGCTCCTTTAACTCAATTTGATATGGCCGATAGGTATGGTTCTGGTTATCATCTACTCAAGAAATTAGGATTTAACAGGAAAGGTTGTGGTAAGTATGAACAAGGTATACAAGTACCCCTGGATAACGAAGGTTGTGATTATACTTATGGGTTAGGATTCAATCCTTATAGGCAACCATTGGCTTTTCCTCTTAATGTTAATCATATTTGTGGACATTTGAAATTGGTTAATCCGCTTCTCCTTGACATGGATCAAAAGCCTAGTTTGGACATCTTTCCTAAGGATGAAGCCCTCACTGATTTTTTAGGAGCTTATCACGATCTACCTACATTTCATCATAAAGAAGAAGGTTATATTGCCTAAATAGTGAAGCCTATTTTGGAGAACATGATGAATTGGATATTTCCCCTTTGCCAATTGATTCTCCCATACAAAGTAACTTATTAATAACTGAGACCATTGAGATTCAAGTAGATGAGAATGATGTTGAAATAAAAATAAAAATTGGGAAGTGTTTGAATCAAGATGAACATGATCAACTGGTTTCTCTCTTGCTTGAATATAAGGATATCTTTGCTTGGACATATTCGGATATTCCAAGTATAGACCCTAATATCGTCACTCATAATATTTTCCTTAAACCCAATGCTAAACCCAAGAAACAGAAGATTCACAAGATGAATCCCAGCATTTCTTTACTAGTAAAAGCTGAAATTGAAAAATTGCTAGGTCCTGGATTCATCCACTCTATTGATTATTCTGAATGGATTTCAAATATTGTGGTTGTTTCTAAAGGAGGAAACAAAATAAGAATGTGTATTGATTTCTGAGATTTAAATAAAGCATCCTTAAAAGATGACTTCCCACTACCCAATATTGACATGATTGTGGATTCCACAGTAGGTCATGCATTATTGTCTTTTATGGATGGATTTTCAGGTTATAATCAAATCTTTATTCCTATTGAGGATCAACTTAAGACCACATTTATTAGACCTTGGGGGACATTTTGTTGGGTCATGATGCCTTTTGGATTAAGAAATGTGGGAGCTACTTATCAGCGCGTGATGACTTTGATTTTTCATGATTAGATTCATAAGATTTTGGAAGATTATGTCAATGATATCTTGGCAAAGTCTATACAAAGAGAAGATCATGTGTTCATTTTAAGACAAACATTTGAAAGAATTAGGAGTTACAACATGAGATTAAATCCTAAGAAATGTGCTTCTGGAGTTGATCCTGGAAAATTATTAGGTTTTATTATCTCTAAGCGAGGCATAGAAGTTGATACTGAGAAGATTGATGCTATTGTTAACACGCCTTCTCCTAAGAATATTTCTCAATTATGCAGTTTACAAGGTAAAATACAATCTATTCGGCGCTTTGTTTCTAACCTAGCTTATAGGACTATTCCTTTTACTTCTTTACTCACAAAAGATACTACTTTTTCTTGGAACCATGAATGCAAGAAGTCTTTTGAGCAATTTAAAGAATATATTTCTAATCCTCCTATTTTACAACCTACTCAATTCAATAAACCCTTTTATCTATATACTTCTACCACATCTAATGCTATGAGTGCATTGTTGGCTCAACATGATAGTGACAGAAAGCAACGACCAGTATACTATATTAGTCAGACCTTGTTGGATTATGAAACTCAATATACTCAATTAGAGCGACAATTCTTGGCTTTAGTTTATGCTTGTCAAAAAATCTGGCATTACTTACTCAATGTTGAAGTCAATGTGATTGTTAAATTTGATCCTTTAAAACAACTTTTCTCAAAAACTGATCTCTCTGGTTGATTAGCAAAATGGGTGATGTTTCTCACAAAATTTGATCTCAATTTCATCCTTCAAAAATCAATTAAAGGACAAGCTTTAATGGATTATTTAGCTGAAGCTCCTTGTCCTCATTCTAATACAACTATTACCTTTGTAGAATTTCCCGATGAGCATATATTTGCAATCAAACAAGATGATACTTGGGAATTATATTTTGATGGTTCTAGGTGTAAGATAGGTTTTGGAGTGGGCATTATCTTGATCCCTCCTATGAATAAACTGATCCCTATGTCATATAAATTAACTTTTCCTTGTACTAACAACATTGTGTAATATGAAGCTCTTATAGTTGGTTTAGAGGCAGCTTTATCCCTTCATATTAAAAACTTAGAAATTTATGGGGATTCGCAATTGATTGTAGAACAAATCAAAGGAGGTTATCAGACTAAGAGTGATAAGATGGCACAATATCGAGATGTGGCTCTAGATATTCTCTCACAATTTTCTTCTTACACAATTCAAACTGTACCTAGGAAAGATAATCGACATGTAGACACCATGGCAAGCACAGCTTCTTTGGTTTGCCTTGACAATAACAAGGAAGAATTTCAATTTACTATACACACTCTTAAATTCCCTGCAATCTTTGATAGGGTTACCATGGATTGTTGTAACTTGCATTTAGATGAATGGTATTCACATATCTTTCATTTTCTGAAAGATAATACTTTTCCAGAATCAACAACAAGGAACACACGTAATCATATTAGAAAGCTTGCAGCCCGCTATATCATTTTAGGGGAAACACTCTACAAATGTTCTTACAATGGTTTACTATTAAGATGTCTTAACAAAATCAAAGTACCTATAGCTTTAGCAGAAGCTCACTCTGGTTATTGTGGAGGACATTGTGGTGGGAAATCTTTAGTCAATAAACTCCTCAGAATGGGATACTACTAGCAAACAATGGAGCAAGAATCCTTTATATTTGTCAAAAAGTGTCCTCAGTGTCAACAAAATGGTAATTTAATTCATGCTCCTACTCGTGAGCTTCATAATCAAGTTACTCCATGGCCTTTTAGCATTTGGGGTTTTGACCTCATTGGAAAAATCTCACAGGCTTCTTCTCAAGGACATACGTACATTGTCACAGCTACGGATTACTTTACAAAATGGGTAGAAGCTATCCCTCTTTGTTCTACTACTGCATATGTTATTTGTGATTTCATCCTTAACCATATTATAGCATGATTCGGCATCCCTTCAATGATAGTTTCAAATAATGATACATCTTTTCAGAACAAAAGTCATGAAATTCATGGAGAAATATTGTATACAACACAGATTTTCTACTCCCTACTACCCTTAATCTAATGGTCAAGTTGAAGCATTGAATAAGGTTATTGAAAAAATATTAAAGAAGATAGTTAACAAACATGCGAAAGATTGGCTTACACAACTTACTTATGCCTTATGGGCTTATAGGACTAGTGTTCATGTGGCCACTGGTACTTCACCTTATAATCTTGTTTATGGGACTGACGCTATCATGCCTTTGGAATTAGAAATACCATCATTTCATGGGATCATTGACAAAAATACTTTCTAGGATCATCTAAGCTTAGAAATGTTAGATGAACAACGAATAAATGGTTTGGAACACATTAAGGCCTATCATAAATCACTTCAAAAACAATATAATCATAAAGTGATTGAATGGTCATTCATGGTAGGTGATTTAGTCTTATATGAGAGCCAAAGAAATGTGAATTCTTTACCTGGTGAGAAAGGAAAATTTAGTCCAAATTGGCTTGGACCCTTTGTGGTAATTGAGGATTTTACTTCAGGTGCTTATAAAATTGCTGATATGAATGGTGTTCCTCTTAAGGAACCTATTAATATCATGCATCTCAAACATTATTATCCCTAATTAGTCATTTTTTTCTTTATGCATGTATGTGTTCCTTATAGAATAATTATTTTATAAGTTATATAACTTAGAATGCATCCATACATATTTTTCTTTCATCTTTCTTTTTAAGTTTTGTGCATTGATGAAAGTAAAAATTAATCAACCATAGAACTAATTGTTCCAAAAACAAATTTTCTTCATAAATAAAACTTTTTTGAGTTTGGTACATATGTGGTACAAGTGCCATATCTATCAATCTCTCTAAAGGATGGTGACTCCCAGCTCTCTCAGATCTATGATGCGAGGCTGAGGATCTAGGAATGCTAGTCTGTGTGTGAATCCTTGATATTCTCATCTCCTGGATCTGCTCCTGGGCTCTCTGCATGTTAGCCATGAGTTTCTCTTCTCTCTCCTTGCATAACCTCAACTCTCGCTATACACATAGGAAGATATCTGCATGTCTTCTGGGATCCCTTTGTCCTACAAGGGACTCTCTCTCGCTAGGTGGAAGTTGGTAGGATATACATGTATCCTTCAGAACCCTAGATACAAAACTCCTCCACTCCTCTACGCTTCCTGCAAAAAAAATAAAAATAAAATTCAAATGTACAACCTATTTAATTTTTCTTGTAAACAAAATATTTATTCAAAACTATGGTGGTGGTGTCTCCGTGTGCACTCGAGGAGGTCACTGTGATATCAAGGGAGCAACATAGACTGCCTCATCACCGATCCCTATACTGTAGCCTGGGAGCATCTCCTCTACTCTCTCCTCCTCCATAGAATCTCCCTTGAATGGAGGCTCCTCCTCATCTCTTTGATCCTTCTCCTCCTCTCCTACTTGTATGTCATCTCCTCGGTGGTTCTTTTCTAAAGGACCTGGATCACCTGTGGGGTAGTCATCAGGGAAGATAGGATGGGTCCCCTATAAAATCCAGTATCTGATATAATATCTACTAACACCAGCATAGGATATCTCAGTAGCTACCTCTATATCCTTGGTCTCATCTATCTCACTATCCACAATATCAGCTACTATCGGTTGACGTATGGCATCGAGTCTCTGATAGTATCTTGTCAGAGATGCATACCGAGGTATTGTCTAGGGGACCCCCTGCATCAAACCAAACTGTCTCATCACCCTATCATAGTAATAAAACATCATGACATGATTGGTAGGACCTTCTATCAGCTTACGCTACTGTGAGTGTCTAAATTGATGTCGGGTATCCGGCCACTCTATCATCTAACAATAAGGTCTCCATATCATATCTATACCTGGTATATGGTCAAAGCATACCCTCCACAAGAGGATATCTCTGTGCTGCCAGACATCTACTAGTGGATATGCAAAGGCTCTTGATGTGCTCACATCTATCATCCCATGGGTACCCTGTGGTTGTGTACATGTGTAATTCTCAAACATCCAAACATGTAGCAAGGTGCACACTATAAGACTCTCCCGCTGATATCTCACCAGCTGACTCAGCTCATGATAAATATGAGCCAACATGCTACGGCCTCATGAGATAGTGACCCTGTCACTCTCCATCCTGTGTATGAGATGGGTGAATGGTGCTAAAAATATTGTACCCTTTGTGTTGGGCACTACAACCAAAGCAAGTATACATAGCATCAATCTTCGTACCAAAGGTGTCGAACCTGCTAGTATGGCTACCAAAGATATCTGATCTGATCAGGTCCTCATCTATGGTACCCATCCCAAACAATACTCCATATCTACAAAAAACTCAGGCAAAATCCATAGTACTCTCAGTCTGATAGGCTCAGCTCAGACCAGAAGTCATAGGATCTTGTACACATCCTCCCGAGTGATCGTGATCTCTCCTGACAAAAGATGGAAGGAACAAGTATCCTCATCCCATCTCTCTATCATGGCTGATATCATAGAATGATGGAACCTCAGCTATGGTAGGACTTCTACCTAGTACAATCCCACATCTTTCAGTAACTATATCTCATCTAGCTGTAGCTCGAAGACACCCCCTCTGATAGATAGTAGTAACCCTCTGAAAGTGATGCTCTCAAAGATGAACTGGATCCTGCAAGCACAAACATGAATCATATCAGTACTTCTATATCAAACATCTTCTATACCCACCTGACCTAGTCAAGGTTGACCTTTTTGGATCAAGGTTGACCTTTTTGGGTTAGGGTCAACCTTTTTGGGTCAGGGTCGACCTTAGTGGGTCAAGGTCGACCTGCCCCCAAAAAGGACAAAACCTTCCTAGTCAGGGTCGACCTTAATGGGTCAGGGTCAACCTTACTAGGTCAGGGTTGACCTTATTGGGTTAGGGTTGACCTTCCCTATAAAAACATGAAATTTTCAATCACAAGTACTAAAAATAGGAACTTACCTCGGGCAGTGGTTGTCTGCTGGCTAGGCGCTCCCTCAAAACCTCCATGCGGCTCGCTCAGAATTTCTCTCTCTTCAGCATCCTATCTCCTTCCCCAAACTCTATAAATGGTAAGAATGAGGTGGTAAGTGTCTCTTTCTCTTATTTATAGGTAGTAAATTCGGGTTTTACTAGGTTTTCATTTGGAATTGTTTATGTTAAATTCGAATTTTTCCTTTCTATGCATTTAAATAGACATCTATTCTTTTCATCATAACTTGAGTTTGGTAGCTCCATTTTTAGTGTTGTCAGAGGCGTTGGAATCATGATTTAGATACCTAAACTCTTAAATCAGTTTAGGAAGGTTTAGGACCCTTATAACTAGTCTAGGAATAGACTTTTTCAACAAATTGCATATTCAATGTATAGAAATCACCTTATCACCCTGTTTCACCTTCCATTAATTAGTAAGCCGAATTAGGGGGGGCATAAGGGGATCTATATACTTCTCAAGATAATCATAGTAATACTTTGGTGCTCTTTGGATTTTTATTAACCTTGTGTGCTGCAAGTTGCGGATACTAATGGTTTTTTGCATGATCTTAGCATTGAGGACTTGGCTATATCCTTTTTATAATTTATGATACTTTAGCTTGCATATTCACGTAGTATCATATCTAAGCTAAAGTGGGGGATAAATGTATCATCTTAAAATGGAATAACTTCCATTTGGATAGGTTTAGCACCCTTATTTAGTATGTTTGCATATTAGATTTGCATTTGTCCTTGATTATACATGTGTAGGTGAAATTAGAGTTAGGATCTTACGGATCCTCCTAGATTTCCCTCTCCATGACTCTTCTTTTGAGGTAGGACCTATGTATTGGTCCTCTTGGTTCTCATCCTACTCTCTCTCTAGGCCTTCCTGACATTCTGGCACATTCCCCCACCTTCCTAGGTCCCTAGTTGACGTAGGAACCTCTCAGCAACTTTCTGGTGACCTTCCTGAAACCTCAGGTCAGGATCGAGGTCAACCCTAACCTAGGTTAGGGTCAAGGTTGACCTTGAACTAGGTCAAGGGAAAGGTTGACATAGACCTCTATTGGTTTTTGGTCCCCACTTTTAAATTTGGAGCTTATCGGGGTCCAGAACTTAAAATAGGTCCCTAGGTCCGGTTGCGGAAGTGTTTTCTCCGATATTTGAATTAATACATTCCCTCCTTGGTTGGAAATTGTGATTGGACCATGATTCAAGGTAGAACTTGAATTAGCATCCCTTGCATTGCCCTAGGAGACCTATGTTGAGATCTCTATATAAACACTCTCTTTTGCCTTCATTTGATCATGAAACAAAATCGAGAGATGACATGATGAAATGATGATGCAAACAAGAAAGAGGATGATATAGAAGGACAAGATAGGAGGAAATATCATCATCTTCAATCAAGCATTTTGAGGACAAGCTATGGTGGATCTTCATTGAAGCGAGAAGGCTCTCTCTTTAGATCTACTATTCTCAACATTCAAGCATTCAAAGGACATTATCATGGGGTAGCAACTATGGATTATGAGTTGATGGGAATAATTTAGCCTTGGGGGCTTGGTATTATTTCTTTGTGATATTCAAATCTTTGCATTGCTTTCTCATTTTCATGTTATGTTAGGATTGTTAATCTAGAAGATTAGATCTTAATATTACATGTTTAAAAACTCTTTTCAAAAGAGCAATACACACACACTATACATTCTATATTCAGCTATTTGTGGAGGTGGAGATCACCAAAATGGGGGTTTGACTAAGGAAAAACCCTATATAGCCACCCCAAAACCCCTCTTTTTAAATATTTGTAGGTGCTATTTTTGGGGTTCCAACTACAGAATAGTAGATTTGAGACCAGATTTGGATACCCTTTTCAATGAACTTTCGAGATTCGCGAACAGATTTTTGGTCGACACTGTGTAGGTCAGGGTCGACATTATTGGGTTAGGGGTGAAATTTGTGGGTCAAGGTCAACCTTTTTCATTAGATGACATTGGAACGGAAAAATATTTCTGTGTTTTGTTTGTCTTTGTGTTTTGGTTCGGGATCAATTGTTAGGTTTTTCAGAAACTCAATACAGACCTCAGAAAACAAGTTTTTCTAGATCTTCTATGTTATGAGGTAGATATCTTATCCCACTATTCTTTACATGCTCCTTTCAATCCTTTTTATCATAATAATTAAGTGTAAGAAACTAAAATTGGCCTTAGGATCTCATTATGCAAATCTTATTTAAGTAATCCTTTATGAGCCAAATTTTATCTATTACAGTTATCATCATAAAAAAAATGATCTTACATAATTAATGTATTCCATACAATTGTTTTAACAATAAATAAAGAGAAAAGCACATGAAATATTGATAAAATTCTTCAAACATGCTTTTTAAGGAATAAATAAATTGGAAAGCCTCATGATTGCATATGGATGAACATGATGAAGGAATAAAAGTATCAATAAGTACAAGAAAGTATGAATCATTTCATGCGATTGATAAATATAAGTAAGGAGAAATGTAACAACATAAGTTATCACACACCAATATAACTTAGTAAACTCCATTAATGCTAAACAAAGTAGACCCAAGGAGACAAGGGAGAATATCTAACATCAAAATCAAAAGTATGTAAGAAGAGTTACAAAGATGTGATGTAAATAGTGATTAATTCAATGCATACAAAGCAGATCCAGACACCAAATCAAAAGGGAAATGCGATGCATCGGGTTACAATAGGAAAATGGAAGCAATGCAAAGAAGAAGATCATTTCTCCTTTTCAAAGTTGCACATTCAAAAGGAAGACATCCCAATAGCCTATGGAAGTCCCAAGTGCTAAACATGTCAATGATCCTTTCCTCAATATGTAAAATTGATATGAGAAATGATAATGAGCTGAGAAATGTAGGTTAGGGAAGATCTATATGCATCTATAATAAAAATAAGAGATATGTTGCTTCAGATATGAATAACAAAGAGATGAGATTGCAAAATTACTTGTAGCTATATATCTAGAACCTAAAGGTTATGACTAGACTCTAGAATAAATTTGATCTTGTTTTAGGTGGAACAAAAAGTCTGAAACATTCAATAATTAGGAACATAACATTTGAAATATCCGGTTCCTTGGGTTTTTGCTTCATATTTCTAGGGATTTTTAGACAACTCTTGAACTGTCTAAATTTTCTCTTAAAAATATGTATCATGTTCCAAAACACAGAAAAAAGGGAAAAATTAAAAAGAGGGGTTTTCCTCAATCAAACCCCTATTTAGGAATCAATTTTGAAATGAAATGAAATAAAAGGAAAGCATGATGTCATGTAGAAGACGCTATATCTAGTAAATGAATTATTTCATACCTTGGCAATAGAAATGATTCTTTGAATATAATTGACATAGTCATAGAAGGAGTTTCCCCAATTGAGAAGGTTTGACCATGCAGAAAGATTCAACACAATGCAAAAAACCAACCTCGGAACAAGAGACAATCAATATGCTATAACATATCTTCGCATTCTCACAAATCCTAGAATTTACATCACATTGACCTACAACATGATGATTAAAAAATTTTGACATACATGCCTAATTACAATATAATTCTATACCTAAACCCTAATTCTAACCTCCAAGGTTATATTACTTCGCCGCCTCACTTCCTCACCAAACAAAGATCATAATCCTTAATATATAGAGCCTTTACAACACCTTTGTTAGCCAAAAAACTTACATTTTCCAAGACTAATAAAATGTAACATGTACAAATATAGGTCATGACACAAATTATAAGATCTCATTTCCAAGATGTAGAAACGATGCATGATCCAAGAGAGACATCATCCAAAGATCTAGGAATTTCAAGATATGAGTCACCAAGATTTTCTAGTCGGGAATTTTCTTCACAAGGTCGGAAGACTCCATTTGACCATTGGAACTTTACAAAATACACATATCTGACCATGAATATTTAATATATCCACATAAAAGTAACCAAATGAGGTGAGAACCCATACATAAGTAAAAAATGATGTCCAAAACCAACCCTGAGGTTCATAACAAAAAATGAACTAAAACCTAGGAGCACCACTAAAAATTTGAAATCTTGGAAACATGAACAAAACTGAAAGGAAATATTTTTAGGTGATGCAAGATTGCAATTGACCCAAGGATGCTGCTACATCAGACACCCCTCATGAGAATAAGATTTTCCATAAGAAGAACTTATGAACATCTTAAAGGGTTCAAGACATAAATTCCATGCTCATTCTTAATCCAAATATCTTCTTTATCGACAACTTTATTTCTCTTCACTTCTTCCCTTTCTTTTACAAGATTCATCAGCCCACTCTGCTATTTACTTTCTCTATCATACATCACATAAACATTAGGTAGTAAACAAATTTGACCACCAACTCCTTTATTTCACACACTGGGTTTACCTATGCTACAAGACTTCATCTAATCAACAAACTTGTGTTTCAATACCTTATCTGATATGTTATCTGATACCAACCAGTTTTCAGATCTGCCTCCAAGATCATTATTGATATCTATATCAACCTTTGAATTCTAATTTCATGAACACTAAATCTTCACAATGCTTATATTCCTCGCAATTCCTCCCTCTGCCTCGTTTAATGGAACCAAAATAAAATTTTGTCCATCCTTCTCTATTGTGACCAAGTTACTTCTGCAATCATGGATAACTCCTTTATCAAATTGATAAGGTCTTCCCAAGAGAATGTGAAAAAAATCATAGACACCACATCACACAATAAATCATCTTTGTAAGGACCAATATTGAAGTTCACCAAACATTTGTCTTTCACCTCCACCATATGTTCATCTTGAAACCAACTTATCCCATAAGGACAAGGATGTTTAAGCCTCTTCAACCTACAATTGTGAACCATCTCTTTTGATACCAAATTATCATTACTACCGCCATCCTTCTTAATCAACATGAATCTCCTAAGCATAAGAGATTATCCCATCTCAGGTCTTGCAACATTCTCCATAAGTTCATTAGTAGTGTGCTCCCCATGTGCCACAAGATTTTGTCTACCCAAGATCTTACTAGATCCTTTTGATGACATATAACTGATTGAATGTTTGAAGATGATAAGTTGATCACCGAAATGCAGAAAGATAATGCAAGACATTAAATTAGTTAATGGATTGTATTTTCATTGATGTCAACTTGATATAATCTGATCAGTTATATACAAAGTTTCAAATAATTTAGAGAATCAAAGAGATAAAGATTATGCTTTCAGTAATGCATAAAAGACTAGCATTCACTAAGTGACTACCAAAATCGATGACTAGTGGAACCCGACGGATAGAGAAACCCGAGAACAAAGTCATAGTGTTTTCCGAGAAGGAAAATTGACAAGCGTTACCGACAAGAAGAATCACAAGAATTACTGACGGCCATAGTTACTATGTTACCCGATGGACAACCAACCCCAATGGAAAAAAAACACCGATAGAGATACCAAAGGAGAACTGAAGTGTTGACTGAAGCTATCAAAGAGTTAAAACACCAAAATTAACTGAAGTGTAGAAACAAAAAAATACTTAGCTTCTAGAGCTAAAGATAGACATAACTAGTTGTTAACATTGTTTTCATCAACAAGTTAAAACTAGAGATAAGTAAAAGATTTAAAGATGTTTTATCGAGTTGTCATGGATAAATCTACTGGATAAAGCTTTAATGAAAGATTTTCTAAGATTGTGGATCATGCCAAGAACAAGAATATCAAGTGATAAATGATGATATCATGCCTATAAAGAGACAATTTAATTCATTATGAATTAGGGGAGTGAATAGAAAAAGAGGATGCTGAAGAGAAATTGATGAAGAACAATTTCATACAGTCCTGATCAATCAAGCTGAGGAAAGAGCTAAAGATTTCTGTGAACACCGAGTAATAGAGAAGCACAACATCACCAAGCAGAAAGAAATGGAGCAAAGGTATTGAAAAGATACGTTGATCAGAAAGGTATAATGATCTTACAATAGATTTGAAAATCTACAAATCTAAGTTGTATGTGTGAACAATTAATTTGATGTTTCAGTTTAACCATTGATTCAGAAAGTCTTTTAACCGAGCAGGACTTTACAATCCTTTCTATATTGAGATACATCCCAAGGAATATCAAAAATTTTGATCATGAAGATAGCATGAGATGCCAAATACCATTTGACAAACTACCCTGGGTTTGGTCATAGAAGGAAGCATAGAGATGCCCGATATCAAGTGACAAACTATTCTATTTAAATCCTCTAAAATTGCCACACCTAACAGTGTGTTTGTAACTTTTAACAGGGTTGGATCTTCATCAAGCTCACTTTAGAAAAGTAAAAATTGTAGTTTACCGGTCCCAAGTGGTTTTTCCCTTAACAAGGTTTCCATGTTAAAAATCCATGTATCAATGTGTTTATGAGTCATTACTTCAGTGTTTTGCATTACACATAGCTAATCTGGTTTGATCGGTATACACTAAGCAATTGACTAATTTTTTGTAAATGAAAGACTGCTAATTGATAAACATTAAGAATAAGGTTTAACAGTGAAATACGAGCAGTAGATATTTGATAATTTTATTTTAAGGCATACATCTTGTAGGACTGAAGATAACTAGAGGCTTAATATAGTGGTACTAAGTTTTTGGGTTGATTTATTGTAATATTTATTAGGCCACTGATTCACCCCCCCCCCCCCTCTTNCCACTGATTCCCCCCCCCCCCCCCTCTTAGTTATTCTAACAATTGGTATCAGATCTTGTGTGCATAGAAAGGGAGTTTAACAACTCAAGCAAAAGATCACAAGATGAACAAGGGAGATGTGCCCAAGTTGAATAAAGACAACTTTGCATCATGAAAAACTAGAATAAGACTCCAGCTATCAGGTATTGATATTGATTTTACTCAACACCTTGATACTGAATATGTGTTTTCTATAGGACCTCACACTCTTGAGAAACTGAGAGAAGAGAATGAGCATAATTGCATGATTATATAACTTGCTTCCTCACTCTCTGATGTTGAGTTTGAAGATGTCAAAACATGCACCTCTACAAATTAAATGTGGAATAAATTGAAGCTGGTACATGGAGGAGATGCTAATGTACTAAGTGCCAATGGAGAAAGCCTAAGAGGGAGGTTTGATGACCTAAGGATGAAAGAAGGAGAAAATATTACTCAATATAATTGCAGAATCAAAGAGGTAGTCAATGCTATTTGAGGAGTTGGAGGTGTATTTGAAGAAGAGACAGTGGTAAGTAAAATCCTAAGAACCTTACTGCCTATATATACTATTAGAGTATCTTCTATACAAGAAATGAGAGTAGTTGCAAACAATAATGTTATTCTAGATAGTTTGATTGGTAGGCTGATTTATTTTGAGATGAATAAATTTCATAATAGTGTCTTACCATCTATAGAGTCTGCATCAAATCTTCTTTGAAAATAAGTAAGTCAAGTCATAGAAACACTATGAGCAATGATATTGAAAGTGATAATGAGGATCAAGGACTTCATGAGATTGAAGCACTAATGGAAAGAATATTGTAGAGAAGTAAAGGTAGATACAAAGGTAAATTACCACTTGTATGTTTCAATTGTAAAGAGGTTGGACACTTTGCTGCAAGATGTCCTAACAGAAGAAAAGATGAAAGAAGTAATGATAGAACATATGAAAATAATTTTGACCGAGGTGATAATAGTGATTACTTAAGCAAATGACAATCTGATAGAAGAGATACCTGAGAATACAAGTACAAAGGAAAGAAATCTTGTTACCTAGCTGAGAACAGAGCTGATGATACTGACACTGAATCTGAAGAAGATATTGAGATGGTATTTTTAGCCATGAAGGATGATTCAGATGAAGAAGAAGAAAGGTATTTAGAGACTGCACTCATATCTAAGGTTAGTAAGAATGATGTCTATATTATAGATAGTGGTTGCACTCACCACATGATTGGTGATAAACAAAAGTTTGAAACTTTTGAATACTATAATGGTGGATAAGTAAGAATGGGTAATGACACACCTTGTCCAGTTGAAGGTAAAGGAACCATAATGTTGAATAACCTAATCAAATGTGAAAATTATTACTAGTAAAAGGAATGAATTATAATATGTTAAGTGTTTCATAGCTGAATAACATAGATCACCAAGTAGCATTTGAGAATAAGAAGGCAATGATCTTCAATGAATCAGGAGGGTTGATCGGAACTGGTGAATAGAAAAAAAAGGTAACCTTTTCTATCTTGATGGCATTAACACCACTTGTTTGATGGATAGAAATAAAGACATATGGTTGTGGCATAAGAGATTGTGTAATGTGAATTTTGAAATCATGATAAAGATAAGCAATAAAAGAAAAGTCAGAGGCTTACCGAGCATGACAAAGCTTGAACACATCATGTGCAAGAATAAACACAATCTATGTGGACCCATGCAAACAAAGAGTTACTATGGAGATAGGTATTTCATTCTCTTTGTAGATGATTATTCTAGAATGATGAAAGTTATGTTCTTAAAAGATAAATCAGAAGCATTCAAGATGTTTAAATGGTATAAGGATATGATAGGAAAAAAAAGTGGTAAGGAATTGAAATTCTTAAGATCAGATAGAGGAGGGTAATTTATCTCAGATGAATTCACTAACTATTGCAATGAACATGGAATTAAAATATAGGTTTCTGCACTAAGAACACCACAACAAAATGGAATTGCTGAAAAGAGAAATAGATCAATTTTTGATTGTGCAAGAACATTGATGATTAAGAAAATAATCCATCAAAATTTTTGGAGAGAAGCTATCAGTACTACTATCTACATATTGAACAGATTACAAATGAAGATGGACACAAAGAAGACACACTATGAGCTTTGGTATGGTTAAACACCCAATGTAAGTTACTTCAAAATTTTTGGCAGTCAATGTTATATTTTGAAAGATGAAAGAAATGGAAAGCTTGACTCCAAAAGTGATGAAGGTATTTTTCTATGGTATTCCACCAAAAGTAAGGCTTATAAATGTATTAACAAGTCATCTAACAAGATCATTGAAACTACAAATGTAAGAATAGATGAATTTGCAGAGAAGAATGATAAGGAAATCAAAAAAGAACCAGAAGACTACAACAAGTTTGTTTACACTGAAGAACCTGACACTCTACCTGAGAAATAGTGTATCACTCCTGAGAAACAGAACATTTTACTTGAGCATCAGGCTGCAATTACCGAAAATTAGGAAAATACTCAAGATGATGTACCAAGTGATGGAGATCAGAACAAAGGTCAAGATGATAATCAGAATGATGGAGAAAGAGCTGAACCAAAAATTTCCAAGTATGTCAGAAGACATCATCAATAGAATCAGATCATAGGAGACAAGAAGGCTGGAATGAGAACAAGAAGTAAGTCACTAAACAGTAGATGTTTAGTTTGTAATTTTGAGCCTAAATCTATTGATACTGCACTTGAAAATGAGAAATGGGTCAGTGCTATGAATGAAGAGATAAAATAGATTGAGAAGAATAGTACATGAACACTAGTACCGAGACCTGATGACAAGAATGTCATAAGTACCAAATGGATATTCAAAAACAAGTTGAATGAGAATGGAGAAGTCACAAGAAACAAAGCAAGATTAGTATGCAAGGGGTATGCACAAGAAGAAGGTATTGATTAAGCTGAAACCTTTGCACCTGTTCCTAGAATAGGAGTTAGAATTCTTCTTTATTATGCTACATTCAAAGGATTCAAGGTATACTAGATGGGTATCAAATCAGCATTCCTAAATGGAATACTGGAAGAAGAAGTATAAATTGAACAACCAGAAGGGTTTGATGATCGAGAAAAGAGAAACATGGTATGTAGAATACATAAAGCCTTGTATGGATTGAAACAAGAACCTAGAGCCTGATATGAAACACTTCACTCCTATATCATTAGCATTGAATTTGTAAGAACAAGTGAAAATATAAATTTATACTTAAAAGAAGATACCGATGGTAATATTTTGATTGCTGAAATATTTGTTGATGATATCATTTTTGTGGGAAATGAAATGTTATGCAAATCCTTTACTAATGAAATGAGAAAATAATTTGAAATGTCTATTTCTGGGGAGATAAAATTCTTTCTTGGTCTACAGATTCTTCAACAAGATGCAGGCATATATATCACTCAGTGAAAATATATCAAGGAAGTGCTGAAGATATTCAAAATGGAAGATTCCAAACCAGATGGAACACCTATGGAAACCAGATATAAGCTAAAAAAGGAAGATAAGTCAAATGAGGTAAATCAGACCTTGTAGATCAATGATTGGAAAACTAATGTATGTTGTTCATACTAGGCCATATATTGCACATGCAGTTGGAATAGTTGCAAGATTCTCTGCTAATCCCAAAGAATCACATATGACTGCTATCAAGAGAATTCTGAGATATCTAAAGAACACCGAGGACTATGGCTTATGGTATAAAATAAAAGGAAAATTTAAGCTTCAAGTCTATACAGATGTTGATTGGGCTGGAAACATTGATGACTGAAAGAGCACAACTGGAGGAGAATTCTTCATGGGTGATAGACTTGTCACATGGATCAACAAGAATATGTGGCTGCTACTGCAAATTGCTCCAATATTGGATGGATCAAACAATTACTAGAAGGTATGAATATGAAGATTCTTGAACTAGTGATTATCTATTGTGATAATACCAGTGCAATAAATATATCAAAGACTCCAGTCATGCATGCTAAGACTAAGCATATTGCTATCAAGTATCATTACTTAAGAGAACAAGTGTAAGCAAAAGAAGTGATACTAGAATATGTTCAATCAAAGGAACAATTACTTGACATATTTACAAAGCCATTACGGAAAGATACATCTAAGTACCTAAGATAGAGACTAGGGTTCCAACCCATGTCTATCAGTCAGTAAGATGACTAGGAGGTTGCATCAACCTATACTCAAATTAGAAGATCATTCATATTGATGCAAGCACAGAGATGAACTACAAACATACATTTGTACATAGGAAGTTACATACCTACACCAAACACTAGAGTCATTGTATTGATGATGGATAGGGAAATTCAAGGAGTATATCATAAAATGGATGAAATATAATATGGAAGAATTTTTTGGCATTGTTGTCAAAGGGAGAGACTCTCTCATTCTCAGGAATTATAAGGGAGAGATTATCTCATTATCAGGAAGAGATTATATCATTATCCATGCAGAGAAGTTCTTGTGAATATCCAAAGGGAGAGATTGATTACATATCAAATATCCATCAAAGGGAGAGAAGAAAATGATGAACTATAACCCAAAGCGGACTTAAAAGAAAATCCCTGAGATTCTGAAAGAGATGCTAGAGTTGAAGGAGTCCATAAAAAAAATGGAATAAATACAGAAGGAGGCTAAGGTAGCCTATCAAAAAAAAATTTAATGTTTCTTCTTCTAGTCTATAAATTTTGCTAGAAGTTGTTCGAAAAGTTGTGCTAGAATTTATGCTGGTATCTGTGCCTATCTTTGGCAGTTTTTGTTCTTTCTTGTATTAGGTCTTTTGCTTCTTGTTGGGTCCTGCCTTTTGTTCATTGCAGGTGTTCTCTATTTGTTTGTGCCTTTGATGCCTATCATTTGTAGCTTTTTTGTAAAAGGTTTCGGGGTCCTTTCAAAACCTACTTTTACCTTAATCAAAAACTGATGAACTATAACTGATTGAATGTTTGATGTTAAGTTGATGATCACAGTGACATAGAAAGTTTATGCAAGACATTAAATCAGTTAATGTATTGTATTGTCATTGATGTTTGTATATAATAAAAGTATATCTACTAAAAATCAACACTAAAACATGCAAACATTAAGGTTAGCCATTAGAAACAATATTCAACATGTTAGCATATCATAAGTGAAAATCTAAAACAAGCACCTTTCACCACAACCTCCGATGAGCCAAACAAGTGCACCCAAGCCTTCTTGATTTTCTCTTAGAGATTATTGTGGGTGTTCTCTCCCAACACAATAACTTAATCCCACTATGATTTGATGAATGGAAACTAGAATGCAAGCTAATGGATGGATGAGGAGCTCAAGAACTAGTATGAAGAACTTGTCTTAAGCTATTCACCATTGATGAAATACAAATGTAAATAACTAAACTAGAATGATATGCATGAGATAATAGAACTAGATTCATTTTCCATTATCTTAACATGTTATTTCTAGATTCAACTATGAACTAAGATTGAAAAACATGAACGAATAAAATTCTAGAGCTATTTTAACATGATAACAATGCATAAAAAGGAGATGATTTTCTCTTGACAATGACCTCTATTTATAGATTTTTTGGAGGAGAGAGAGGGCTTGGATGAGGTGAAGATCATGTGGCATCCACATAGGTGCCACATGAGGGACACATAAGCCATGCAAGAGGCCCACTTTGCTCACACATGTGTGAACAATTTTTGATGTGATGGGTCAAGGTGTACTTAAAGTACACATGTGAAGGATCTTGTAAGAGGTGTAAGAGATTTGGGCCAATGAAACACTTTTAGAAAGTGTAAGAAGGTGTCATCATGGGTGTAAGAAACCTTGTTGGCACCAAATTAGGATTATTTGGAAAAGACAATTTTTGGAAATTTGCTCACACATGTGTGAGCAAATAATTAGGACTAATTGGTGTAGGAATCAAGAAGTTAGCCTAATTAACCTTAGTTAGTTAGTAGGTAGGTCTATTTGGTGAGAGTGATGTGAGATAGGGTAGGATCTAGGTTCAAATTAGCTTAATCTTAAAATAAAATTTAGATTAATTTGGTTTAGTAGAATTAATTCATGTGGAGGAATAAATAAATTAAAAATTTATTTAAAAGGGATTAATGGGGGGTAATGTATATAAATGAAATTTAATACATTAAAGGGGATAGTATTTAAATTAATTTTAAATACTAAGGAAAGTGAATTATATTTAATTAAATAAATAGAAGAACATAACAAATATAATTAATTGATTAAAATTAATAATAATGCTAAGGGAATATTAATTAAATTAATATAAGGACAATTTTAGACGTCTACATTTTGCCCCTCTTTGATGTAGTGTTGAAGGTGGCGTTGCGTCAAAGAAAAGAAAATAAGATGCCCCAGAGAGGTTAGGAAAACCTACGATAGCGAGAGCGGAGGAGGGTGCCCCCTCAAGAAAATAATAGGAAAAAATTAATAAAATTTTATTGAAAAAGGTAGAAAAATGGGGAAAGAAGACCAATTGCATGGCGTGTCCAAGAAAAATGGAGGAAAAACAGGGACCAGAATGGGGAGTGGGGAGAAGGATGGAAGAAATGGGTCCCAAGGGGCTATAAATAGTCCACCAGGGCATGGACAAGTCATTTTCACTCACAAAGAGAAAAAAGAGAGAATAAGAGGAGAGCAATAGCGGTAGAGTGAGATTGTGCCCAGCTTGGAGAGTGCATTTAGGTTCACCAGTGACCCATAGATGCTAGACCACCAGTGAGTAGTCAAACACCTCCTAGACCGTTATGCATTTAATGCTTTTTTAGGTGGTTAGAGTGTCATAAATGCGGTCCAAACTGGCGCGTAGCATAGATGATGGTCGCCTGACCACCATCTATGCAGATGGTGATCGATAAATTACCATCCTCGTAGATGACTAATCAGGGATTAGCATCTGCGCAGACAGAGATTGATCGATCTCTATCTGCGAGGGCATGCAAAGATGAAAGTGCGTAATGGAGACGATGGAGTTAGAACTCTGTCATTTTCATGGCAAAGAGGCAGTGGCCTAAACTGCCATCTCTGTAGACTGGCGTCTGCAAAGATCCATCGTCTCCATAGACTAGTGATTGCAAAAATCAACCGTCTGGGAGGGTCAACCGCTATCTACGTGGATTGTCCCAAAAATGGAAGAAAAGAGGGGGAAGAAGAGGAAAGAAAGGTGCTGAAAGCATTTTTTGATGCCCCGGAATAGGCTAGGCACATTTTTCAATGACCCAGAATGCTATCAAATATCTGACATGAGCGTGTTGGATGCAGGAGGATACCATCACCTTCCAGGCGAGGGAGTGTTACCCAGCAACTATGGCATTGGAGCATGAGCTAATAGCAGCTGAGTGGGGGATCGTCACACTATGTGGGTTAGAGCATGTTTAGCATTGGCCACATCTAAGAGTGAATAATGCGCTTGTGTCTGCTTTGATTGAGAGGTGGCATAGTAGCACTTCAAGCTTTCACTTCCTGACAAGGGAAGCTACTATCACCCTTCATGATGTGTGGAGGATCTATAAAGTGCCCATTCAGGGGGTGATACCTGAGCACTACTTTGAGGGTTCAGAGCCCTACATGGAGATGGCATTTGGGTGAAGGTATGCATATCTACCGACTACATGGTAGTGGATGTCCTAGTCAGGAGTGATGGCACTTCAACCACGGTTGTGGTGGGTGGCCCTCTACTTGGTCAGATTGATTAGGGGATGGTTGATGCCTGATCATGTAGGAAAGGGATTCCCTATAGGCTGGGCTTGAGTACTCAACAACATGGTGGAGGACGAGGATCAGTACTGCTAGGGATACACCATTCTCGGGCAGCTATACTATGATCTACACATGTGTGCCTACTATAAGGGTAGGGCACTAGGGCCAGGATGCACACTTCTTCTTGTATGGGCATGGGAGCACATTGCAGTCATAAGACCAATTAGGCACTGAGAGACCAGAGTGGCTTACGAGCTATTCGCATGCAGATATAGGCCACCAATCAGTTATAAGGCCATAAATTTAGTTGGTTACTCATGGTGGAGGCTCAATGAGATGGGGGAGATTCAGTGGGCACCGTATGCAGGGTGTGAGGCCTAAGGACATGAGATCCCATAGTAGGATAGGTACACATAGGATGAGTTTTATGACTCATATTACATGAGATTTGTTTAGACGGACTGCTGTTTGATTAGGAGGATAGCATATATGATCTCCAAATACATATCGTCTAGGGTATGAAGACAGATGGGACAGATCCAGGAGGTAGTTCCAGATGGGTTTCCACATCCACTGGTGACATGAGAGGTGGGTAGTATCTAGGGGATGGGAGTCGATCCACGGATAGCATGGGTGTCATGGATGGGGATGATAGAGGTCCCATGGGTCAGAGCATGGGAGTCTCTACAGGATGTAGGAGTAGTCCTAGTATACGCTTAGTGGTGGGTAGCACATAGACCGATTAGGTTGACAGTACCGGGGATAGTACAGGAGGCTGAGCAGCCTAGAGAGGGAGGAGATGGAGGAGGCCAGGATGGTGATGATGATGATGAAGAGGATAAAGGAGGGGCCAGGGGAGGAGAGTAAGGCCTAGGGTTGCAGCCAAGTAGCAGAGAGGGAAGGTAGAGATACCAGCGGGGAGGGAGCCTCTGATAGTCCCAGGTGTATAGGGACAGGATTAGGGACAGGGCCAGGGAAAACATGGACCACTTCATTAGCCACAAGGGCCATAGGGACAGGGACCACTAGCTGGGCATATAGCCCATGAGATCCATGATACTGTGGTAGCAAAGTGGGAGAGTCTTCAAACTGAGTTAGGCAGGGTACATGGATTGCTAGCGGCATTGGAGGTGACTAAGGTGAGCACACTAGTAGAGATCCATAGGTTGCATAGATTACTAGCAACAGCGCAGGATACATCTAGTAGCTTACAGATAGAGCTAGCTAGTATATAGGGGGAGCTAGCAGTAGTGACCGCTCGGGGAGATAGTGTGCAAAGAGTAGTAGATTTGTTACAGGCTTGGGTAGACAGCAAAGAGTTCACTATTATTAAGGAGCATGGAGATGTGGAGGAGCTAGTAGTGATGTTAGCATGGATAGTAGTGATGTCAGCAGAGTGAGACTCTTTGTGGATCCACACAGAGACATACAGGACCGATCGAGATATAGCTTGAGACACAGGGACAACAACAGGTTTTGGCAAGTGCTAGCAGACGCCTTTGCGATGTAGAGAGAGGTTGGCATGAGAGGGTGAGAGGCCCTGTACTATATGAATTTATATCACAGAGTTGTGCTAGATGCAGAGAAAGAACCTCCCTATATAGAGCGGTCTATATCTCACAGTAAAGATTAGGATTCATAAGGATCAGTTAGGTTACCACTGTGTTCAGGTAGTGGTGCAGGGCCATCACAGCCACCACCATGATTCTTCTCAGGCCATTTTTTATACACATTTTTGCATGATTTATGCCACACATTATGTATGACTAACATTTTGATATATATATATATATATATATATATATATATACACACACACACACATGGACTTTGTGGACTATTTGGACCTTATGGACTTTATTTATGATGCTATGTGATGTTTATGCAGGATGTATGGATGCATTATTTTATGACTGACATGCAGGATGAAATGAATGTATATGATTATGCTAACTTATTTGTGATGCAAGGATGGGATATATATATATATATATATATATATATATATATATATATATGTTAGATGTGATGTGTTAATGCTTATAGATGGATATATTTTGACATGTATTGATGTAATGTGATGGTTAGTAAATGTAAATGTTAATGTGATTTGTGTAATATGTGTAATGAATCCTAAAATGAATGAATATTAAAATGATGCTAATGACTTAACAATGCAACTAAATAATGAATGGATAATGAAATGTAACTATATGCAATATGTAATGGAACTAAATGCAACCTTAATGATTAATGATTAATGAATGAAGTAACAATGCAACTGTAATGAATAATGATTAATGAATGGACTTAATGAGTAATAAAATAACCTAATGAATGAATGCAATATGAGACATATGAGGACACTATTTTTGTGTGTATCAAATAGGTCTAATAAAATCACTTAGGTGACTAGATAGGGGGGATAAATAGAAACCTTTGCCAAGAGAAAAATCAAAGTGCAATATGACCTAGCTAAAATGCAAATGCCAACTAAATGATAATAGTGGGATTGATACCATGTTAATGTTGGAGAGCACACCTAGTTTGATATTGCAAAAAGAGTTATGCACCATATGCTAGAAAACACAAGTGACATGGTTCCTTTGCGTGGACTAGACTTTTAGACAAATAGGTTGTTAGGAAAAAGAATGCAAGATATCAGGTATGATGGGACCCAAGAAATGTTACTCATGAGGAGATGTAGTACATCCAGATCTTTTTAGGGATGTGAGATGCATGAATCCTGCCCTGAGTGAGGCATACATAGTCATAACTAAATATAAAAAAATAAATGCACTAACAAACTATGACAAGTAGATCATACCACAACTGACACATATTTCACTAGATACTCACCATAACGAACCAAGATATAAAAGATCAAGGCTGTCGTGATAAGGATATAGTAAAACACAAGATAAAATCAACAAAAAGGCATCCTGACCAAGGGGTCATTCAGTCCAAAAGTTCTGCCATGAACAGTTTTGATATGAGTATTGATAGAATAGCTGACAGTGGAAGGATGCATCCTGATGGGCCAAAGATTGATTGATAAAAATGAGAATTCACTAGCAATTTCTTGTGAATAGAACGAAACTAGGAAAGTCAATCGGTCTGCTGATTTGTTGAAAATGTTTGCAGTCATTGTGTCTAGAACAAAACTCAGTATTGATTGGTAAGCTCAGTCGTGCAGGAATTTTTATTGCAGAGGTGGAAAATAGTCAAGGAACTACCTGCACAGATATGAGTAGTGACTTTATTATGAAAGGCGATGTATGCTGCATGGAAAGAATGTGGAAATAGATGGTGGATCTGACTACACATGGCACCTAAGACATGTTTTCACCATGGTACTTATCCATTGTGCCACTGAAGTGGTTTTCACAGATGGACAAATTTATTTCTCTTTCTCTTTTTCTTTTTTTTTTTTTGATACTTTTTCAAGCTTTTGCATTTTTTATGCTTTCTTGAATATTTTCATTTTTTTTCTTTTTTGATTTTTTGAATGTTTTTGGATTTTCTGCTTTTTTGATTTTTTTGATTTTTTGAAAATTTCGGTTGTACAACAGACTACTGACAGATCAAGCATAGAAGCACTTGAGATGTACAATACTTACAAGATTAGGGATAGCATCTCCCTCTGGTGACACAATCTGAGAAGTGTCAGAACCATACTTTGTTGTGATGATGAAGGGCCGCAACCTATTAGGTTCAAACTTACCTTTCTTTTCATGGTGCTGGAGGTTCTTCATACTATACTACAGGACAAGATCACCAACCTCAAACTGATGAGGCTTGATCCTTTTTTTTGAACTGAAGGTGAAAGCGATTTTGATACATGCGGAGGTGGTTTAGGGAATTGAGGTGTCTCTCATCAAGGAGTTCTAGCTCTTGCAAGCGGGAAAATCTATATTCTTCTTAGGACAACAGATTCTTGAGAGAAATTCTAAAGGAAGGGAGCTCAATTTTAATGGGTAGTATAGCCTTAGTACCATAAATGAGGGCAAAGTGGGTGGCTCTAGTGGGGGTTTGAATGGAGGTGCGGTAGGCCCAAAGGGAAAGATTGAGGTGAAGGTGCCAATCACGGCCAGCTTCATCGACTCTTTTCTTGAGGATTCTGAGGATGGTTTTATTTGTAGCCTCTGCTTGACCATTGCTTTGTGCAAAGTATTTGGAAGAGGTATGGTGGGTAATGCTGAATTTTGTGCATAGCTCTCTGACATCCTTAATTTTTAAAGGTCCTCCATTATTAGTAACAATGTCCTGAGGAATGCCATAGCGACAGATAAGATAGTTCAAAATAAACTTTGAAATCTACTTTCTAGTAGGGTAGGTGAGAGGAACAACTTCAACCCACTTGGTAAAGTACTTAGTAGTAGCAAGGATGTATTTATGGCCATTGGAAGAATTAGGGAAAATCTAGCCAATGAGGTCAAGACCCCATCAGGAAAAGGGCCAAGGGGTGATGGTGGGCTGGAGGGATTGGGATGGAGCATGTATCAAATCCTCGTGCTGCTAGAAAGGTACACACTTCTTCACATAGTTGTAGGTATCCTGTTCCATAGTAGGCCAATACTATCCTATGTGTAACAAATTCTTGGCCAAAGTAAGTCCACTAGAGTGAGCCCCATAGATTCCTTGATGTACCTCCTCCAAGGACATTTGTGCTTCATCAAAATTTAGACACCTTAAAAGAGTTCCATCAAAATGCTTTTGAAAAAGGGTATCGCCAAGGATTGTGTATCAGGAAATGTGGAAAATCAAGGTTTTTGTTGGTTGGGGGTTAAGGTAAGTGGGGTATGTCCATCACAAAGGTAGGAATAGACTTCTTGGTACCATGGTGAGTTAGGATCATAAATTTCACATACCATTTCAGAATTTGGTTTTTTCACAAGCAGGGACCGTAAGATTCTTAACAAGAAACTCACACTGTGTACTGTGTTCAGGCATGGTGATCAGGGACCCAATAGTTGCCATGGCGTCAACTACTTTATTGTTCATGTGAGGGATCTGTTGGAAGATCAATTCAGTGAAATGTGTTTTAGGATCTTCAATTGTACAACGGTAGGGAAGCAACTTGTCATCCTTTGTTTGATATTCATCCAAAACTTGTTTGATAACCAATTATGAATCACCAAGCACCAAAAAATTAAGAATCTTCCATCGTATGGCCTGCCAGAGTCCAAGTACAAGGGATTCATTTCTACAATGTTGTTGGTACAAAGAAACTGTAATTTGTAAGATCTAGGGATGAGATCCCCTTTTGGTGTAACAAACAAGATCCCTGCCCCCGATCCTTTCTAAGTGAAGGATCCATCAAAATAAAGCTTTCATGGTGTACTTGGGGCAAGATTGAGGACTGATTCATCTAGAAAATCTATGATCAAAGGATGTTTACCGTCAACAGGTGCCTCAGCTAACTGATCTACAATTACTTTTCCTTTGATAGCTTTGTGATCCACATAAACAATGTCAAACTCACTAAGGATCATGACCTATTTCCCTGTACAAATAGTAAGAGCAACATGTGCCAGGAGATACTTGAGTGGATCAATTTTGGCAACAAGGTGAATCTTATGATTGAGCATATAATGCCGCAGTTTCTATGTACAAAAAACAACAGCCAAACATGCTTTCTAAATTAGGGAATAATTCAACTCATAACCAATAAGAGTCCTGCTGAGATAGTAAATTGCTCGCTCTTTGCCGGTATCATCTAATTGTGCTAGGAGGGCTCCCAATGTGACCTCTATAGTAGATATATACAAAATCAAAGGATGGCTAGCAATAGGTGGTACCAACATAGGTGGATTAGCCAAATAGCCTTTTAGTTTCTCAAATGCATTTTGACTTAAGAAATCCCATTGAAACTTGATATTCTTACACAGGAGATGAGAGAATGGATGCACCTTATCAGCAAGTTGTGACATGAATCTTTTGATTGATTGTAGATTTCCTTTTAAACTACCTAATAGCTTCAAGGTTTTGGGTGGTGGCATCTCTAGGATTTCTTTCACTTTCTTTGAATCAACTTCTATTCCACGCCGTGACACAATGTATCCCAGCAACTTACTAGATTGTACTCCAAAGACACACTTCTTAGGATTCAACTTAAGATTATACTTCTCCACTCATTAAAAAATGGTAGTAAGGATAGAAATATGTGATTCCCTTGTCTTAGATTTTCCTAAAATATCATCCACATAATCTTCCATGGTGACATGTAAAAGATCATGAAAGATGGTAGTCATTGCTCGTTGATAAGTGGCTCCTACATTCTTAAGGCCAAAGGGTATCACCTAATAATAGAAGGTTCCCCAAGGAATTATGAATGCGGTTTTTTGATGATCATCTATTTCTATCCTGATCTGATTGTAACCTAAGAATTTATCCATAAGCAACAACATTTCATGTCCAGCAGTCAAATCCACTATAATATCAATATTTGGGAGTGGAAAATCATCCTTGGGACATGCAAGGCTTAGATCTCTGAAATCATTACAGATATGAATGCCCCTAGTAGGATTTCCTACTAGTACAATATTGGAAACCCATTCGGGATAGTTGATTGGTTTGATTACTTTAGCATCCAACATTTTCTGAAGTTCTACTTTAACTACCAGTGCGACTTCCAAATGCATCTTGCGAAGTTTCTGCTTAACAGGTTTTACACTTGGATCTACAGGAAGATGATGCATGAAAAAATCTACATCTAGCCCGAGCATGTCTTTGTATGAGCACTGTCATGTTTATGCAAGAACTCTGTCATGTCTTTCTTTTCATGATCACTGAGAGAAACTGCAATGTAGGTGATGTGTGGATCTGTTTCTATGCCTAGATTAATTGGAATAGTATCTTCGATAATCATAGAGGACACTTCTGGCTTTGATGATATAAATGGAAGGTCATCTTCTCCCTCCTCTAGTACCTCAAAAAGGTTTTCACTAGAGGAAGCATCCTTTATTTTATCTTTTTCTTCATCCAAAGGTGCCTGCGAGAGGTTTTCACCAGAGGATGTATTTTCATTATCATTTTTTTTTTCTTTTTCATTTTTGTGACCGAGAGTATTGACCTAGCTACTAAAGTAGGCTTGTTCATTGTAGTGTATCTGATGTTCATACTCTCAGAGATTCTTAAGTCCAAAGAGGGCTAAAACAGCCTCATCTGAATCACAAACATCCAAAGCTGGTGATGAGTCTTGCTAATCCCAGTCAATTATTTCATGGTTTGTGAGGGGTAGATGAGGGGATGAAAGGTTAGCTTGGGTGATAGTGAAGACATGGTTAATTTTATTGAGGTCATCTTCAACATAGTGGAAAGGAATTTTGAAGAACTCTTCTTCAGTGTCTGAATCTGAAGCAGCAAGACAGTAATCCCTAGCAAAGTTAGTCTTGGTCTCTACAAAACCCAATCCATGTCTTTTAGGATAGACATTGGCTGTTATGATATTCTTCTTACCTGTTTCATTAGATCCAAGACTAGTACTATGATATCCCATGCTTTCGACAATGGGAGTAACCTTAGGATATTTTCCTTTGGGGAAAGTTACAGGTATTTCTTCTTCATCACTATAGAGCCAATCAAGGACATTGTATTCCATGTGTTCATCTGATAGGGACCTCCAATGTTCAAAATTGGTTGTTTTGCAATGCATGAGCTCTTTATCTTTAGAGGGTGTTAATGGTGATGGTCTTCCATAAGACTTTGGAGACAAAGGGAGTTACCCAATACATAGAGAACTTTCAAATTTATACTCTCCCATGCCTTGGTCTGTAAAAGTGGCCTTTGCTTCAGATGAAGAAGGTTTGTCTTCAATAACCTTGTCTTCAGTAACTTTTTCCTTTCCTTTGGATTGTTCAGCCAGTGTTTCTGATGTCTTTTATGGAACTCAGGGAGTGTTTGAAACAAAGTTTTATTGATTAGAATATCGGCCAAACTCATTTAATTTAAAATGGTTAGATTGTTTGCCTTCCAGTCTCTTGCAGTATTGAAAGGGCTCAGGATCTCCAGGAATTGTGATTTATCTACCGTGATGTGGGGGCTTTAAACATTGATGATAAGTAGAGGGTACACCTTTGATAGCGTGTATCCATGGTCGTCCCAACAAGATATTGTATGGTAGATCTAGATCTAGCACATGGAAAACAATTTCAATTAAGGTTGGGCCCACTTGTAAGGGTAGTGTCATCAGACCCTTGCTTTCTCACTCTTGATCATCATAGGCCTTTATTGTGATATTTTTGTCTACATCCAAAAGGTCCTCAGAAAGGCAATGTTATGAATCATCTTTAGTGTGCACAAATTTAGGTCAGATCCACCATCTATAAGGACTCATTTTATTTTTTTGGATTGGATTTTTCCTTCTATATGGAGGGATTTATTATGATGAGGGTCAGGACCAAAGAAATCCTTATCAGTAGACAAAAGAAGCTCTTGTGCAGCTAGGTTCCCGATCATAGCTTGGAATTATGTGACATTGATGTTCTCAGAGACACATGATTCATTTAAAGTTGTATCAAGGATTTATCTATGAATTGGTGAGGTTTTCAAAAGCTCTAGAATGGATAACTATGCAGGCATCTTCCCTAACTGAGCCAATAGCTTATAGCGTGAGGTAGGCCAAGCAACGGTAGACGGTGCAACTAGTGGATTTGTAGATGTAGAAGGTTTATCAGCAGCTTGGACAGTAACTCTAGGTCTGGGTGTGGTAGCATTACAATTAATAGCTTTAAGGATTATGGTGTTAACATGTGTGTTAGCTTCTTCAATGTGGCCACAAAGAGAGTCAAACCCAAAGATATCATTTTCACTTAAACTCCCACATTTTCAATCATGGCCTATGATAGTATTGGTAGAATATTCATATGGGATCGCATTTGATGCATTTTTTTTATTGTGAGGTGGGAAGGGCTGATTATAGACTTTAAGCTTTGCATTTGATGAGGATGCATTCTGACCTTCAACTTCAATTTTCCCATCCTTAATGAGATCTTGCACAAAGTGTCTAAGCTTCATACATTTCTTGGTATCATGTCCCTTGATGTGATGATAATCACAATATTCATTATCTCTATACCAAACAGGCTTAGGTTGGTTCTCATCAAAAGGCTGAGTATTTGGATAGATTATCATCCCTTGATCTGCAAGTTGTTTGAAGATTATGTCTAGAAGTTTTGCCAGTGCTGTGAATTATTGCCGTTGTCGATTGTCATTATTATTATTGTTGTTGTTATTGTTGTTGTAATTGTTGCGAGGAAACAAGAATGATTGATCGCGTGGTTGTTGATTTTTGGTCTGATTGTGATTCTAATTGTTGTTCTGATTTAGATTTTTGTTTTGATTGTTGTTGTGATTTTGATTTTGATTCTAATTGTTATTACGATTGTTTTGATTGTTATTGTTGGATTCTTGAATAGTTTGAACATGCTTGGCATCAGTCACTCCATCATTCACAACTCCTTTGCTTTTACTCTAGAATTTTGGTTTATCATTGTTGGAGGGAGTATAATGTTTGATGCTACCTCTTTGCAAAAGGCCATCTTCAATGTCTTTTCCCTTCTTGACAAGGGATTCAAAAGTGTCAGGTGAAGCCATTTTCATTTGGAAAGACATCTCAGAGATCAAATTCTTTGTGAATATGTCAATTAAGTGACTATCAAGTATTTTCCATGGCAAGCAATTTGCAATATGTCTCCATCGTTGTAAGAAATTAGCAAAGGTTTCTCTATTCTTTTGTTTAGTATTGCAAAAATCGCTGAGTGTTGATTGATGCTTAATGTTATATGAATATTGTCCAATGAATTTCTCTGCAAGATCAGAGAAACTAGAGATTGACCCATAAGGAAGGGCCATGAACCATTCCAAATTTGTGCCTCCAAGACTCCTAGTGAAGAGTATTTTTAAGTAGTTCTCATTATAGGAAACTTCTTGACATGCAATGTAAAACTCTTTGAGATGTTGTAGAGGACATATTTCACCTTTGTATTTCTCAAATTTAGGCATCTCAAAGTTTGGTGGGAATGGTTGCATTATAATAGACTTGTCAAATGGATAGGGACAAATCTCCTCAAAAGAGAACTCCTTCTTGACCCCATTTTGAAAACCTTGTACAATGCTTTTGAGCTCTTTGAATTGTTGAGTGAAATCTAGAGTATTCTGGGGAATAAACGGTGGCACATAAGCTCCTCCTCCTCCAAACTGTGTGGCTGAAAATCCCATGGAGGTCATACCAATAGTAGGAGGAGGTATATATTAATAGGATTGAGATGTATTGGTTGCAGATGTCTTCATCCCTGTTGTTTGAAACAGGGATGACGTAGGCAAGGGCATGGAAATATTCCCTATGTTGTTGACATTAGTGCTTTCTCCTTGAGTTGTCGTTTGAGTGATGTTGTGTGTAGTATTATTTGGAAAAGAACTGAGGATTTGTTGAATTTGTTCTGGTATTAATTGAGATATTGATGCGGTTATTGATAGGAGGATCACTGAGAGGAGGGGGGTGAATCACTGATCTATCTATTATAACTTTTTCTTATTATCTTGAATCTTAACTTTAATGCTTAAGTACTGAACTGAATATCAATGCAAGTAAGATAAACATACACAACTCATAACACCAAATATGATTACGGGGAAACCTAATGTAGGTGAAAACCCTGGTGGGAATTATTACCCACAAACATTTTGTACTAATTTCTTACGATCCTTGTTAGAAGATCCTTAACCTTGTTAGGAGTTGTCTTTACAATGTATGAAGTACAATGACCTTGTTAAGGGTCGGATGCTGTTAGGAGTATTTTACAATAACCCTATTAGGGGTGGTGGACTTACTATCCAAGGACTCACTTTCCAAGAGCTCACTGCTCAAATGGTAAAAGCTACAACCTTCTGGATCTTTGATACACACTGTATCTGCAAGGTGAACTGCTACTGTCACACTGCTTATCTGATTAGTTCTTTTTGTGCATTGATGATTTAACCTCTTTTAAAGCACTATAACAATCTTATATTCAATCTGAAGTCTTCTACTTCAATATCTATATCATCAACATATGATAGATATAGATTTGATGTTTTAACAGTCTGCTCTTCTTTTCTTATCTCTAGCTTTCGCAACTTCTCCGATCACAAATGACCTTCTATAAGTACTTCCTCAAGGGACACAAAAATTTTAGATTTAGGAAACCTTTTACCATCTATCTTGATCACTTAACTAAGCATGCAACCCTTCATTAAGTCAGCACAACATCAATTACAACTGCTTTACTTAAACTAAATAGACGTGTCTCTTCACACAATTTGTTATGCCAAATTAGCTCTAACTTCTTTCTCTAGATGAATCAAGTCATGTGCCTTTAGCCACACATGATGAGATCACTAAAAATAACTAATCCAAAGGCACAAGTCCTAAGGATAGGTGAAACTTTTGTACCAAGAAAATCTCTGTCGGCTCTTTCCATGATCTCTATCCAGTTCTGGCATTCACTTGCTGTACCACTTCAACTGGCTGTATCTTCTTCATACTTGCACATCTAATCATGCTCTCTTATAATTATAATGAATATATAATTAAAATATTATCTTCAAAGGCACATGCTGTAACTCGGTCATATGCATGTCCACTGATGCTCTGTTGTTCTAGTACTCTGCTAACTGTCGAGTCTTCTATACTTAGCCAATTTCTGATCTTCTGATAATGTGTGCTGACTCCAACACTTCATATGAATTTTTTTCCATAATGAAAACACTAAAAAGAGTCATATACACTAGTATAGTCAACTTTCCAAAAATCTCCCACTTTTTCATTAATGGCAACAAAGGAATATGGCGAAGTTACTATCTGTACTCTTATACAAAAACTCTCTATCTTATATCTCCCTCTTATCATATACCAGACCCCATATTATTCATACTCTACTCCCCCTTTGGCATTAATAAAAAAGGTGCTCAAAAACACTTCTATGTACTTACTCAGCATACACATCTGGATATGCAATCTGCAACTTCTGGATCTCTTTCTCCCAACTTGCAATAATCTGTAGATGGGTGCATAATGCATATTGTAGCTTCTCCATCTTCTCCAAGTCTATACTAGGACTTTGATCATATGATAGAATCCATATTATATACATTATTTTACTCCCCCTTTGATATTATCTTCTCTACCTTTTGTTGCAAACTCTTTCAAGGATGCTTGACCAACCTTGAGTGAACTAAGATCAAGTGTAAAGTTGCTAACCAATTCACTGAGTCTCTTCTTCATATACTTCTCTTCTACAATATCTGATCTATTTTTCATGACTCCTTCAGATTATATACTCCCCCTTACTTATTTACTCCCCATGAGTCTAAGTCTATTATGGGTTTCAAAATTGACAACAATGATGATGAACTATCTATCACTTCAGTCTTCTCTTTTTCTGCTTCCTTTTCTGTGATATCTTAAATCAATATATCTTCTTTCTGATATAAAGACTCTCAGCCTCTTGAGTACTCACAAATGTTTCTTCAAACTTTTCTAGGTAAATATCCATTTCTTCCATTGATACTTCAACATTATCAACCATGAATGTATCCTCCATGTCCTTGGCCATGGGCACAGAATCCTATGGACCTGTCATAATAGTTTTATCTGCTTCTTCACATGATATTTCAAATTGTATCTTCAATCAATTCTGCTCTTACGTGAACACTCTTTTGGTATATTCACACTTAGATGATCAATAATAAGTATGTGTTTCCAAGGAAAACATTAGGTCGGATCCAAAAAAGAAATATATCCAACGGCTATACTGATACTCTCACATAGAACACTGCTCAACAAGATTTTGACCCACTCCGCTTCATGAAATTCATGCGCTGAAGCATACTGATAAATCACTTCTGAGATGTTTCAAAGAGTTTCTTGATATCAGTCTCTACTGAAGAATGTAATTGTGACACTTTGCTACTCGACTACAAGTGCTCCTTTGATTATCCATCCGCTTACTCAATTTTTAAGTAAGTTTTCAACTAATTTCTGAAACAACATGTCCGTGCTTGGGCTTCGTTTCAAAATTGAATGACTTTGCTTAACAAATAAAGATTATCAATCTCCTTTCTTCATTTTTGAGAACAAATGTAATGCATTAATAATACAATTGTTAGGGCTTCTATGATCTCCAATCGTTTATTCTTACCACAAGTGAGGACTTGGTGATTTCAAAGTAGATTTCCGCCATTAATACTTTCTACGTAGACACAGAAAGCAACTGTAACTTCCATTCTTGTTCTTGATAACAATTTAGACCGTGTTCTCTTGCATACTACATCACAATGTCACAAAACAATTGTAATCCAAGGCACATACTCAGATGGTGAGTATACCATCTATGCAAGGGTTTAGAGCCTATCAAGCTCCCCCTATGACCATGAGGGTTCTCTAACCTTTAATAGGAGATGTGTCCACAATAGATGCATCTACTATACTGTTAACATTGTTATCCTTCTTTACTTCTACCCAGATCTTGCTCATATCTTCTGTAGCTTTCACAAATTTGATTTGTCCTCCCTCATCCCATAATGAATCTTTCAAATTTTTAGGGCTTTCCTGTCTCTGCGCTCTAGATCTACAATGCTTAGAGATGTGTTCAGCTTTTCCACATGAATGATAAATGATAGGAGGTCTGATGTTATTATTCATCATGCTACATTGCTTGGCTATATGTCCATTGTAATTACATATCTTATATGTAATTTTATGAGGGTTTCTGACATTTTGCTGAGGATAGCTTCTTTGTTTTTGGTGATTCTAATTTCTTTGATTATTTTGATTCTTGTTCTTCTAACATTTTTTACAATTCATAGCTCTATGACCAAATTTATTGCATGAATAACAGTAACCATTGAAGGGTCTTACCTCTTTAAAATTCCTTGCAATATGTCCATGCTTGTTATAGGCATAACAAGTATGGTCAAC
>MU228067.1:2554291-2582957 GCA_018584345.1 Thuja plicata | reverse complement strand
GCTTGCATTCATCCTTAGGTGGTTCAACATTGTCTTTAGTCTGATTTCCAATCTCCTTAGTATCTGTGATGTCCTTTGGTGCTTTCATTCTTTCTCGCATGGCATCAATCTGAATTTGTGCTTCATTTTATCCTATACTGCTAGTATCTCCCTTAACCTTTTGAGCATACAATTGTGATTCTATCAGATCCTTGCTTGTGTGTAACTTGTCAATATGATTCTTTGCTACAATAAATTCAGATTTCATCTTATCTTTGTTGTTTCTTAGCTCCAAAATATCCATATTTTCTTGTCTCAGTTCTTCATCTAACTGCTTGTTCACTTTGACTTGATCATCATAGGCATCTTGATTGTTACATAGCTTTTCATCTAATTCTTCAATCTAATCCTTCAGAGACAAATTTTCTTCATTCAACTTTTTTACTACTTCTCCCAAATCATTTGAAGAACAATTCCTTAATTCTTTTTTCAGTTTCTTGATAAGTATTTGCATGCCATTAACTTTTAGTTTAAGATCTTCATTTTCTTTTTGAGATGTGTCAAGTTCTTCAAGGGCTGCTTCAAGATTCTTTTTTAGGTGTTTCATTTCTTCCTTGTCCATGGTCTCCTCAAGTGGTTAAACTTATTTGCTGAGGACCAGAGCTCTGATACCAATTGATAGGATTAGGATCACTGAGAGGAGTGGGTGAATCAATGATCTATCTATTATAACTTTTTCTTATTATCTTGAATCTTAACTTTAATGCTTAAGTACTGAACTAAATATCAATGCAAGTAAGATAAACATACACAAATCATAACACCAAATATGATTATAGGGAAACCCAATGTAGTTGAAAAACCCGGTGGTAATTACTACCCACAAACATTATGTACTAGTTTCTTATGATCCTTGTTAGAAGATCCTTAACCCTGTAAAGAGTTGTCTTTACAATGTATGAAGTATAGTGACCTTGTTAAGGGTAGGACCCTGTTAGGAGTATTTTACAATAACCCTATTAGGGGTGGTGGACTTATTGTCCAAGGACTCACTATCCAAGAGCTCAATGCTCAAATGGTGAAAGCTACAACCTTCTGGATCTTCGATACACACTGTATCTGCAAGGTGAACTACTACTGTGACACTGCTTGTCTGATCAGTTATTTTTGTGCATTGATGCTTTAACCTCTTGTAAAGAACTATACAAATCTTATCTTCACTCTAAAATCTTCTACTTAAATATCTATATCATCAACATATGACAGATATAGATTTTCTATTTTAACACTCTACTCTGCTTTTCTTATCTCTAGCTTTCACAACTTCTTTGATCACAAATGACCTTCTATAAGTACTTCCTCAAGGGACACAAACATGTTGTATTTAGGAAACCTTTTACCATCTATCTTGATCACTTAACTAAGCACACAACCCTTCATTAAGTTGGCGCAACATCAATTACAACTACTTTACTTAAACTAAACAAACACATCTCTTCACATAGTTTTCTCTGCCAAATTAGCTCTAACTTATTTCTTCGGATGAATAAAGTCATGTACCTTTAACCAAACATGATGAGATCACTAAAAATCACTAATCCAAAGGGGAAAGTCCTAAGGATAGGTGCAACTTCTGTACCAAGACAATCTCTGTCGGCTCTTTCCACGATCTTTGTCCTATTTTGGTGTTCACTGGTTGTACCTCTTCAACTGGTTGTATCTTCTTCATACTTGCACATATAATCATTCTCTTTTAGACTTAGCTTGAATACATACTTAAAAGCTTATCTTCAAAGTCACATGCTCTAACTTGGTCATATGCATGTGCACTGATGCTCAGTTCTTCTGGTACTCTGCTAACTATCCAGTCTTTTGTACTTAGCCAATTTTCGATCTTCTGATAATGTGTGCTGACTCCAACACTTCATATGACTTTGTTTCCATAATGACAACACTAAATAGAGTAATATACACTAGTATAGTCAACTTGCCAACAGTTTTTGACATAGGTACTGATGTGGAAGGTTCACTAATAGGTCCTTTACCAGTGTCACATGATGATGTAACATTTGACGTAGAAGCCATGGCTGCAGTAGTAGCAGTGGTGGCTTTGGTGATATTTTGGGTAAGGAGTGTATCATCAAAGTCAGCGGGTACTGTGACACCATTTCGAACAAGATTGAAGAATATTTTGCTGTTGTTTTTCATAATGGCTTTCTCAACCATTTCTAAATTGTATGGATCACTAAGGAAGTCAATGACTTGGGTAGGTCTTTCTTCTTCTTCCACTAGCTCAGTTTCTTCATGGAATTCCTCAGCTTGTACCCCAGTGCCTTGAAAATATTGATTGGTGAAAGGATTCACCTCAAAGGTAGCGGTGTTAAGTGTCATGTGCCTCATGTTTCTAGCTTGGGATCAAGTGAATACCATACAACGGTGGATTTTTAGAAGAATGGAAGACAAGAAGGTGTAAGATTTGAAATGAAATAGAGCAAAGATATTGATTCTGAATTTGATTGGATTTGATTGGATGATGTTTGATTAAAGATTGATTGATTGATTGATTGATTGATTAGATTGAGGATTGATTGACTGATTTAAAGGTTTTTGGAACAAAACCTAAGCATGACAAAACCTTGTGATGATACAAACACAAAAGGATTTGAAGCAAAACCTGTTCTACTTGAAGATGGACTTGTGATCTCAAGCAAAATGGGACATTACTGAGGGATTAAAATTACTTGAAACTGACTAATGGTCTATAAGTAATGTTGTGTTTGTTTGAGGATGAAGGTTTGCAATACTTTATTAAGGTCTTTCAACCTAAAAGGATTTGATTGATTTGATTGATTTGATCTAATGCTCCAAGAGAAGGAAAAATGATGATGGAAGAATTTTGAAGAATTGATCCTAGAAGTAAGAGGTTATCTAATCATATTTCTCAATGGAGATGAAAGCACTATTGATAGAATATTTGGCATGAAGTTGAAGATCTTGTTGTTCTAAATAATTTTATCAACTTTCTCATGATATTCGATCTCTTGTTTGATAGATGTGGTAGTATGTTGATATTCCTTAGATTTGTGAGTGGTTTCCTTCTGTACTCTATAGAATGGAGGTGTTGGCAGCTTAACCTTCTTATGTTTCTTAAAAATGGTCATGTCATACTAAAAATCTAATTTTGGCTGAATGACTGAATGATCAATGGCAAATGATTTTAGGGTCCTACAAAAGACCAAATTTCAGATGCCTTAGCAGATTTGGAAGCTCGCTATTTTTAAGCGAAGACGACAATCTCAGACACAGCTGGAAATTTGAAACAGACAGTGATTTGTGCAGAAGGTAATCTATGCAGACGGCGGATCCAGAGTGTAGACGACTGACTATTGCTAAGGCAGTGTGTTGAAATTTTGGGCAGTTTTGTGATCTTTAGTCTAATTTTGGACAAATTTGTTCAATGGCAAAAACCAATTTCAGGACACTCAAACTAGAAAAACAACAGGCACACATCTTAAAACAACCCAAAAAGGGACAAAGCAACCTTGAGGGATACAAGTAAATGTGACTTTGGGGAAATTTTGATTCAAATTGCAAAATCTCGATTGTGTATGTTCAAGTGACTATTTCAACCCACTTATGTTTTTACTTGGTTTATCATAACAAAGAGAGTTCAAATAGTAGCTACCTTAGAAAATTGGCTTTGCATGAAATATTATAGGCCCATTACTTGGTATTCCTTCATCTCACACAACAGTATCACCCCTGGAAGGGTGCCCATGTTTTTTCCTTTTGCCAGGTATTGTTGTCGTGCTACGAAGATCTCTTTCGCAACACAATACCCTGGGACACGTATGATGGGAATCTTGGGGGGAGAATCTTCCCTCTCATTGCACTATAATAAATCATTGTTTGGAGATGAATCGGGTAGGATACTAAGTTAAAGTTGCTAGTAAGATTCCATGGCGTCCCCACAATCGGTTTGTACATCGTGAGACACTTAAGTCTCTAGTTCAACCATGCCAATATGCTAAGGATATTCACTCAGTATGGACTACCATTGAACATGACCCGCCCAAGATTGAAGGGATAAAGAGGACCTTTAGGTCACACTTTATTTGTATACCGGCTGAAGGGATTACCAGTTTGAGGTCATCCTCTAAAGGGGAAGCGCACCCTCTAGATAGGCCTCTCTAGAAGCTTGATTAAGCTAAGCTTTCTCTTCACCCAAGATCCATGAAGGAAAGGGGAGAGAATACGGCTATAAATTAATCATAGCGTCACTTATATTGAGGGATTTAATCCGAATGACAAAATAGCTCGAAAGAAGTGTTGAAAAACACTTCTTCAAACACACCAAAAAGAGTTCATTCCAAATTGAACTTAGTTAAAGAAAAACTATGTGTTTTCTACCTAAGCAAAAGACACAATAGTGTGATTAAACATACATGTTCAATTCTTTTCCCACATAGCAAAGAGGAAAGCTTTATAAAGGTGTGTAATTTGCCTTAAGTCATTCAAGCTTGATTGAAGTTCATTCCCTTAAACATTCAAGATGGGATGAGGTTCATTTTCTTTAAACAACATACATTCCAAGACAAATGTTTAACCATACAAGTTCATTCCAAAGAATTTGTTAAAAATCTCCAGGAAACCTACATGAAAATTGTTAGTAATTTTTTGGTCCTTAAAATGTGAAATACTGCAAAAAAGATGGTAAATACAGAAAACAGTGTAGACGGTGATCTGCGCAGACGGTAATCTGCGTAGACGGTGATCTATAGATACGGTCGTTCACCTGCACAAATGACCAATTAAAAAACATAGTCAGATTTTTCTATAATAGACCTAATACATATAAATCTCAGATTTTTTATCCATTTAAGAAGCATTTAACTCTTTAAAAGTGTCTTACTGTAAAAAACCAGAGTTAAAATACTTAAAAATTGATAAAAATAGTTTTAAACCATGTTACTAAAGTCTATTTTTCAGCAAGTAGAGATGGTGATTTAAGTGCGCAGACAGTGAAGTGTCGCAGATGACATTCTGGAAACATGGACGGCGGAATCAGTGCGTAGACGGGTTTATGTAAAAAATTTCCAGAATCATGAAATCTACAAGAAAATGTTAGAAAAAAGGGACGTGGGTCCCACCGGGCATGCCAAAATATATATGATAAAAGTATACCTGCTAAGAATCAACACTAAAACATGCAAATATTAAGGTTAGCCATTAGAAACAATATTCAATATGTTCGCATATCATAAGTGAAATCTAAAACAAGCACCTTTCACCACAACCTCCGATGAGCCAAACAAGTGCACCCGAGCCTTATTGATTTTCTCTTAGAGATTATTGTGGGTGTGCTCTCCCAACACAATAACTTAATCCCACTATGATTTGATGAATAGAAACTAGAATGCAAGATAATGGATGGATGAGGAGCTCAAGAACTAGTATGAAGAACTTGTCTCAAACTATTCACCATTGATGAAATGCAAATGTAAACAACTAAACTAGAATGATATGCATGAGATAATAGAACTAGGTTCATTTTCCATTATCCTAACATGTGATTTCTAGATTCAACTATGAACTAAGATTGAAAAACATGAACTAATAAAATTTTAGAGCTATTTTAACATGATAACAATGCATAAAAAGGAGATGATTTTCTCTTGACAATGGCCTCTATTTATAGATTTTTTTGAGGAGAGAGAGGGATTGGATGAGGTGGAGCGCATGTGACATCCACATAGGTGCCACATGAGGGACACATAAGCCATGCAAGAGGCCCACTTTTCTCACACATGTGTGAACAACTTTTGATGTGATGGGTCAAGGTGTACTTAAAGTACACATGTGAAGGATCTTGTAAGAGGTGTAAGAGATTTGGGCCAATGAAACACTTTTAAAAAGTGTAATAAGGTGTCATCATGGGTGTAAGAAACCTTTTTGGCACCAAATTAAGATTATTTGGAAAAGACAATTTTTGGAAATTTGCTCACACATGTGTGAGCAAATAATTAAGACTAATTGGTGTAGGAATCAAGAAGTTAGCCTAATTAACCTTAGTTAATTAGTAAGTAGGTCTATTTGGTGAGAGTGATGTGAGGTAGGATAGGATCTAGGTTCAAATTAGCTTAATCTTAAAATAAAATTTAGATTAATTTGGTTTAATAGAATTAAGTCATGTGGAGGAATAAATAAATTAAAAATTTATTTAAAAGGGATTAATGAGGGGTAATGTATATAAATGAAATTTAATGCATTAAAGGGGATAGTATTTAAACTAATTTTAAATGCTAAGGAAAGTGAATTATATTTAATTAAATAAATAAAAGAACATAATAAATATAATTAATTTATTACCATTAATTATAAAGCTAAGGGAATATTAATTAAATTAATATAAGGATGATTTTAGACATCTACAATGTCAACTTGATATAATTTGTATGGTCATGGACATACTGCCAAAGACTTCAAAGAACCAGTGAATCAAAGGATGTGCTATCAGTAATGCATATAAGTCAAGTATTCACAAAGTGACTATATACATCGACAGAGTGCACACCAACGGACAGAGTAAAAGAACAAAGTCACAGTGTTACCTGACGAGAAAATGCATAGCATTACCGATGAACAAAGTCACAGTGTTTCCCAACGAGCAAAGCACAGAGTAACATGATGGATGAAATTAGAGTGTTTCCCGATGAATAGAGATCCCAAAGTCGACTGAATTCACACCGACGGAATGGTCAGTTATCACCGATTACTAACTGAAGTATTGACTGATAGAATAGAGAGTTCAGAAATGACAAAATGCTTAGCTGTCAAGATCTAAAAATAGACTTAACTGATACTTATCATTGTTTTAATTGACAAGATAAAGTCGGAGATAAGTAAAGTGTTTAAAGTTGCTTTGTCCATTTGGCAAGAAGATCTCTATGAGATAAAATTGGAGTTTTGATTTAAATATAATTGGTAAGCATTTTGGATCACGCCAAGATCAAGAAAGCCAAGAAATTGTGAAATCATGTCTATAAAGAGACAACCTAATTCATTACAAAGGTGAAAAAGAGGAGTAAAAAAAAGTAATAGATGCTGAAAAGATTCTGAAGAAGAAGAAAGTCTTCATTCAAACCTGATCAACAAGCTGAGGAAAGAGCTAGATTCTACAGACACCGACGAATAATGAAATAGAATCACAGAGAAGAACAGTGTGGAGCAAAGGTATTAAATTGATTATATTGATCAGAGAGGTAATGCACTTACAAAAGATTTGAAAATCTACAATTCAAGTTGTATGTGTGAACAAATCAATTTACTGTTTCAGTTTAACCATTGAAGCATCAAGTCTCTTAACTGAGCAGGACTTAAAAGTCTTTTGTAATTGAGATACATCCCAAGGAGTATCAAAAAGTTTGATCATATAAATTAGCATTGGATATGCCCAATACCTATTGACAGGCCAAGTGAGTGTTTGATCAAGGATGGTAGCATTAGATGCCAGATACTAAGTGACAAACTATCTTTTAAATCTTCTAACAAGGTCACAAGTAATAGTGTGTCTATAACCTTTAACAGGGTTGGCTCTTAACCGAGCTCACTGTAGAAGAGTGAAAATTTAGGGTACTGATCCCAGTGGGTTTTCCCTTAATAGGGCTTCCAAGTTAAAAATCCATGTGTTATGTGTTTATGTTTCATTACTTTACTATTTTGCATTTCACATAAGTTATTTTGGATTGATCGGTATACACTAGTTATTTACTGTGTTTTGGTAAATAGAAAGACTTATTATCAGTAAAAATACAGAAGAAGGTTTTACAAAGCATTCTGAAAAGTAGTAATTTGATATAAGTATTTCAAGGCATTCATCTTATAGGACTGATTATAACTAGAGGCTTACAAGTGGTAATAATTTGTAAGGGTTGATTTATGGATTAATTTTTTAGGCCACTGATTCNTTCCCCCCCCCCCCCCCCCAAAATCTTATTTATTACTAACAGTAATGTGACAGAGAGAATACATTCTAAGGGAGAGATTGTTGTCAAAGGAAAAATAAATGATCAAGGAGAGGAACAGTCAAAGCAGAGCACATATAAGGAATAGGGACATAAGCTGCTACATCTATCTAGTAAAGGGATTAAATATTGAAGAACATAATCTAAAATAAACAAATCTAAGCTATATGAGGTTACCAAGAGCCAAAAATTTGTATTAGTTATAGAACAAAAATATTTGGGAGAGATGGATGAAATACACTTGATATATTTCATATTGTATTAGTAATAATATAGTGTAATAATGTAGTGTGTTTCCATCAATGCCAAAGGGAGATATTGATGACATATAACTAATTGAATGTTTGAAGATGTTAAGTTGATCACCAAAATGTAGAAAGATAATGTAAGACATAAAATCAGTTAATGGATTGTATTGACATTGATGTCATCTTGATATAATCTGATCAGTTATATACAAAGCGTCAAAGACTTCAGAGAATCAGAGAGATAAAGATTATTCTTTCAGTAATGCATAAAAGACCAAAATTCACTAAGGGACTACAAACAATAATGGCTAGTGGAACCTGACAGACAAAAAAACCCAAGACCAAAGTCACATTGTTTCCCGAGCAAGAAAACTGACAAGCACTAATGACAAGCAGAATCACAAGCATTATCGATGGCTAGAGTTATAGTGTTACCCAATGGACAGACAACCTCGATGGATAGAAAACACCGATAGAGATACCCAAGGAGAACTAAAGTGTTGACCGAAGCTATCAAAGAGTTAAAACACCAAAATTAACTGAAGTTCAGAAATGACAAAAATACTTAGCTGGCAGAGCTAAAGATAGGCTTAACTAGTTGTTAACATTATTTTCATAAAAAATTTAAAACTAGAGATAAGTAAAAGATTTAAATTTGTTTTATCCAATTGTCATGGAGAAATCTACGGGATAAAGCTTTAAAGATAGATTGGCTAAGATTGTAGATCACGCCAAGAACAATAAAATCAAGAAGTGAGTAATGGTTATGTCATGTCTATAAAGAAATAATCTAATTCATTATGAATTAGGAGAGTGAATAGAAAAAGAGGATGATAAAGAGAAAATAATGAAGAAAAAATTCATATAGTCCTGATCAATCAAGCTGAGGAAAGAGCTAAAGATTAATGTGGACACCAAGCAATTGAGAAGCACAAAATCACCGAGCAGAAAGAAGTGGAGAAAAGGTATTGAAAAGATACATTGATTAGAAAGGTATAATAATCTTACAATAGACATCAAAATATGCAAATATAAGTTGTATGTGTGAATAGATCATTTATTGTTTCAGTTTAACGATTGATTCAAAAATTATCTTAACCGAGCAGGACTTAACAATCCTTTCTATATCAAGATACATCCCAAGGAGTATCAAAAAGTTTGATCATGAAGATAGCATGAGATGCCAGATACCATTTGAAAAACTGCACTGGGTTAGGTCAGAGAAGGTAGCATAGAGATGTCCGATATCAAGTGAAAAACTATTCTATTTAAATCTTCTAATAAGGTCACACCTAACACTATGTTTGTAACCTTTAACAGGGTTGGCTCTTCACTGAGCTCACTTCACAAGAGTGAAAATTTTGGGTTACCAGTCCCAGGTGTTTTTTCCCTTAATAGGGTTTCCACGTTAAAAATCCATGTGTCAATTTGTTTATGAGTCATTACTTTAGTGTTTTTCATTACACATAACTAATCTAGTTTGATCGGTACACACTAAGCAATTAACTATTTTTTGGTAAATGAAAGATTGCTAATCAGTAAACATTAAGAATAAGGTTTAACAGTGAACTCTGAGCAGTATTTATTTGATAAGTTTATTTGAAGGCATACATCTTTTAGGATTGAAGATAAATAGAGGCTTAATATTGTGGTACTAAGTTTTTGGGTTGATTTATTGGAATATTTTTGAGGCCACTGATTCACCCCCCCTCTCAGTTATTCTAACACCTTTAGAATATTGAAAAAACCTATGTCCTATGCCACCACCTTTGAAATAAGTACCTTTGAAATTTTTTCTACCACTTCCTCTCCTAAGTGTCTTCTAATCAGGTTCTACCTCAATGGTCTGCTTCTCCTTGTCATTTGCACTTGTTTTCTTCTCTCTTCCTCTAGGATTACCTTTTCTTCTCTTTAAATTATCATCTTCCCTTAATGCATAGTAATAAGAATCCTCCATAGTATAAATTGTCAAGATACTTAGCTCATCTATAATATTAAATCTAAGACTATTAATATACCTATCCACCTTCTCCTTAGATATCTCTTGATACCCAGATCTAATTTCTATCTTGTCAAACTCTTCGATGTATTCCTTCACTCATGTCCTTCTACTTCAAGTTCTATAATTTCTTTAAAAATTCTATTTCATAATGCCTAGGAATGAATTTATCCCTTAATATAGAAACCATTACCCTCCATCTAGTGATATTCATTTCAACATTTTCCTCTCTATATTTCTGCAATTCTTTCCACCATAAGGAAACATGACCATTCAATTTAGTATGTGCTAAAGTAACCCTCTATAGATCTATGATATCCTCAATTTCAATGTAATATTCTAGTTCACCAATCCAAACTATTAGATCCTAAGGATGAAATGAACCATAAAAAGTAAAAAACCTCCATTCTATGACTTTTACTTACTTGTTCCATAGATCTCAATAATCATTCCTCATCTGCAGGGATATCAACATCTATTGTCTCAATATTTCCACCAGCTTCTCCAAATTCCTCCTTAGTATCAAGGGTCCTTTGCAATACACTATAGATCTCATTCAGAAGTCTTCCATAATTTTTTATAACCTTCTAGGGTTCATTATTCTTGGAAACATCTCTCCCAATCCTCAGACACAACTACCTCAAATTGGCGATTTAGCTACAAGGATTCAATTTCCTCTCACTTGGTGATGTATTGACCTGATGCGGGAGCATCTTTGGTCATTGGCAATTTTGTACAACCAAAAAGATGTTTGATTTTTCTCTTTAGTTTGTTCTCTATCCCTCAGGTTATGCTTCTCAAGCATGTTTATCTTATGTTGCTCGGTCATTCTTTACCGATGGGTTTTAGTAATGCTTTACCGATGGGTTTTGGGGATGTCCTTACCGACGGGTTCTTTGATGCTCAGTTATGCGTTACCAACGGTTGCTGATTTTTGGTGTTCATCTGCCCGAGATTCTTATTCTGGGAGTTGGATCTTTGGTCGAATTATTCAGTTAATTTTGATGGCTTAATTTATTTGGGGTCTGTCATTGGCATTTGTGTGGACCTAAATCTGGGTCTCTCTTATGGATTTGATCATTTAATTCCTTGTTGGACTCTTGTATATATTTGGTTGTATGTTCTTTGTTTAGGTATCAATCTTAGAGAAAGAAAGAAAAAGTTTAGATATTGAGATCAAAGGTCTGTGACCTATGTTGTATGAAGATCTTATTGTAATTCATTGAATATATGGCCAAAACTGGGAATGCCTTACAACCTGACATGTAATTATTTTGATCAAGTTAATATAAATAGATATTTGTGTTTTCTTCTCTCACTGTGTTGTTTAGCTTTCGCATTGTGTCTGCGAGCTGGTTTGGTAGTTGGGTGATCCTTGGGCCCCATCTACTATCCCTCCTTATGTCAGGTGGTATCACAACGTGGTGAGATCTAGTTCCTTCTTGAAACCCTAACCCTAGTTAGTATTGTTGTGGGTAGTGGATTATTATCTGACATACAATTGTAGAAGGATTCAATATGGTTTGTGGGAGAGGAAATGTAGATCTAGGTCTAGCTGATATACTTACACAGATGGCTGCTAGATTGGAAGTTGTTGAGACAGCCCAGTGCAAAGGAAGACATATTGATGATGTTAGTGATGATGAAATTGAAGAGGTTTAAGGTGAAGCTACACCTGGACCTATGATGAATAGGGAAGAAGAGTGATTCTTGGGAGCTTTGACAAGTTTTAAATCCACACCTCAGTTTAATCCTCCTGAGCATAGTGGAAAATTGGACTCTGATGAATTGATTGACTAGATAACAGAGATGAAAAAATATTTTGAATATGAAAATGTGGCAGAAGATTGCAAGCACAAAATTGAAAGGTCATGCATCCCTATGGTGGTAATATCTACAATTGGATCAGAAGAAGAAGGGTAAGACAAAATTAAGATATGGGACAAGATGGTAAACAAATTGAAAGGCAAGTTTCTACCTTGTGATTATTAGATTTACCTAATCTGGAAAAAGCAAAGTCTAAAGAAAAAAGAAAAATTAGTAAAATACTACACTGAAGAATTCTATAGATTGGAAATCAGATCTAGACATGTTGAGGATGAAGTGGAGAGAGTTGCAAGATACTTGAATGGCTTGACAAGTTCTATACAAGATGAGATCAGTTTGGTCAAGATGGAAGGCATTGAAGAGGCATATCAATTTGTTCTAAAAGCTGAGGAAAAGTTGAACAGAAGATATGAGCAAAGACAAAGAGGTAGAGGAGGTAGATTCCCTAGAGGAAGAAGAAGATCTCATGGTGAGAATAGTAGATCTGAACAAGACAAGTCAATTTCAGACACATCTCAAAACAAAGGAAAGAATGAATGGAAATGTGGAAATTCATACCAAGGAAGAGGAAATTACTCCAGAGGTGGTTATACATGAAAAGGATTCCAAGTTACTTGTTACAATTGTGGTGAAGAGGGAGATAAATCTTTTGAATGTACACATACAAGAAATAAAGGAAATAGTAGAAGAAATGCATTGGTGCAATAGGAGTCACCAAATGAAGCTGAGAAGGAAGGAAATTTCATGATCTGAAGGATACTGTGGAGTGAGAAGGATAAGAAAGATCTGATCAGGAAAAGTTTGTTCAAGACCAGATGTAGAGTTGCAGATAAAGTTTGGAAAGTGATTGTTGACATTGGAAGCTCGAAGAATCTGACATCTGAGGAAATGGTTGTAGGTTTTTAGTTGGAGAGGATGAAACATCCAAATCCCTATCAAATCTCATGGATCAAGGATGATCATACATTAATGGTGAGTGAACAATGTTTTGTGAATCTAAAAATTGGAAAATATTATGATAAGGTGTTATGTGATATTATGCCTATAGATTGTTGTCATATTTTGTTGGGTAGACCTTGGCAATATGATAGACATGCTATACATGATGGAAGACTAAGTAGACACTCTATTTGGGTTGATGGTAAGAAGCAAGTTTTTTTACCTTTGATTGAAGAATCTATTGATGAGATATGTACATCTGTGAAAGTTTGTCTGATGGAAGGTAGACAGTTTGTTAAATATTTGAAAAGAAATGATATCTATCATGCTTTGATTCCTAACAAACCAAGAAAGAATACAAAAGGTGACATTCCTATAGAAGTTAGAAATTTACTCACTGAGTACAAGGAGATAATTTTAGATAATGTACTTGATGGTTTGTCACCAATGAGAGATATCAGTCATTGTATGGATTTGATTCCTGGAGCTAGTTTACCAAACAAAGAACCACATCGATTAACACCGACCGAGAATGAAGAGCTTAACCGACAAATTCATGAATTGTTGAACAAAGGCTTGATCGGGGAAATTTTGAGTCCTTGTGCAGTACCTGCTATGTTGGCACCTAAGAAGAATAGAGAATGCAGAATGTGCATTGATTCCAAAGCAATTAAAAAGATCACAATAAAGTATAGGTTTCCTATACTGAGAATGGATGACATCATGGATTGTTTAAGTGGGGCAAGATATTTTACCAAAGTCAATTTGAAAAGTGGATATCATCAGATCAGAATCAGAGAAGGTGATGAATGGAAGGCTTCTTTCAAGACAAAGGAAGGTTTGTATGAGTGGTTGGTTATGCCCTTTGTTTTAACTAATGCACCAAGTACATTTATGAGATTAATGAATGAAGTTCCAAAGAAATTATTGAATAAGTGTGTGATTGTATACCTGGATGATATTTTGATATTCAGTAAGACTAGAGAAGAGAATTTGATGCATATAAGGCAAGTGTTGTAGAGATTGAAAGAGGAAAAGTTGCTAATAAATCTAAAGAAGTGTTCCTTCATGAAAAAATAACTTATGTATTTGGATTTTATGATTTTAGCTGATGGTTTGAAGATGGATCCAGAGAAGGTTGAAGCTATACTGAGTTGGCCTACACCTAAAAATGTCACTGAGGTAAGATCATTTCATGGATTGGCAAGTTTTTCACAGAAAGTTTATTAGAAATTTCAGTTCTATTTGTAATGCCAGGATTGAGACAATGAGAGGAGATAAAAGAGAATTCAAATGGAAACATGGAGCTGATAAGATTTTTGAAGCTTTAAAGTTGAAGGTTGCTGAATTACCTGTGTTAGCCTTACCTGATTTCAATAAGGTATTTCAAGTTGAATGTGACGCAAGTGGAAATGCAATTGGAGTTGTGTTGACTCAAGAAGGTAAGAATGTTTCTTTCTTTAGTGAAAAGTTGAATGATGCAAAAAATAAATATTATGTCTATGATCAAGAGTTCTATCCTATTGTGCAAGTTGCAAAGAAGTGGAGACATTATTTGATGCCAAATGAATTTTTATTGTGTACTGATCATAAGGATTTACAATACCTAGGTAGTTAAAATAAGTTGAATCAGAGACATATGAAATGGGTAGAGTATTTGTAGAGCTTTACATTTGTGATTTAGCATAAGAGTGGAGTTTCTAATAGAGTTACTAATTCATTGAGTAGAAGAAGATCTTTGTTGACTGAAATGAGAATTGAAGTTCTTGGTTTTGATGACATGAAGAATTTGTATGAAAGTGATCCTAATTTTTCAGAGCAATGGAGAGTGTGCAGAGCACCTAACTCAGATCAATAAAGTAAGTATGAAGACTATTTCATTTAGGAAGATATGTTGTTCAAAGGTATTCATTTTTGTATGTCAAGAGGTTTAATGAGAACTAATTTGATTAAGGAGAAACATAGTAGTGGATTGACTGGACACTTTGGTATTGATAAAACATTGAGTTTGCTAAAGGAGAGGTATTGTTGGCCTCAATTGTATAAGGATGTTCAAAAATTTGTAAGAAGATGTGGATTTTGTCAAGTTACAAAAGGAGTAAGTCAGAATACTAGTTTGTATACACTTATTATTATTCCCGAGAAACCTTGGAGTGATATTAGCATAGATTTTGTTCTTGAATTACCTAGGACAACAAGAGGTAATGATTCTATATTTGTTGTTGTGGATAGATTTTCTAGGATGACACATTTCATACCATGTAAGAAAACATCTGATGCAGTAGACATAGAATATATTTTCTTTAAGGAAATTGTCAGATTGCATGGATTACCAAGGAGTAACATTTCTGACCGAGACAATAAGTTTGTTATCTATTTTTGGAGAACACTTTGGAAGAAGTTGGATATTGAGTTGAATTTTTAGTTCTACATTTCATCCAAAGAATGATGGACAAACAAAGGTTGTAAACCAAAGTTTGGGTAATTTATTGAGATACTTAGTTGGAGACACACCATGAAATTGGGATTTGATGCTAGCACAAGCAGAGTTTACATATAATAGTTCAGCGAATAGAAGTACTAGAAAGACACCTTTTGAGATTGTTCATGGCACACAACTGAGAGATATATCATATTTGAGAAATATTGTTGGAGAAGAGAAAAGGAGTGCTGAAGCAAAATAATTTACAGAATTTATGAAGACATTGCATGAAGATGTAAAATAGAATCTAGAGAAAAGTAATCAGAAGTACAAAGACAGTGTAGATAGTTCAAGAAGACATAAAAAATTTGAATTTGGTGATGCAATGATGGTTCATTTGAAGAAAGGAAGATTTCCTATTGGAACATATGGTAAACTAAAGATGACAAAATTTTGTCCTTGCAAAATACTGAGAAAATTTGACAGTGGAAATTCTTATGAAGTTGAATTACCTGATGACATGGATATATCACCCATATTTAATATTTTAGACTTATATGAATATCATGAACATGATGAAGAATTGATAGTACCAAGTGATTATCCTAAGATGCAGATAGAAGAATTTGAAAAGATTCTAAAACAAAGAATTAGCAGAAGTACAAGAGGAAAGGAGTACATGGAGTATCTAGTAAAGTGGAAGAACAAACCGATTAAGGACTCATCTTGGATTTCTCAATCTAAGTTGGATTCATTTCAGGTTGGACTTGACACATAATTTGGAGAATCATTTCTTGTAACCCTAGGTGTTTGATGCAAGAGCATCTTGGGACATTGGCAATCCTACACAACCAAAAAGATGTTTGCTTTAGTTCTTTAGTTTGTTCTCTGTCGCTCAGGTTCTACTACTCAGGCATGTTTGTCTTCTATTTCTAGGTCATGCTTTACCGATGGGTTTCGGTGATTATTTACCGATAGGTTTTAGGGATGTCCTTAATGACAGGTTCTCTAATGCTCAGTTATTCCTTACCGACAGTTTCTGATTTTCGGTGTTTATCTACCCGAGATGCTTATTCTGGGAGTTGGATCTTTGGTCAACTTATTCAGTTAATTCTGATGACCTAATTTATTTGGGATCTCTCATTGAGATCTATGTGGACCTAAATATAGGTTCCTCTTATGGATTTGAGCATCGAATTCCTTGTTGGACTCTTGTATATATTTGGTTGTAAGTTCTTAGTTTAGGTATCAATCTTAGAGAAAGAAAGCAAATGTTTAGATATTGTGATTAAAGGTCTATGACCTATGTTGTATGAAGATCTTATTGTAATTCATTGAATATATGGCCAAAATTGGGAAAGCCTTACAGCCCAACATGTAATGATTTTGATCAAGTTAATATAAAAGGATATATTTTCTTTCTTCTCTCACTGTGTTGTTTGGCTTCCACATTGTCTGCAAGCTAGTTTGGTAGTTGGGTGAGCCTCGGCCCCCATCTACTATCCCCCCTTGCATCATGAACACACTCACACTCTACCTTCTTTCACTGATCTTTTCATCAATTGGATACCTCAACAACTCATACAAATTTCAAAACCAAAAATAGATATCATTTGTGATGCCCTTGCGTAAGCCCTGTGTAATTGCAGGCCAGGTCCACACTATGTCACCCCACAAAAAACACATCTAGGCCTTCGCAAGATCAGGAAATTGATTTGCTAACACAAGAACATCATCCTCACTCTAATACCATATTATATATTCATGGAAGGAGTTTCCATAATGGAGATGGTCCAAACATGTAGAATGATTCAACACAATGGAAACAACCAACTCGGGAAGAAGAAAAGACAATCAAGATGCTATAATAGATCTTTGCATTCTCACTAATCCAGGAATTTACGTCACATTGGCCTGAAACATGTAGAATATAAACTTTCAACATACATGCCTGGTTATAATAGAATTCTAAATCTAAAACCTAATGCTAACCTCCAAAGTTATCTTACTTCCCCACTTCACTACCTCTCCAAACAAATATTAGAAGCCTCAATATATACAGCCTTCACAACACCTATGTCGGCCATAACATTTACATTTTCTAAGACTAAGAAAATCTAATGTGTACAAATATAGGTCAGGACCCAAATCATAAGATCTCATTTCTAGGATGTATCAATGATGTGATAAAAGAGAGACATTGGCCAAAGATCTAGGAATATTGGGATACGAGTCACCAAGATTTTTCATTTAGGAAATCGCTTCACAAAACTTGAAAACTCTATCTGACCATTGGAACTTTGAAGAAAACATAGAACTGACCACAAATCTTTAATATCTCCATAATGAAGTATCCAAATGAGGTGTGAACCTAGACATAAGTAAATCATGATGTCTAGAACCAACATTGAGGTTCATAATAGAAAATAATCCAAAACTAAGGAACACCATTAAAACTTAGAAAAAAGGGAAATAGGAACAAAACTAAAATAAGATTTTTTGGGTGATGCAAGATTTCCAATGACCTAAGGATGCTTCTGCATCAGTAATCAAATATGTTGTTGCAATAGATTTAAATTAACACAAAAACCCAAAAGGATATCATGAAATTAAAAACCTCATGAAATGGATATTATAATATTTGATTGAGGAGAAGAGAGAAAATAATTGAATAGATTTGGATGAAAGTGAATCTCCTTTTATGATAGAAAACTCATTTTCTTGGCCTCCAATGAGGAAAGAAGCTAGATATATGGAGGAGAGCACCTTGAATTCTTGAGAAGAATGATGAATTCTTGGACTTGATGGCTTGATATATCTTGAACTTGACTTTCTTCCTTTCACTTGATAGCTTGAAATACTTGATTTCTTGATGTTTGATAGCTTATGGATCATGAATGGTTGAGGATAGTTCTTGATTTAAAAATGGGGAGAAAAAGGAGATCGGTCCAAACCTTGCCACCAATATAGAACAACAGAAGAAACAAGACAAGTAGCAATAAGATGAGAGATTCAGACTTTTATTATCATTGGAAACCATTTACAATAGACCTCCAACATGCATTCTTGCATTCCAAGAATACATTCCTTATCAAACTCACAAAACCTTACAATCCTAGCCAATCTAAGCCAAATAATATTGTGAGATCACCTATCCCTTAGGAGCAAGTCCATAAGCTTATAAAGACATTGCAACATCAGCTCGACCTAGAAAAGATTACATTTCCCAATAATTATTAAAATGTATTACAAGAAATAGGTCAGGACCCAAATCATTAAAACAATCTCCATTAAAATAATTAAGAGATGTGAACATAAAATAATGTCTACCTCAAACATAAAAAATGAGTTGGCATGATTGAATTTAAAATAACCCACTAGAATATTAGAAAATGATTGGAAAACACAATGACTGACCAAAAAATGAAGAACATGATAGTCTCGCAAAGAATCTTCCATAACTCTAGTAGGATGCAACCAAATGAGGTGTGATCATAGGATAAGATCGAAGATGAATCCAAGATCATACTTGTCACAACCACAACCAAATAAAACAAACATAGATCGACCACTAACCAAAACACCAGGCTGATCAAATAGGAAAACAAAAATATTTTTTTGATTCAAGATTTCCAAGATCCTAAGATGCTCTTGCATCAAACACTCCAGGTGAGAAGAAAATTTTCCATAAGAGAAAATTATGAACATTTGACATGAAGTGGAACATTAATCACATGCTTATTTTTCATCCAAACATCCTCTTTATCTGCAACTCTTTGTCTCTATACCTCTGCTCTTTCCTTTTTTAGATCCATCAAATTACTCTCCTCTACACTCCATCTATCATATCTCCTATCAAACTTAGAGCTTAGATCACTACCTCCTACATTTTGCATAACTGATCTAACTCTGTTACAAACCTTCATCCCTTCAGAAACCAAGGTCTTGTGTTTCTTCACCTTACCCTTCTTACAATCTAATACAAGCTTACCTTCATCAGATCTACCTTCAAGATCCTTCTTCCAATCTATTCTAACATATGTAGCATGATTCTCTAAACAATAAATCTTAACCATACTAAAATTCCTTTCACGTCTTCCCTCTGCTTCTCTCAAGAGAACTAAAGTAAACTTATGTCCATCATTTTCTATGGTGACCAAGTTGCTTCGACAATAATGTATTTCTCCTCTATGAAATTGCCAATGTCTTCCCAGTAGAACATAAAAAGAACTCATAGACACCACATCAAATAACACTTCATCTTTGTAAGGTCCAATGCTAAAATTAACCAAACATTTCTCTTTCACCTCTACCATGTGTTCATATGAAAACCAACTTATCCCATAAGGAAAAGGATGTTTAGGCCTCTTTAATCCAAGCTTTTGTACCATCTCTTCCGATACCAAGTTATCAATACTACCATTTTCCATAACAATCTTACAATATTTATGATCCAGGAGCATCATGGGTTTTCTCGGTGACTACTTTCAAGTTCTTGAAGGCGTACTCAGTAGTTTCTTTGGAGTGTACTGGGAGTGTTACTCAGTTAAAGCAGGGTGGATGCTAGGTCATTATTAGGTGTAGTATTGGTCAAGGACATTAGCCACTGAAGAACTTGGGAAACTCTGGTGCTCGGCAGAACCTATGCTCGGTGATGACTGACGAGCTCAGTCGCTATAGGGCTCAGTGCATAATATTGCTCAGCATGTGTTGGTTTCTCAGCAATTCTTGGCTAGTGGTTGCTAGAACTCGGCAGTTTGGCTTGCTAACTGGTGTTCTTACAGATTTGGGAGGCTGAATTGATTCATTTAATATGTTTATCATGTGATCATGATGTGGATCTATTATGGGGATGTGTGTGGACCTATTTGGGTCTTGGATCTTTATCATATGTGCATTTAATGTGTTGTAAGCTGAGTTAAGGCATTTTGTATTTATTTTGCTTCTAGATGTTTCTATTTGCAATAGGTAGACTTGTGGTCATGCCATTATAAACGATTTTTAGGGTAGATGTGAGCAGAGCTAGTGGCTGAGATTTAGGAACAAGGAGATTTCTTGGGGGCATGTGTGCACAAGTTTAGATCTTACTGGATGTTTCTACCAAATTGTTGTGGCCTATTGTTACAGAATTGGCTAGCTAGGGTTAGGTTTGAGTTGGATATTGAGGGATCTTGAAATTTTTTAATTTTTTTTGTAATTGGCCATAACCGAGAAGGCCTTACAACCTGACACATTGCATGTAATAAGTTGTTTTATGAATAAGATTTTATATTTTTAAAAGATCTTGGTTGCCTATTGTGATTCCATTGTGTGGTTGTTCAACTAGAGCCTTGGACATCTCCTTTGGGGATTATCCTAGCCTTGCACTATGTCAAGTGGTATCAAAGCTTGAAGTTCCTAAGTGTGTGGACAGATCACTGAGGGTGAGGTAGTTTGCACCAGGACCTTGGGTTGGGTAAATTCTATGAGAATAGAGTTTGATCTTGTGATGGATTGTTCTTTCTGGAGTCATATATATCTTTTTTGTGATGTGGAAGATTGTGACTCTAACTTACAATTGCAAAGGACTTGCATATGGATCTTGATATGGATCGATGGTTGTGAAGATGGAAGGTTGATCTTGTTGGTTGAAGGTTGGATCTAGTTGGAGATTTGTTGCAGAGGGTTTGTGAATATCTTTAAGGATTCCATCGAGAATATTTCACCTGAGGGAGATTAAAGATCTTCATGATTTAGTTGAGAAGATGATTTTTGAGACATTTTCTTGGTTAGAAGCTAGTTTGTCTGATCGAGTTACAGAAGGAATAGTTGAGTTTTGTAGAGGTTTCTGGAACTAGAGTGTATCAACTCGGAAGCAAGTTTTATGGCCGGTTGGAAGACTTGTTTGGGAGAGAAGAGGGCGTGACAAGGTCGAGGTGGAGGTTGTTTTTTTTTATCATTCTATGGAGTCTGATGTGAAACCTCTAGAGAAACTTGTGGTCATTACTAAGGAGATTCCTAACCATTTTTTATGCTGGAATGAAGACTTGTTTTCATGATCAATTGGTTGTGTCTAACATGGAAATCATAGAGCACCTATTCGTGGATAATCAAGATGCTATGGGTGATTATTTATATGTTGTGGAGCATCTTTTTATGAGAAATGAGATTGTTGGTGTTGTTATTTTGGCCTGTGTTGATGAGGGATATAATATTTCTCTTGATGTGGATCTAGTTTTGGATCTACATGTTGTTACTATAAATGTAGAGTTGGATACTCTTATTTCTGAGATGGGTTGTGGTGATAAGTTGCATGATAATTGGTTAGTGGTGATACAGATGCTTCTAGTTTGTAGATGGATGAAGCATGTGTGGATGATTTTTAGATTGGTTCTCTTATCCTTGATGGTGTGGAAGCCTTTGGTGAACATGAAGTTGGCTGCAGAGCTTTCTTTTGGAACCAAAGTGCGGGACACACATTTCTACTTACCTAGGGAGTCTGATGCGGGACCATCATCATTTTTTCTTGGTGACTACTTTCGAGAGAGTACTTGGAGTGTTACTCAGTCAAAGAAGGGTGGATGCTCCATCATTATCAGGTGTAGTGTTGGCTGAGGAGCTCAATCACTGAAGAACTCAGAAAACTTTGGTGCTCAAAATAACCTATTCTTAATGATGACTGAGGAGCTCAGTCATTGTAGGGATCAGCGCATCCTATTTCTTGACATGTGTTGGTTTCTTGACAATTCTTGTTGGTTTTTTGATGCTTGGAAATGCTTGGCTAGTGGTTGCTAGCACTCGGTAGTTTGGATTGTTTCCTGGTGTTCTTGCAAATTTGGGAGGCCGACTTGATGCATTTAATATGTGTAGTGTGTGATTGTGATTTGGATCAATTGTGGGGATGTGGGTGGACCTATTTGTGTATTAGGTATTTATCCTATGTGCATTTAATATGTTTTGTAAGCTAACTTAATGTATTTTGTATTTAGTTTTCTTCTAGATGTTTCTATTTGTAATAGGCCGACTTGTGGCCATGCTATTATATAAGGAGGTCTATGGTAGATGAGTAGAGGAGCAGTCTAAAGTTGCAAATTTATGAGTAGAGCTAGTGGCTGAGGCTTAGAAACAAGGAGATTGATTGGGGACTTATGTCTACAAGTTTAGATCTTTGTTGGTGTTTCTACTAGATTGTTGTGGCTTGTTGTTAGACATCTGGCTACTAGGGTTAGGGTTGAGTTGGATCTTTCAGAACTGTTATTTGCTTTGTAATTGGCTATAACCAGGAAGACCTTATAGTCCATCACATTGCATATAATCCGTTATTTCATAAATATGATTTTTTATTGTTATCAGATCTTGGTTTTTTTTTGTGATTCCATTTCATGGTTGTTCAGCTAGGGGCTTGGACATCTCCTTTGGGGATTCTCTCAGCCTTGCACTGTGTCAATTTACCTCCTGATTTGTAGACAGTCCTTAAAAATTCCTCCTTTGTAAAGGTTTAACTTCCTTCTTACTAAACATAACTCTCCTAATCATAAGAGACTCTCCTATCTTAGGTTCTACTTCATTTACCACTAATTAATCAGTAGTTTGTTCCTGATGTGCCATAAGATTATATTTTCCTATGTTCTTACTAGATCCTTTAGAACATTGAAAATACCTATGTCCAATGACACTACATTGAAAAAGGCAACCTTGAACTCCTTGCTATCATTTCCTCTTCTAGGTATTCTCTTACCAGATTCAACTTAAATGGTTTTCTTCTCTTTTCCATTATCTCTTGCTTGTTTCTCTCTTCCTCTAGGGTTACTTTGTCTTCTCTTCAACTTATCTTCTTCTCTCAATGCATACTAATAATCATCCTCAATAGTATAAATCCTCAACATACTCAACTCATCCCAAATATTAAATCTTAGACCATTAAAATACCTATCCATCTTCTCCTTATATACTTCTTTGTGACTAGATCTAATAGTCATCTTATAGAATTCCTCTATTTATTCTTTCACACTCATGTCTTTCTACCACAAGTTCTGCAACTTCTTGAACAACTCTAATTCATAATATTTAGGGATGAATTTAGATTTTAACCTAGCAATCATTACCTTCCATTTGGTAATTTTTGTTTCACCATGCTCCTCTTTATATTTCTAAAATTCCTTCCACCATAAGGAAGCATGCTCCTTCAACTTAGTCTATTCTAACCTAACCCTTTGTGGATCTCTGATGTCTTCAAGCTCAAAGTAGTCTCCTAGTTCTCCAATCCAATCTATGAAATCCTCAGGATCCAATTATTGGAAAGTTGACTAACCAAGGATGCATGACTCATTTTGTGTTTTCATCATGGCAACAAAGTCATGTTTAGTTTCTGTCATGAAAGACAAAATGACTAAGTAAGAAAAATAGGGCAGATAGAGTTACTCAGCGATCAGCACATCAGTGCACGTGCAAGAGATAAATTCAGCTTATGCGCATTTAGATATAATTTGTATGACATGTGTACATGCTACATCCAGACATGCATAGTATGGAACTACAGTACGACAAAGTTACAAGCAGATCAATAGACCAGCAGTCCAGAAGACAGAGCATGGAAGCCGACTAAGTGTTTTGATTAGCGTGTGTTATTTTGTGATGTAATGGCTAAGCGCATTTTGTTATATTTTTGTAATGATGTAATTAAAATTTTAGTAAACACGCTTGAAGCCAACTTGTTTGGAAGCATTATATATTTTGTTTTAGGGCCGACTAGTGTTTTGTTTTGGGTCGCACCTATTCGGATTTTCATATATAAGTATGTAATGTAAATATATGAAAGAAGTGTCGATTACTATGTAAGAGAAAGATACAGAGGGACAGTACTATGAATTCAGTATATGATATAACTCTTTAAGAGAGTAAGAGTATTCACACATACACGAAACTGATCAGACAACAGTGTCATCACATCAGTTCATTTTGATATAGTGCATATCATCTTTCAGAAGGTTGTTGCCTTCATCTTTTTGGGTAGTGAGCCATATACCTTTAATAGGGTTTTATAAAAGACTCCTAACAGGGTCTGACCTTTACGCAGGTCATTGTACTCATATTGTAAAGACTGCTTCTAACAGGGCAAAGGAACTCTCACAAGTTCATTATACTTAGTACAATATTTGTGGGTACTAATTCCCACCAGGTTTTTCCTCTGATCAAGGTTTCCCCATAATCATATCATGTGTTATGATTTTTTATGTTAAGCTTCATTCTATGTATTTTTGATTTATGTTTAAGTTGCTGAAAAGTAATTAATAGACAAACACTGATTCACCCCCCCCCCCCNTTCCCCCCCCCCCCCCCCCTCTCAGTGTTTCTAACAATTGGTATCAGAGCTCTGGTCCTCAGTAAATAAGTTTAACCACTTGAGGAGATCATGGACTCAGCAGAAGCAAAACATTTGAAAAATAATCTTGAAGAAGTTCTTGAAGATCTTGATAGATCTGAAAAAGAAAATGAAGAACTTAGACTGAAAGTTGATGGCTCACAAATGCTTATCAAGAAACTAAGAAAAGATTTGAAAGACTGTTCTACAAGTGACTTAGGGAAAATGATCAAAAAGCTCAATGAAGAGAATATGTCTCTGAAGGATAAAGTTGAGAATCTAGATGAACAGCTCACAGATAACCAAATTGCTATTGAAGAAAAGATCAAAGAAAGCAAGCAACTAGATGATGAACTTTTAAAAGAAAATATGAAAGTTTTGGAATTGGAAAACATAAAAAAGAAGTTGGAATCTGAATTGATAGAAGAAAAGGATAAGACTGATAAACTTCACACAAGTTCTAATTCAATTTAATCTCATCTCAATGCATAAAAGAAAAAATGTGACACTACTGGTCTTGGATTCAACATAACACAAACTGAAGACAATTCATTACAGGAAAGAGAGAAACCTCATGAAGCACCTTTGGAAGAAAAAAATGTTGAAGAGATTAAAACAGATCTACCAAAAAGGGAAATCAAGCAAGTTAACAAAACTTTTTATGCATGCAACAAACATGGTCATTTGGAAAGAGATTGCAAAAAGGTAAGACCCTTCAATGGTTATTGTTTCTCTTGTAATAAATTTGGTCATAGGGATATACATTGTAGAACTCAGTCACAGCAGAATCAAAGAAGAATAAATCAAAACAATCAAAGAAATCAACCTCAAAGGAATTTGTAGAACACTACATGTCAGATATGTAACTACAATGGAACACAGCAAAGCAATGTAGCATGATGAACAAAAGCATTAGACCTCCTATTATTTTTCACACATGTGGAAAGGTAGGACACATCTCAAAGTTTTGTAGATCCAAAACTCAGAAGCAAGATGAACCTAAGAAATCACTATTTGAAGAGAAATGAGAAGTTAAATTTGTTCAAGAAAATGAAGACTCAAGAAAAATTTGGGTTGAAGTAAAGAAGGACAAAGATGTTGAGAAAGTAGTTCATGCATCCATAGTGGATGCACCATCTACTTCTTCTTGAATAGACCTTCTTGGTCTTAGGGGGAGCTATTCTAGCTCAGGACCCCTGCGCGGTTGGTATACTCACCTCTGAGTATGCGCCTATGAAATCATGGTTACAAGAACATTATATTGCTATGTGCATTCACGCATTGTCTAAAATGCATCAAGATCAAAGTTTCAAAGTCACTGGGTTATTTGCATACAGTTGCAAACATTAAATGTGGAAGATTGTATAAAAAGAAAGAAAGTATTTGATTATCTTCACACTTTCATTGGAAGAGCACAGAATTTGGAGAGCATTGGAGCACTAGACATCAAGGCACAAAGGCATAACAGATTTGACAGTTGAGCAAATGAACAAGAAGATTGAAATGGAACCCTAGTAGTCACATCGTTTCATAATTTTGTAAAACCCTACTTAAGCTAATTCCAAGTAAGTATGGCAACTCCAGTTGTGTTTGATATAACAGAGAGGAAAAGTTTGGTATTCAAGAGGCATCCATTCAAATCCATACTAGATGATGTGGAAGGGGCTTTCTCAAAAACCCCGCTAGGTATTGTTCATGTGGAAGATATCCGTGCATACATATACTATAAGAAGGAAACAATAGGAGATGTTAAAATAGCTACTCATATGGCATCCATGATGAAACCTGACTACACATTCAAAGATGAATTTGTGCACTTGATTGATAACCCTATCTTCAAGTATTCTAATGCGCATGAGTTTGATGAGCCCGAATGGGTAAAGATTTTGTTGAGAAGAATACATGATGATCTCTACTGGATTGGTAAGGTCCCTCTGTGTATCACCACAGACCTAATTCATGAATTAACTAGACTTCCCAACACTGGACCACTCTTTCCCACTGGCAAGGATGTCAAAAAGTAGATTGAACAAGTTTGTCTATCCAGAAGTGACAAGCATGAAATGATAGTTGACCCTATCAAAGAAGATGATATAAAACTTCTGACAATGATACTCGGATATAAGTTTCAGCAAGCCAGCAGATTGAACAATGTCTCTACAGCAACAGTCCTAGCAGCTATAAGAATGGTGAAGGACAATACTCAATACAACTTATGTGAGATCTTGCATGGTCAAATGATTGACAACATCTAAATCATCAAACATGACAGGACCAAGACATTCAGGTTTGAATCTTTGATCATCTACTTGTATTTCCATATAGTTGGAAAGGCTACAAACCTTTACCTAGATAGGAGCAAACCCACAATGTCTTAGATATCACTCAAGGTTCAGACTATCTGAGAAGATAGTTGACAAATACAAGGATACCATATGCTTCATGGTAGAAATAGATTGCACATGCATGGAGGTAGTTGAACTGAGAACCAAATGGATTCATCCTCTTGGTTATGAAGTGGAAGAGCATGTGCTAGAGGGATATGCACAAGTTCTATTGTCAGCGACCCAAAGATCCTAATGAGCCTAGGTGGGGCACCTACAAAGAGGAGACCAATGAAGTGGATACTATCTTACACAGTGCTGATAATAAAAGGAAAGCTTCCAGAATAACATCCAACATACTGAAAGTTCATGGAGTCACTCAAGAAGATCTTGACAAAGCCAGAGATGCCAAGATAGAAAAAGAACTTGAGAAAGATGAACAAATCCAGAAGAAGAAGAAAGTAGAGAGCACCTCTGTGCCCTCTACCACCATTGACTTAGATTCATCTCCACTGTCTACACCAAGAAAGAAAACTAGAGGAAGAAAATAGGTGCCTACAAATCACCCATCCTCAAGGAACACTCAAAGCAAAGCTAAGAATATTCAAGCTCCTCCTAAGGTAGGATTTAGACCTAGTCTAAATGTGTTGAGGAATAGTATTTTTAATGAAGGGAGATTAGATACACTATCTAAAGTCTATGAAAAGTATCAAGAAATTGATAAGACCGAGATACACTCTATGATCATATCTCATATGACCAAGTTCAAAAATATAGTTCTTGAACTCAAGACAGTGATACCGGATAAGTTATGGAACTTGTTGGAGATCATGAAAAGACATGCAATTGAGGAAGATATGAGGATAAGAGAAGAAACATTGGATACTCTTCTTCTTGTATGCTCGCATGATGAGAAGGCTATATTGTTAGATCTGGTGAAGCCTCATCTTTGAACTAAGACAAGGACCTTACAAATAATGAACAAGGAGTATGAAAAGATAGGTAAGTAGACTGAAAAGGCATTTGCACAAGTCTTTATGGATAGACACATGTATCCACCAATAGCACTAACAACAAAAGTTATTCCAGCTCCTCCCAAATAGGCTACAACTCTAGTAATTCAGATTGCGCCCATGACAGGTCCATAGGCCTCAGCACCCACAATGTCAATAACTTCTAGATAGATAAAGACTCAGAAGACACTATAGTAGTTGACAATTTCAAGATATTCATGACTACATCTGAAAAAGATATGGACAAAGTTGATAAGACATTTGTAAGAACTGAAGAAATGTGCACTAATGATACCGCCGCACAACAAGATGAAGTTCCCATCAATGATCAAGTTGACATAAATGAAGATACTCAAGATGATATTCAAGGTGACAAGATGTCGATAAAAGAGAAACCAATGAAGGTTGAATGCTTGGATACCATTCAGAACACTATATTCTCACCATCCACTCAACCATCTACCTCATTGTTGTCAAGGTTAACTCCTGATTCAGCAAGTTTGGATGCATGGGGAGAAGAAGACCTAATCAAAATCAGCGTTCTTGCTATG
>MU228067.1:2519955-2542042 GCA_018584345.1 Thuja plicata | reverse complement strand
CCAGTGGTGGGATTTACAAAATAACAAAAACAATGTATTCAACAATGCTTTGAACTTGTCTGAAATAATGCATCAATCTGTTATGCTTGATCAGACTCTTTATGCTCTGAATTCTTTACCTCTGAATCTACTCGGTGATGTGATCATCAAACCTTCCTTCTGCAAATTCTATACTTGGTGCTACCTCAAGTACTCTGCTATTCCCCAATAATAGTAACAACATTCATCACTCCTCTTTTTTCTTTTTCTATTTTCTATTTTTTGTATTCTCATAATGATTCTTCACTTCTTAAATATCCTTTGTTTTTGCCTCTTAATCTCCTTGATTAGGTTTTCCACAAATCAATCTCAGTCACTCGATCATCCTTATGATTTGTTGCCTCTCGGTAAACTGCCTGACTGTTACCTTGGAAATTGTTCCCTTCTTGGAACTTACAACATCTATTTTGCCTCTTAATCTTTGCCTTGCACCTTGTTCTTGATTATTCTAGTTCGTAGATTTTTTAACCAACTGACTTTAGTGATCATAGATTATTTTGACATCATCTATCAATTCATTAAATGTGTTCTTATCAAGATTTGACTCAGTTTGCTTGCTTGGTTGCCTTGCCTGTATTACTCGGTAAGTAAATACTTCAACTGCTCGGTATCTGACTACTCTTGATGCTCGGTGTAAGTCTTAAAACTCAGTACTCGGTAACCGTGACTAGATAGCATTTCCACTTGGTGACTTTTTTCTCTTGGTGCTTGATTCTACTTTCTTTACCGACTTCTCCCTTCTCTTACATTACTGACTGACTTCTCATACTCGATAGTACTGTCCATTTCCTTTACCGACTAGACTTGGCTTCTTATGACTTTGACAAAACTTATGACAACAAAATGAATAGGGTAACAGAAAGCTTTAGAAAGCAATAAAAGAATGGATGATTTTAGTGATGGAAAATGAAGAATCAACAACAATATCAGTCTAGGATATACCGAGAATGGAGAATCACCCAATCAAGTTGATCCAAAGAATGTCTATGCAAATCTAAGACCAAGAAAGATGACATGAAATAACTGTGGAAAGCAAGGCCACACATCAAATTTATGTAGGAGAAATGGAAAGGAACTATTCATCAAAAAAAAAAGTTATTCCTAAATCCACATATTCATTCATAGGATTTTTTTATAAATGTAACAAGAAAGGACATAAAGAATATGAATGTAAGTCTGAGATGAAACAACCAAATAAGGAAACCCACATGGAAAAATATTGTCCTACTTGAAAAATTAATGGGCACACAACTCTTGAATGCTAGAAGAAGAAAAAGAAAGCATAGAAGCTGAAAGGTCAAGAAAATGCCTATCAACCGAAAAGAGTCGATAACCAGTATGTATGGGATTACAATACATGGACACATTGTACAACATGTGGAAGATTTGGTCACATTTCTACAAACTGTATGAGATAGTGGAAACAAAAATCTAGAGGATGGACTAACCCTGGAATGGCATACTTACACTATCATAAATTTGGTCATCTCAAGAAAAAGTGTAGAGACCGAATGACAGAGACCAGCACATTTCCCAATGGAAATACCGTTGAATACATATCAAAGATGAGAAACAAAATGTGGAGGAAAGCTACAACAAATGATGAAGTTGGACCGAGCAATGCAATTGGTAACACCCTATCCAATGGATCTGGTGACATCAGAACCCCCACCTAAGTAGAACAAGTAAGTATGGAACTGCATTACACTAAGTAATATTTTACATTAGCTCCATAATATGTTGATGAAATGCCAAATTAGCATAAGTAAAGATGCATCATGGTATTACTTGTTAAAATATGTGAAAAATATTCCATTGGGTAATACATATTGAAATCCATCGGTATACACTCAAAACTGAAATTGTCTGCATTTACCAAAACTTGTCGGTTAACATGTAAAAGAAAAAGTTACTATTGTAAACTAAGAATTGTTGGTAAAAAAGAAAGCAGACAAAGTTATCTTCATCATACACTGAAACCCATCAATAAAAGAAAGAAGTTAGATGACTAGCCCAAAGCATCAGTTTTTCATCAAAGAGAGAAGTTAGTATTTAACCCTACGACTCCCTCTTCATACACCAAGGAGTGGTTGAGCATTAATGACTCAACTTAGGGAAAATGCCTATAAAAAGGATGAAATGGTTTAATTATTCATCAGTGAGAAAAGAAGAGCGACGAAATAAAAATTTGAGCACACAACAACAACATCACAAGCAACATCAACTCAACCCACAACACTCTAAATAGATCAATGACCACTACAGAAGTAAACAGTAAGTTCCTACGTTAACTAAGAACTCTATTTTACACATTTACAGAAATCTCTATTCTGAAACAATGGCCATGACTTCAAGAACCACTAAACTGAAGAGCATCAAGAAGGACAAGGTCAAACTTGTCAATAATTCTACCTATGAGGAACCCCATTACAAGATATTCCTAGAGGTTGCATCACAATGCGACAATGCTGAAGTATCCTCGCGAATACCCGCTAGGGGTTTTCTCATCGAAGACTTGAGAGCATACATTCATTACAAGATTGTATAAATTGGTGACCTAGAGGTTGAACAAGATTTCAAGAAGCTATTAAATAATGATGGATCTATTAAAGATGAGCACAAGAGCTTAGAAGTGAAAGGGCTCACAAATGCCCTATTGTTCCCAAAGGTATTCAAGACCGAGTGGATTCGGTTAGTACTGAGAAGAATTCACAATCACAAGCTATGGATGGATGAGCCTAAAATGATAACCCGAGATGTTATTCATGGATTCACCGGATATCCTATAACCGATAAGGTAAATGCATTGAAACACCCACCCAAGGCTGAAATTGAAAATAACATAGGAGCCAAGTGTGATGGAAGAGGACTTAAGTTATCCACTATCACAGATGATGAATTGAAATTTGGAGCATGTTTCCTAGGCTACAAATTATTTCAAGATAGTAGGAAGAACAAAAAATCATCTAGAGCAGTGGATACAACATATAAAATTGTAAAGAAAGGAACTCAGTTGGATCTGTCAAAACTTCTACTCAACCAGTTAGAAGAAAACTTGAGAACAATCAGAAATGCAAAGACAAATACATGTAAGTCTAGCTCACTTATCATGTGCATTTTATTTTACTTCCAAGAATCTTTTCCATTAGTAGGAGATGTAAAATTGGATACCAATAGAGAAGTCACCCTACAGATTAGTAAGTACATAACATCACTGGGAGACAATTTTGAGACAGTCATGGATGAGTACTTTACTGGATTCAATGAGAGAATGCAGAAAAAAGTAAGGATCCCAGAGAAACTAATTAAGAAATTCAAGAATGATATATATTTCATGGTTGACATAGACCACACATACATCAAGCCTTCTATACCAAGGACAACATGGTTACAACCATTAGACTATAAGGTAAACATTGATCAAGAATCCAATGCAATCGATGCATTGATAACTGAACCCTTAGACAAAACACAACCAAAGTTAGACACTTATGAAGAGGCCAAAGCAAGAATCAAAACTGGCTTGGTTGTAAAGCAAATAGATAGGAAGAAAGATAAAATGGTAAATAACTTGAAGAAAAGGTTTTCGGTCACAGAGGAAGAAACCAAAAAGTTAGAAGAACCCAAGGGACAGTCACATGTCAGTGAGGCTGAGAAGGAAAGTGACTCTGAGTCTATAGAGTTAGATACTCTGTTACCAACACCAGCTAAGAAGCCTAGAACCACAGATGCTTCAAGGAAAAGAAGTCAGAAAACTAAGGTCACAAGTCCTTCACCATTGAATAAAGGTCAAGTACAGACCTACAAGAGGAAACTGACAACATAGAAAAAAGAGCCAACAAAGAGAAGAAATTTCATTAGAACTAGGGAAGATATTGAGGACATAGAATAGGATGAAGGTGTTCAAGAGAAAAAGAACAAGATACCTGAAATAGTTGATGATGTATGTGCCTCAATTATCAATAAACGTTTAGTAAATACAAGGAAGGTAAAGAAATGGTTAAAATTGGATCCCTTGGATCAAAATAATATTGAGGAGGCAATCATCAAGATGATGTGCATATAAAAAAACCTCCCAATACAACTGGCAGATAGTATGCCCAAAGAAATTCAAGACAAGCTATTGGTAAGATGGACTTTTTCCTTGCAATCTGAGAAAGAAATCAGGGAAAGAGCCCTAGTATCATTCATGCTTCCCAAATCCAAAATGGAGGAGATCAAAGAAATGATGAAGGCTCATTCCAAAAGGTTATTAAAGGACATCTACTAGAGTCAAACTAAAAAATTGAAGCCGAATAGAGGAAAATACTTAATATTCCTAAATAGGATACAAGTCCTGAGCCACAGAGAGCTCTAACTGAGAATCAAGAAACCAAGGATGATCAAGCTACTGAGAGCACTGAACCAATTATCATCACAGATGTTGAAAACCAAGGATGATCAAGCTACTGAGAGCACTGAACCAATTATCATCACAGATGTTGAATTGGACAAAGAAGAAATGGACACTACAGGAAACAAGGATATAGATGTTACAGATGAGACATGGTCAGAATCTACTATGGACAACATTGTGGACAACACAATCATTGACATAACCAATGATCTAGCAGAAGAAATACATAAAGATGAAGATGTCACTATTATCAAGGACAAGACTAACGAACATGACACTACCATTGACATTTCACAGGTGAACATAGTAGGAAATATTCCAATATTGATGCAAGCCATCAATATACTTCAAGAAAAAGACAAATCAACTAAAAAAGATTCAAGCATTCCCAAGGATGCAAGGGATGAAGGAAAGAAAGACAACACCGATGACCAAAATGTCATCAAAGAAACTCAAATTGTAACCAAAACTGACAAGGTTACAAAAGGAGATTCAAAGAAAATAGATGGAGACACTACTGAGAATAATGCATAGACAACGAAAGATGAAGTACATAAGGATACCAATGAAGGACCTAAAACAAAGGATGGCACTCTTGAGGAAACTAAAAAGGTTGCTACAGATAATGTCAAGGTTGATGTGGAAATGTCCACCCAAAACCAACAAGCTAATGTTGAGGCATGACAGCAAAAAGAGGCAACACCCCAAATCACTTCATCCAACACAATAGACAAAGTTGAGAAGTTGGCTATAGTCCTACATTCAAGTGAAACTCAGAAGAAGAAGAAGAGATCCAAAAAGACTAAGTTGGAAGTCACTCTAGATGAGATAATTGAGATACCCAAATGTGACCCAACTACACTAGACTATGAAGCACTAAAAGAGTACGGTGAAATATTCCAAAGGAAGGCACTACATGAGAAGCTAAGAAAGGAGCACGGATACTCCATGGTACTAGTTACAACTAGGGACATCTTGAATAATACTGTACCCGATGTTGATGTTGATCTGAATAAGCCTATCCTTGATCAACTGGCTACTCTCACCGAGGCCATCACAATGTAAAACATTTATGTAGAAAAGGCAATCAAGGAGAGAGCAGAGTAAAAATATTAGCACAAACTTGTTGAAAAGATCAACCAAGCAGTGGCCAAAAACAAGGTAAAGCTTTCAGAATTAGTAAGTGAATTATATTCCATAATTGCTGAAGCTATTTCCTTGATACAAAAATTGAGCACACTTGACAAATTCACTAAGGAGCATAGTGATAAGATGGAAAAGTTAGATTCTGATCTAGCTATAAGTGATAAAGGCTTAACCACCGATGACAATGCAATAAAGTTGCATTATGAGAAAATTCTTGAGATAAAAAGGTTAAGACAGGAACTCTGGGAAGTAGAAACACAATTTAGGGAAGAGGTTACTGAGCTCCAGGCTCAACTTCTACAAGGTCTTACACTGCTTCAATAGCATATCAGTTCAGCAAGGCAACTGATAGCTACCCCCAAGATGTCTGTAGCAAACTGCATGTACCACATGCATGTAGAGATCACACTCAAGCAAATGGATCTAGACAACCTAAAGATGAAGTCCTCACACTCTCATATTTTTTATAAGCTATAGGTATAAACCTTTTCCCTTAATATCAAAAAAGGGGGAAAATAATTATATGTACAGATGGAAAATACAGTACAGAAAAAGAAAAAAAAAGGGAGTATAATGATATGATATGATATATACAGGACAAGGTGAAAAAGAAAAAAGTATCATGTACATACACTTATAATATACTGGCATATGCATAGGGGGTGTCATGAAATGACTAAGGAATATATATGGTGTACACACTAAACATTTTGTTAGTATTTTGCACATATCAGTTTTTTGTACTAATGTCAAAGGGGGAGATTGATGACATTATTCTTCCATTAGTATGCAAAGAAGATCTTCGGTAAATATACACTGAAAGACTAAACAAGAGAAAATTGAAAATACAAATATTAGAGATCACCAAAAATTGCTAAGTACAAAGAAAACAGATGACACATTTTTGTGTGTAAATTGAAAATGCAAAATGAAAAGGATAAAGAGGAATCAGATAGTGGAACCCGACGAGTAGGATGTAGTGCAACCTAAGAGAATAGTCAAAGTGAAACCTGAGAGATAGTTCAAGAAAAGAACACTGAGAGACAGTCAAACTGATTTTAGAGCATAACTGACCGATAGAAACTGAAAGTCAGTTGAAGCCCGCAAAAGGTGGATCTGACTTCCACATCAGATAAAACATTCATGTTCTATTTATAGAGTCTTGATTTGTTTTAAAACCATTACTTTAGGGACAAGAAACATTATTGTAAGTGTTTTAATGAGTCTAACTTATGTGAAACACGTAGACTAAAAGATCAAGGTCAAGTTGTAAACCTATGATCTTAGAGTTAGTATTATTTTATGTGAAACTTAATTAGGTCAATCTATCTTATAAATAGATGTTGTAATCATTCACAATAGTGGATTAGAGGATGAATGTATCATACGAGCACATCTATGGATCAGACTGAAAGTTTCAAGAACCAGAACAACAAAAGGTGAATTTGGTTATCAAGAACCAAGAACAGAGGCTACTGAGCAACAGAGGTATTATTCAATCACATTAGGTGATACACTTATACATGTAATCTTAAATAGATCTATAATCAGAAATAGGAGATTGCATACACTCAGGTCAAAGTGTAATTTTCTTACATTCTAAAAAGTGAAGCAAAGTGTAAAAATCCTTTCAAGGAAGGTGGATTTAACCATCCAATTGTAAATCTCTTAACCAAGTGCATACTAAATAGTCTTGCTAAAGATCTTAACAGAGTACACTTTAACAGGTCTCCACAGATACTCCTAATAGGATAGATCATCAAAAGTGATCAAATTGTAAGCCTTAACCGGCCCCTTCCAATTTGTAGATTGTAAATAATTTGTGGGTGTCATCCCCACTGCACTTTTTACTTCCTAACATGAGTTTTATACATTATCATATCTTATTTTATGTGTCAATTACTTTCATGAATGTTTCTATGAATGTTCACATGTATGATTAAGTTTATGAATTGATAAATATTACATCAAGATAGTATAGAACAGATGGTTGGATAAAAAATTGACTACTTAAAGGATAAAGGTTAAAAGATACAAAAGTTTTAGAGGTACTGATTCACCCCTCCCCTCTCAGTACACAATTCCCATTAATTCCAACAAACATGGCATTAAAAACCTGATTCATTTATCCCCTAAACAAGATATGCATGGTAGAGGCTTCCTTCCTTCTCAAATCAAGGTGGTTGATCTTAAATATTTCCCTCCTCTTCATGTTCTTCTTCCAACACCTTCCTTAGATCGCCCTGATGCTCCTCAAGATGTGGCTAAGAAAATTTATTTCCAGTAAATGAATTCTAAGAAAGAAATATTTAAACGTATGTCAAAAAATTCTCTCTCTAAATATAAATGTCCTTTCCACTACAGTAATACACATTTACTTGTTGATCATTGTGTGCATTTCAAGATATATGTTAGAGAAAGAGATACTTTAGGAATTATATCTCATTCCCATCTAGGATTACAATTTCTTCATAATTTTGATATAGGGCATTCCCCTCATTCTTTTATGAATTAGACAATTTTTTCTCCTCTTGTCTCTTAACTGGGGGAAAGAGGTATTTCCTTCCAATCTTCTAGGATCCATTACGCTTTTAGCATGTATTGTGTTTTGAGCTTAATTGGTTATTATTTCTATATTATATCCCTATGGTATTGTATTATGGTACATACTTCCTTTGCTCATAATCATCCATAGCTCTCTTCTAATATTCATGCTATCTTTTATAGGACAATTGTTTTGCGAAGATCTGTCTTTATTACAACATCTCTTGATATCATTGGTATATCCCTTGCTTTCATCCCTAGGGGGAAAGTTTTTCCTCCTTTCTCTCTATCTAATGATCTACTTTCTTTAGCTTAGTGGCATTTGTTTATTCTACAACATTATTTCCTTATAAAGATATATGTTTTTTCCATGGATACCCTTCTATACGAGAGGTGATTGTCCTAGGTCATCACCTCTTATTTATTTTGCAAATTATGTTCTTTATAGACTCTTTCCATTGATTTTGGTTAGAGTTGGCTTCCTTCATTACAAGATTCCTCTTCCTCTCGATTGCAGGGGGCTTGATGATCAAATCTTTGGTCCCTCTTTTCTTTTCTTTGGAAGATGACATTTTATCCTAAGCACTCCTCTAACAGTGAGGGTCTTGCTGATAAGATCTCTTCCTCTTTGAGGATCCTTTTTCCATATGTGACATATCCATTTCATGATTATCTATGCTCTTAGAGGTAAGGGTCAATACTCTTTCCTAAGGATATAGTGTATATTGTTGTTAAATTGGATATCTCCTTACCTTGTGAAGTAGGTATCCTCTTTCTCTTCCTTATCCTGCCTAGTAGGTAGTCATGATAAGGAGGGGGGCATATGTAGGGTCTCCCTTATAATATAGTTTACATTTTACAACATGCTAAATCCTCAGAAGGTAACACACATAAGTTGCTAAATCCTGAAGAGACACACATTTTTATTTTTATTTTTGCTAAATCCTTGGAAGGTAACGCACACAAGTTGCTAAATCCTGAAGAGATACACATTTTCCAATATGATAAATCCTTGGAAGGTAATGCACATAAGTTTCTAAATCTTGAAGAGATACGTATTTTCCAATATGCTAAATCCTTAGAAGGTAATGCACATAAGTTGCTAAATCCTGAAAAGACACACATTTTATATTTTATAGTGATACAATAATGTGGATATATGGATATTCCAAAAGCCGTCAAAAGATGCATTACAATTACAAAGCATAGTTCATGGGTCAACCTGTTGGGATCTCCCTCTTTGGTGATTCATGGTAAGGTGATCATCTTACTAGGAGAGGTAATCACTTTCTCTTTCCTCTCTTTTACTTTCATGTTAGTAGGATTAGATCATGAAGCTATGTTATTTATAGTGTTGCTCTTGTCTTGCTTATGTAGTCTTGTATGCTTTCTATGATTAATTTATTTTTCTTTCATATCTTTGTGCATGTATGTTGAGTTAGAATCCTTGGTTTGGGGGCTCATGTCCTTGACTAAGTGATGTTCTACCTCATTTTGATCCACTGGAGTCTTTCTTCTAACTTTACCGCAAGTATGTTCGATTTCCATACTCCCGCTAAAGTGTGGGCTTAATGTATCGTCTAAAAATGGAATCACTTCCATGTTAAGAAAGTTTAGCCCTCCTTAGGGTGTTTTTTTTACCATCATCATATTGTTCCCTCATTTCTGCACCCTCTCCTACTTTTGTGTCTATTTAGGACCTTGATTGGGTCTCTCCGTAGACTATCCATCCCATCTGTCACATTTTCCTGGGGTTCTGGCTCCCTGGGTCAAGGTTGACCTTGACCTTGACCTAGGTCAAGGTCAAGCTCAACCTTGAACTAGGTCAAGGTCAACCTCAATTTGGACCCAGGTCCCCCTTTCCAATTTGAAATTTTGTTAGCTGTCAGGGGTCATTAAAATTTCATTTCCCGCTTCCAGGTCAGCTATTTTGGGTTTCGAAGCGACGACTCTTAAAATTATATTTAATATAGGTCCACTTCTAGGGATATAGGTCTAATTGGAATTTAATTCTACTATGTAGGCCTCTCTAGAAGATTGTTCCCTAGATTCATATATATTTAAGCCTTCTCCTCTCATTTTCTCTAACTATCCAAGAAGCAAAAAAGCACTAACCATTAAGCAAGCAAGCATCCATTATTCTACATATTTCAAGATTTCAAGTGTTCAACTAAGGTTTTCAAGTCTTCCTTTCAAGCATTCAATTTCTCCATTGAAGATCAAGGATTCAAGAATACAAGCCTTTGAAGGGATTTGGTTCAAGCATTCAAGATTCAAGCATTCAAACCCTAGATCTATCCATCATTGTGGTGTGATATTCCTTCAAGATCCTTTGTGCCTTCTCAAGATTCATTTATTCTCTCTTCAAGGTGTATTTCAAGCATATAATCATGGAGGTTTATAGTTTCTAATATTGAGTCCAAGATTTCATATTTACATGTTTATATTCAAAATACAATTGCATATCTATTTTCATAGCTTCATTATTAGATCTACTTCTACTACTTGATAGCATTCTCTATTTCAATTATTGATTTAAAGGTTAATTCTTAAATTGCGGTTTGACTAAGGCAAACCTCTCCCCGCAACAAATAAACCATTTTTCTTGTAGGGGCAGGTTTAGAACAAAAAATTGGAGTGCAAATTCGGATACCCTTTTTCGGCAAGCTATCGGTATCTGGAAATAAATTTTCTGTCAGAGATTTTGGGTCAGAATCAACATTATGTTTTGGGTCAAAATCGGAGATTCAGGGTTAGAATAAAAAATTCTAGGTCAAAGGTGACATTCATTTCTGGGCGAAAATTAACATTTTGTTCACAGTTAGAATCAGAAATTTTGGGTCAAAGGTGACATTCATTTTTGGGTCAAAATTGGAATTGAGCCAGATCAGAAAAAGATTTCTGTTTTTTCTTCATCTCTACATTTCTATTCCAGAACCGGTTGTATATTTTCCAGAAGCTCATTGTAGACACTCGAAAACAACATTCTTCAGATCTGTATAATTTTGAGGTTCGTACTTTTCTTCAATTCATTTCAATTAATGTTTTTAATCTTCCTAAATCTATCACACACTCTCTTTTATAAAATGGAAGCTAAGGTCTTCCTCTTTATTCTCATTTCCAATTGATTGATTCATTTATGCATTGATCCTGTTAGGATGAATTCAAAGTAACTAAGAGGGGGGTGAATCAGTTATCCTCAGGTCCAGATGTGCCCATATAAAACTTTAAACTAACTTCAACAACTCAGATCTGCTCGACAACAATAAACAACAAAAGTGTGCAGTTTACTGTTCTAATGAAATAAGCTTGCAGAAACTTAATAGTAAAACACAACAATAACATTCACACATTTTGATGCCATGATTTAATGTGGAAACCCAATATGGTAAAAATCACCAGTAACATGCTACCAAAATTTCACTCTTCTGAAGTGATGCCCTGTTAGGAGCCAACCCTGTTAAAGGTTACAAAACACACTGTCAAATGTGACCTAGTTAAAGGATTTATTCACCCTTCCAGGAGTGGCCTTGTTAGAGGACTTAGAACATTCCAATCTTAATGTCACCTTGTTCAAAGGATTTATACAATGAATATTAGGTCAACCTGGTTAAAGGATTTAAATTGATACAATGGTTAGAAAGTAATCGGCAGGTGTGATCTGATACATACAACTTACTTTGAAAATTCAGATCCTATTTCAGCTCTAATTCTAATTCACTAAGTGGCCTCCATTTTCATCTCAAACTTCAGATCTGCTTGGAAATCCATCAAGCAATCACTTCGCTTCTCTGCTCAGCCTTCTTTGCTAGGTCTTTACCAATCAGTCAATTAACCATGCAATATTTTTGCATTCAAATTCTCCTCCCTTGGGTACAATAAAAATAACCATAGTAGGTTATAATATACCTCTTCATCTAGGTCAGATAAATATTTTTCTGCTTAATCAAGATCATAGATCTTAGGTTAGGTCAGATCCAACGGATCTTTCCATCATTACATTTAATTTACTTCTCCAATAAATTAATTAATTAAACATTGAATCCATGCACTAATAATGGTTTCCCGTGCACTAAATGAGTGTGGACCAATCTTAATTAACAATGCATATCCCAATAAAATCAACTATGTTGACCATAGATCTCAAATCTCATCAATTAACAAAATACTATTGCTCGGCTTCCTCTGTCTCCCTCAGCATTTCACTAGCACTCTAAATCATCTTTTCTTTTCTTAGCATCACCTTTCTCTTTGCTCTGCATCAAATTTTATTTGCTTAGCATCAACCTTCAAATTTTATTTGCTTAGCATCAACCAAAGTGCCAAATGATCAAGTACCCTGGTGTATACTCATAACTCAACCATTTCCTTGGTCTTCTTTTTATCCCATTCTGTCAAATCTTCATCAATCAATGGATAAGGCACTCAAACATACAACAATAGTCTCACTAGTTAAGGTTTGACATCAATGACAAAATAACAATTGTCTACATTGTAGCAATCTTTCCAACAATCTCCCTCTTTGGCATTGATGGCAAAACTAAACTGTAAAACAATAATTTCCAACGAAATTTACCATACAATCCAAAAAGTGCCTCCGTTCCTGATATGAAAAAATTTCATTAATGTCTTTAGCTTCATTTTGACTCCCTTTATGTCTATAATCACACTGAAAATGTTTTATGTTACTATTCAGCTCCTTCTTTTAGTAATATCTCCCTTGTATCTGTTGTTTTAGCAATAATCTCCCTCTTTGACAACAATGCCAAGGATGTTGACATCTTCATTATGCAGATTCTTTTGTTCTAATCTTTGTATCATGTTGTTCCTGTCATCTTTGTATGACTGATCTTCTTTTCTATTCTTGTCTTCTACTTCACAGTTTTTAGGCAGCATCCTAAAAATGTGACTTACTGTGCATCAATGTGTCAAGTGTTCTGATTAAAACATTTGATGCAATAGTACCATTCGACACTAGTTAGCCTCTACTAGGGGAATCACCCCCAATTTACCTCTTAGATACTCATGAGCATCCTTGGGTAATGCTTTTGTTAATATGTTTGCCAACTATTCCTTAGTGTTCACATATTCCAGTCTCACTTCTTTCTTCTGAACTAGATCCCTCAATTAATGATACTTGATAACTATATGTTTTGTCTTAGAGTGCATTACAAGATTTTTAGAAATATTAATGGCACTCATGTTATCACAATATATGATAACTGGTTCTATGATCTCCTCCATCATTCCTTTTAGTAGTATCTTCAACCACAAAATGTTTGAACAATTAACTATTGCTGCCACATACTCGGCTTCAGCTGTAGATTGCGAGGTGCAATTCTATTTCTTGCTTGTCCAAGAAACTAATCTTTTCCCTGAAATAAATGCTCCTCCTTTGGTGCTTTTTATATCATCAACATTACCAGCCCAGTTAGAATCAATATAGACTCTGAGTTCAAACTTGTCATTCCTTTTGTAATATAGGCCATAGTCATCTGTACCTTTCAAATATCTCAGAATTCCTTTCAGTGCCATTATATGTGTCTCTTTTGGATTAGCAGAAAATCTAGCAACAATTCCAACTACTAATGCAATATCAGGTCTACTGTGTACAACATATTGCATCTTACCAATCATTGATCTGTACAGTTTTTTATTTACCTCTTTGGTATCATCATTCTTTGTCAATTTTTGTCCAGTAGCCATGGGTATACTCACTGGTTTTGAATCTTCCATACCAAAAGTTTTCAGTATCTTCTTGATATATTTTGATTGAGTAATATAGATACCATTCTTCATTTGATGTATTTGTAAACCAACAAAGAATTTTATCTCACCAAACATAGACATTTCAAATTTAGTTTGCATCTCTTTTGAAAATGCTTTACATATCATATCTTTTCCATTGAATACGATATCATCAACAAAAATTTCAGCCAATAAAATTCCTTTTCCGTGCTTTGTTTTCAAATACAAATTTATGTTATCATTTGTTCTTGCAAATCCAATCTTCATCAGATAATTGTGCAATCTTTCATACCATGCTTTGGGTGCTTGTTTCAATCCATATAATTCCTTGTGCAGTCTGCAAACCATGTTCCTCTTACTTGGGTCAATAAATCCATCAGCTTGTTCAATATATACTTCCTCTTCTAATATCCCATTTAGAAATTCTGACTTTACATCCATTTGATAGACTTTAAATCCTTTGTAGGTTGCATATGCAAGTAGAGTTCTTACACCCTCCAATCTTGCAACTGGGGTGAATGTCTCTCCATAGTCAATTCCTTCCTCTTGTGCATAATCTTTGCATACCAGTCTTTCTTTATTCCTTGTCACCTCTCCATGTTCATTCAGCTTGTTTTTGAATATCCAATTTGTACCAATTACATTTTTGTTTTCAGGTCTCGGTACTAGTGTCCATGTCTAGTTCTTTTCAATCCAGTCTATCTCTTCATTCATGGCTTGAATCCAGTCTTAATTGTCCAAAGCATCTTTTACTGTCTTAAGCTCAAAATCACATAGCAAACATGTGTCTTCTCTTAATTTGGCTCTTGTCATAACTGTAGAATCTTTTGCTCCTATGATTTGATCAGGTTTATGGTGCCTTCTTATGTATTTTTCCAAAGTAGGTTCTTTTTCAGCTTCAATTTGATCATTCAAGTTTAGTTCTGGGTGAAACAGTGACTTGACATCTCCATCAGATAGCTTGGTAGTCACCTCCCGTTGCCCAACAATTTTGTTCTATGTCTCAGTAGGTGGAGACTATTGCTTGGAAACTTCATTTTTAGTTTTGTTAGAATCCTCCTCTTCAGGATAAGTGAATGATCTATAACTTCCAGGCTCAATCTTGCTTTCAGCTTCATTTTTTTTTGCATATTCATCAATTGTAATATTTGCACTTTCCACAATTTTTTTAGTGTTAGAATTCAAACATTTGTATGCCTTACTCTTAGTAGAATATCCAAGAAATATGCCTTCTTCTCCTTTAGCATCAAGTTTACTATTTATGTTATCCTTCAGTATAAAACATCTACTCCCAATGATTTTAAATAACTTACAGTAGGTGCATGTCCATACCATAGCTCATAAGGTGTAGTAGTTGTACTTTTCTTGACTTGCACTTTGTTCAAGGTATAAATAGTTGTACTCACAGCTTCTCTCCAATATTTTTGTGCAACATTTTTCTCCATTATTAATGTTCTGGCACAATCCATGATAGATTGATTTCTTCTTTCAGCTATACCATTCTGTGGTGGTGTCCTAGGTGCCGACATCTATATTTTTATCCCTTGATCATTACAGAACCAGTTAAACTCATTATAAATGAACTCACCTCCTCTATCAGATTTCAGATAGTTCAGACTCTTACCTATTTCCTTTTCAACTTTTTCCAGGTACCACTTAAATAACTAAAATGCATCAAATTTTTCTTTGAGAAACATGACAATCATCATCCTAGAGTAGTCATCTACAAATAGAATAAAATATTTGTATCCATAGTAACTTTTCTCACCAATAGGCCCACAAAGGTCAGTATGAACCAATTCCAAAATATTCTCAGAAGTTTGAGTTTTGCTCTTAAAACTAGATTTAGTCATTTTTCCCAATTGATATTGCTTACACATTGCATTCTCTAGTTTCTTTAACTTAGGCATCCCTCTAACCTTTTTCAATTTACTTATCCTTACCAAGTTATCAAAGTTAACATGACATAGCCTCTTATGCCATAACCAGACATCATTATATTGTGCAAACATGCATGTCTCTTTAGCTAAATCCAGATAGAACAAGTTACCTTTTGTTTTCTCACCATCTCCAACTAATTCTTCATTGGCATCATAGATCTTTTCTTTCATGTGATGGAATTCAACTTTGTAACCAGAAGTGTTCAGCCGTAAAAGACTCAATAAATTATACTTAAGATCATCAACCCAGTATACATCATCACATCTAATCTTGTTAGTCAATTGAATTGACCCTTTCCCTTTAACTCTACAAGGTGTATCATTACCAAACTTAACATATCCACCTTTACATTGATCTAAGGTTTCAAATTTGTCCTTATCACTAGTCATGTATTGTGAACAACCACTGTCAATAATCCAATGATCACCTTTACTCATATAATAAACTAGTGCAATTTTCTCATCATCGTCAAAATCATCTTTGATTGCAACATACACAACTTCTATATCATTTTCATTAGATTTATCAGATTCACTGTCAGAAGCTTCTTCATCTATATAACAAGATTTCTTACCCTTGTCTTTGTAATCCTTGTACTTTCTATAGTCTCATTCATCCTTTCTATCTTTGTACTTGTTGTCTCTTCTTTCATCTTTCTCATTCTTGTCAGGACATCTAGCAGCAATATGACCAACTTTGTTACAAGGAGAACAAATAATAGGAAGTTTACCTTTGAATTTTCCTTTTCCTCTAGCTAGTCTCCTTGCCATAAGTGCCTCAAGCTCTTCTAGATCATCATCTAAGGTGTCACTATCACTGTCCACACATTTCTTTCCTTTCCTTGATTTGTTGATGACCATCTATGACTTGAATGTAGATTCAACATCTTGTGGAGTATAGTTGTCAAAATTTGACATCTCGAATGCAGTAAGTCTTCCTACCAAACTTTCCTGAGTCAAATTGTTATTAGGAGTACATCTCAGATCTTGAATTGTAGATATTCTAATAGTATAAATAGGAATTAGTGTTCTTAGTACCTTTCTCATGATAGTTTCATCATCAATGGTTCCCTTAGCTCTTCTAATAGAATTTACAACTTCCTTTATCCTATCATAATATTGCACTATGTTTTCTCCTTCTTGCATTTTTAAATCATCAAACTTACCTCTTAAGCTTTTATATTTGGCTCTTAGTACATTCGTATCACATCCATAAATAGTTGCAAGAGCATCCCACATCTGCTTTATGCTTGTACAATCCTTGATGTCCTCAAGTTCATGATAGTTCAGAGATGATGCAAGTTCCAGCATTGCTTGATTATGTTGATGCTTTTCTCTTAATTGTTCAACATTCAGAACTCTAGTAGGGTCTACATATTCTATTTCAATATGTCATTTAGCAGAATCACCAATACCCTCCAAGTGAAGTTTCATCAAATTTTTCCATGCAGGAAATTTTTTCTTGTTAATCTTCGGTCCATCCCTTTTATACATCTTGATCTTTATCTCCAAGTACCTTCAAACTTATTCAAGAGAACAAGTGCTCTGATACCAATTGTTAGGATGAATTCAGAATAACTAAGAGGGGGGGTGAATCAGTTATCCTCAGGTCCAAATGTGCCCATATAAAACTTTAGACTAGCTTCACCAACTCAGATCTACTCGGCAGAAATAAACAACAAAAGTGTGTAGTTTACTGTACTAATGAAATAAGCTTGCCGAAACTTAACAGTAAAACACAACAATAACATTCACACATTTTGACGCCATGATTTAACATGGAAACCCAATATGGGAAAAACTTCCAGTTACATGCTACCAAAATTTCACTCTTTTGAAGTGATGCCTTGTTAGGAGCTAATCCTGTTAAAGGTTACAAAACACACTGTCAAATGTGACTTCGTTAAAGAATTTAATCACCCTATCAGGAGTGGCCTTGTTAGAGGACTTAGAACATTCCAATTTGAATGTCACCTTGTTCAAAGGATTTATACAATGACTGTTAGGTCAACCTGGTTAAAGGATATAAATTGATACAATGGTTAGAAAGTAATCAACAGGTGTGATCTGATACATACAACTTACTTTGCAAATTTAGATCCAATTTCAGCTCTAATGCTAATTCACTGAGTGGCCTCCATTTTCATCCAAAACTTCAGATCTACTTGGAAATCTATCAAGAAATCACTTTGCTTCTCTACTCATCCTTCTCTGCTAGGTCTTTACCAATCAGTCAACTAACCATGCAACACTTTTGCATTTAACTTCTCCTCCCTTGGGTACAATAACAATAACAACAGTAGGCTATAATATACCTCTTCATCTAGGTCAGATAAATATTTTTCTGCTTAATCAAGATCATAGATCTTAGGTTAGGTTAGATCCAATGGATCTTTCCATCATTACATTTAATTTACTTCTCCAATACAGTCATTAATTAAAAATTGAATCCATGTGCTAATAATGGTTTCCTGTGCACTAAATGAGTATGGACCAATCTTAATTAACAATGCATATCCCAATAAAATCAACTATGTCGGCCATAGATATCAAATCTCATCAATTAACAAAATATTGCTACTCGGCTTCCTCTGTCTCCCTCAGCATTTCACTGGCGCTCGGCATCATCTTTTCTTTGCTCGGCATGACCTTTCACTTTGCTTGGCATCAACTTTGCTTTGCTTGGCATTGACCTTCCAGTGAACTGTCAGTGATAGATAAACAACGTATCACTTTGCCAAAGTTCCAAATGATCAAGTACCCTGGTGTATACTCATAACTCAACCATTTTCTTAGTCTTCTTGTTATCTCATTCTTTCAAATCTTCATCAATAAATGGATAAGGTACTCAAACATACAACAATAGTCTCACCAGTTAAGGTTTGACATCAATGAAAAAATAACAATTGTCTATGTTGTAGCAATCTTTCCAATAGATCCTTCCTTTGTAGTTAATCAATTTGGCTCCTTCCTTTGTGTATTTAAGGTTAAAAGGAATATCTTATCTTTCTTACAAATTAAAATCATCATATTCAATATACAATCCATCAACCCCCACATATCTCACACCCCATATTTACCCTTTACCATCTTTACATTGTTTTATCCTTTACAGTTGTGTCCCTACAAACAGAAAGGTTGAAATGTTATATTCCACCTAATCATGACCCAAATAAGAACCATGTGTGTTGGGTAATGAAAGGATGTAGGATTACAATTGAAAACTGATTTTGAGGTTGAGAGAGAATGAAAAAGGCCATAAATTATATTATAGGGCCTCAGTGATGAAATAAATTATCTGATTAGATGAAAAAGGTAGAAATACACTTTAAAATAAGGGATAACATTGATTTTTTACAAGATTAAAATGAAAGAGGACCAATATTTGAATTTAGGTGTACATTAAGTGCCATATGAGGTCCTTCTATAGAAAACACACTAAGGTGGGTGCAAAATAGTCCTTCAATTATACACTAATTAGGTGCATACCATTTAGGATGGTACATAATCAACCTTGTTCGTTAAACATCCAAGAACGTTTGGTTAATACTTCTTATTACTAATGATAAGCATGTCAAAATATACTTGTGAAAATAATTAAGAACTTCATTTCTATTATGTACATCAAGACCAGAAATATTTGGACTAGTTAAGTCATGAATCTTGTGTGAACATGAACTAGATAAACTGAATTCCATATGAGATGTGTAGCACAAGTTGGATAAGGTGTTGAACTTGGCTGCATGTCTTAAATGTGCTTGTAAATAGAAATCTTGGCCAAGCTACACTAAGTATGTTAGTGTTAGTTAGTTTGATTTCTCCAAATATATTAACTAGTTTAAGGTCATAGTACATAAGAGAAGCTATAGTGTATGACTGACTAGAATTGGGTAGGACCATCCATAATTGTCAAACGACTTACCTCATCACCAGATTTACACCCCTATGAAGGGTTGAACAACTTAGAATAGGAACTTGTGCAAGGGGGATCAATAGATCCATGGTTGGGTGGTAAAAATGCCTTGGTGTTAATTTTCCTCAATGTTACACTGGATCTCAAGAAAATCATAATGGAATCCAAATGCTTGTACACTCATAGTAATCTTCTGAACTACTTCATTTTTTCCTTGTTTAAATTAATTTGATAAAGATGGCATATGCTCACTTATTGGTTAAAAATTAACAACTTTCTATTTCATTTTAAGATCTAATTATAATTACACTTATTTTCAAAAAAAAAAAATTATTAGTTAATGCTAGTTTGCCTTTGATTTCAAGTTTTGTAGTTATGTTGGTTACATTTTATTTTGTTATGTTCACCACTTTAGTTTATTACATTCTATCCTTCTTCAAAGAACTTGTGAATAAAGTATTACTTATTCATTAATTTATCACTAGCACTGGTTTCTATTTTTAAAGGCTCTTGTGTGCAACTAACATAATTTGAGCTAATATTTTTTTTTTAAATCATCAAGTAGAGAATGTTACCTAGGTTAGTCAAACACAATTTATAAAATTTAAAAGTAAAATTTTTTAACAAGATTTATATAATTTATTTCAATATTGTGAGGCCCATTATTTAAAAAATTAATTGATATATAGAAAAAAATTTGCAATAGAAAAAATGGTTACATATTTAAAATATAGACCTTGTCATTTATGATGGGTTTTAATTTGGTCTAAAAATGTCTGGCTTAATGTAAAAAATAGTTCTTATTTTAGTATTAGTATATCAATGTATCACCGTACATGTAGGTCCAAGATAGCTAAGGTTTGATTTTTAATGCTAACAAAAAATAAAACCATGGGTTTGGAATAAGAAATTCATAAAAGATGTACTCTCTCCAAAATACATGGTCTTTATAAAAATGAGTATATGATGTAAATAGAAATTTCATTTACTAAAATTAGTACATGTTTTGAAAACCAAGAGTGTCTATTTTAAAAATCAAAATAGGTAAGCTCGCATAGGTAGCATAGTTGACTTGGGCCTTAGGTTTTCTCCCTTATGGTCCCGAGTTTAGCTCCAAATCCTAGACTCACCTAATGCACCTAGCTTGCAATTGGCTTGGTACATCCCTACAGGATTAATCTTGCCTCAACTTTCCCCTTCCTGACCCCAACTTAGCTGCAAGTACATCCAAGCTAAGGTAGGTGTAAGAATAAGTGTAGCACACACAACTAAGAGTGGGGGGGAGGTAAATCAGCTGTGACAAAAACCTCAAGAGCTCTAACTAAATTACCAAATTAATATGAATTCCAAAAGATAAACATGAATGTAGGAACATAATACACTAATAAACACATAAAACAAATATTTTTGATGTGGAAACCTTGTTAGGGGAAAACCATGGTGGGGATCAAAACCACAAGATGAATGTAATCTATTAAAAGAACTATACCATGTTATAACTATTACAAAGGGGAATGAAAATGCATTCAGGCACACTACCTAGAGCTTGTTACCTCTGTAAGTCATTTTTGTTGTCATTAGTTTTTTCAAAGTCACAGTTCGTGGAGAACACATTAGTTGAATGGAGTAAGTCTTATAAAGGACTAGTTAGTAATAGACACCGAGGCAGTGAGTCAAGACATAAATCATTATGCAGTCGATAGAGAAAAGAATTAAGAACTAAGTATATTGAGCATATTTTGTTACCGAGTGGATATCCACACCGAGTTACTAGTTACCGAGTACTGAGAGATCACACAACTGAGTAAGAAGGAATATGTAACCAATTAAGACAGTTAATTCAAAAAGTGATAAGGACTCATTTAATGCATTATTACTGCATTAATTACATTGCTACAAGTTGTAACACCCCAAAATTGGCATCTTGCAACCCTAACCAATTTTGTTGCATTTGTCGTTCTTCTGAATCATCAAAGTCCTATTGTACTAGGCAATTCTGAGTTTTCACTGACTCTACTCAACCTGAGTGTCAAATGCAGAAAATCCTAAATCTGTATTAATCATACATCATATATAATTCCTAAATATCTATTTGGCTAAACAAACCCTATGATCGAATTAATTTAATTAATAAAGTCCTAGCACTTTAATTAAATTAAATTCACCCTCTTTAGCTGAGACACATGAAAAGGAATTAAATAATATTTAATTATTAAATAAATATCCTCATTTCCATAAATGAATTTAATTATTCAGATAATTGAGAAAAAGCAATTATGAGGTCATATTTATTTAATTAATTGGATATTCTCTCAAAAATCTTTCTTCTATTCAGAAATGGAAACTTTGAATTAATTGTGC
>MU228067.1:2475919-2488968 GCA_018584345.1 Thuja plicata | reverse complement strand
ATACACTGAATAGAGTTCAAGTCAAGAAAGGTACAAATGCTACACCTTATGAACTTTGGTATGGTTATGCACCTAGTGTAAAGTATTTTAAAGTCTTTGGAAGCAAATGTTTTATACTAAAAGACAATAGAAATGGAAAACTAGATGCTAAAGGTGAAGAAGGTATATTCCTTGGTTATTCAACCAAAAGCAAAGCATACAAATGTCTGAATTCTAATACTTACAAAATTGTTGAAAGTGCAAATGTAAGAATTGATGAGTTTGTAGAAATAAATGAAGCTGAAAGTACACAAGAACCTGAAAGCTATAGATAATTCAAATATATGGATGAGGAAGATTCTAATTCACTACCTGAGACTACTCCTAAACAATAGCATGCACCTGCCGAGTCACAAAGTGGAGTTGCCGAGTAACTGCAAGTGAATGCTGAGCTATCTGATGGAGATGCTGAGTCACAAAATCAACCAGAACTAAATACAGACAATGAACCTAAAGCAAGGAATGAGCCTACCCTAGAAAAATATGTGAGAAGGAATCATAATTCTGATCAAATCATTGGGTCAAAGGATTCTTTTGTTATAACAAGAAGTAAGTTGAAAAATAACACATGTCTGTTATGTGAATTTGAGCCCAAAACAGTGAAAGATGCTTTAGAAAATGAAGATTGGGTACAAGCAATGAATGAGGAAATTGAACAGATTGAGAAGAACAAAACTTGGACACTTGTACCTAGGCCAAAGGATAAAAATGTAATTGGCACAAAGTGGGTATTCAGGAACAAACTAAATGAACATGGAGAAGTGACAAGAAACAAAGCTAGACTGGTATGCAAGGGTTATGCACAGGAGGAAGGAATTGACTATGGTGAAACCTTCACCCCAGTTGCAAGATTGGAAGGTGTCAGAACCTTACTTGCATATGCAGCCTACAAAGGATTCAAAGTTTGTCAGATGGATGTGAAATCTACATTTCTCAATGGAATCTTGGAAGAAGAAGTATATATTGAGAAAGTTGATGGTTTTGTAGACCTAAACAACAGGAATATGGTTTGCAGATTGCACAAAGCATTATATGGATTAAAGCAAGCACCAAGAGCATGGTATGAAAGATTGCACAATTATCTGATCAAGATTGGATTTGCAAGAACCAATGACAACAACCTGTACTTGAAAATAGAGCAAAGCAAAGGTATATTATTAGCTGAAATTTTTGTAGATGACATCATATTTAGTGGAAAAGATGTATTATGTCAAAAATTTGCAACAAAGATGCAAACTAAGTTTGAGATGTCTATGTTCGGTGAAATAAAAAACTTTGTTGGCTTACAAATTTATCAAATGAAGAATGGTATCTATATCACTCAATCTAAATATATCAAAGAGATACTAAAAACTTTTGGAATGGAAGATTCCAAACCAGTGAGTACACCCATGGCTACTGGATAGAAGCTGACAAAAGATGATGACACAACAGAAGTGAACCAAACACTCTACAGGTCAATGATTGGAAAACTACAGTATGTTGTACACAGTAGACCTGATATTGCTCTAGTAGTTGGGATTGTACCAAGATTGTCTGCTAATCCTAAGGAAACTCACATGATGGAAGTCAAATGAATTCTAAGATATTTGAAAGGAACTAAGCACTATGGTCTATACTAAAAAAAGAATGACAAGTTTGAACTCAGAGTTTACACTGATTCTGACTGGGCTGGAAATGTTGATGACAGGAAAAACACTACTGGTGGAGCATTTCTTTTAGGAAAGAAATTGATCTCCTAGACAAGAAAGAAATAGAACTGCACCTCACAATCCATAGCTGAAGCCGGGTATGTGGCAATAGCAGTTAACTATTCTAACATTGTGTGGTTGAAGATACTACTGAAAGGTATGAAGGAAGAAATCATTGATCCAGTTGGCATATATTGTGATAACACAAGTGCTATTAATATTTATAAAAATATTGTTATTCACTCAAAGACAAAGCATATATCTATCAAGTATCATTACTTGAGGGAGCTAGTTCAGCGTAAAGATGTAAGATTAGATTATGTGAACACTAAAGAACAATTAGCAGACATATTCACAAAAGCACTACCCAAGGATGCTCATGAGTATCTATGAGGTAAATTGGGGGTGATTCCCCTAACTGAGGCTAATTAAGTTCTGTATGGTACTGTTGCACCAAATATTTCATTCAGAAAATATGACACATTGATGCACAGTAAGTCACACTTTAGGATGCTAGCTAAAGTTGTGAAGATGAACAATGACATAAAAGAAAAATCAGTCATACTGAAGATGACAGGATCAACATGATACTGAACATCTACATGATAAAGATATTGACATCTTTGGCATTGTTGTCAAAGAGGGAGAGATTTCCTAGAAGTTAGAGATTACCAAGAGGGAGAGATTAACTATAAAAAGGCAGAAGTTACTACTGAAAACATTGAAGTGATTATCTACTCATAGGGAGTCTACAGATGATTAGACACAGATGATTACAGTGTGATTACAGACATAGAGGGAGAAATGTTTTACATATAAGAATTAGAATGAAGCTAAAGACATTAATGAAGATTTGTTCATAGCAAGGAACACGGGTGAATTTTTGGATTGGTTGGTAACTATGTTTGTTAAATCATTGTTTTAATATTTTGTGTTGCCATCAATGCCAAAGAGGGAGATTGTTGGAAAGTGACACTGCAAGCAATTGTTATTTTGTCATTGATGTCAAACCTTAACTGGTGAGACTATTGCTATCTGTTTGAATACCATATCTATTGTTGACAAAGAAGATTTAACAAGAAGACCAAGTGAATGGTTGAGTTAAGGTAATTCAAAGGGTATTTGATCAGTTGGCACTCTGGCAAAGTAATTAGTTGTTTATCTTTCAAAGACAATTTTTCTGGCTATTCTGTGCCAAGCAAGTTTGGCTTGTGCCGAGTAAAGTTTCTTATGAGGAGAATAGTGGCTTGTGCCAAGTAAAGTTGCTTGTGATGAGCAAAAAGTTGCTCAATGTCGAGCACCATTGAAATTGCCGAGTGAAAACAGTAACGATGGCCGACTTACAGAAGTTTGATTATTGATGAGATTTGAGATCTCTGGCTGACATAGTTGATTTTATTGGGATATGTAATGTTAATTAAAGATTGATCCACGTCATTTAATTTGTGGGTAACCGTAATTAATGCATGGTTTCAATATTTAATTAGAGACTACTTTGGAGAAGTAAATGTTATGCAAAGATGGAATGATCCATTGGATCTGACCTAACCTAAGATCTACGATCTCATTTAAGCGGCAAAAGATTTATCTGACCTAGATAGAGAGGTATATGATAACCTCAGGGGTTATTCATTGTGTGTGAAAGGGGATGAATGCATGTGTATGCAAAAGGTTTGCATAGTTGATTTACTATTTAGCATGATCTAGCAGAGAAGGCAAAAGGCAGAGGTAGAAAGTTGCATGTGTGATTGCTTGATGGATTTCCAAGTAGATCAGAAGATTGAAATGACAATGCAGGCTATCCAGTAAGTTAACATCAGAGCTGTAATTGGATCTGAATTGCAAAGTAAGTTGTATGTACCATATCACAAATTGCTGATTACTTTCTTACCATTGTATCAGTTAAATCCTTTAACAAGGTTGACTTAACAGTCATTTGTATAAATCCTCTAACAAGGTGACATTTAGATTGGAATGTTCTAAGTCCTCTAACAACGCCACTCCTAATAAGGTTATTAAATCCTTTAACCAGGTCACACCTAGCAGTGTGTTATTGTAACCTTTAACAAGGTTGGCTCCTCACAGGGCATCACTTCAGAAGAGTGAAAACTTGGTAGCATGTTAGTGGTGGTTTTTCCCATATTGGGTTTCCATGTTAAATACTTGGGTCAAATTGTGTGAATGCTTATAGTTTTGTTTACTGTTATGTTACTACAAGCTAATTTCAATTGACAGTAAACTGCTTAATTAAAGTTGTTGATTTATGCCACTGCTACTGAGTAGATCTGAAGTATAGAAAGTTTTATTTACTACATCTAGACCTAAGGATAACTGATTCACCCCTCCCTCTTAGTTATTCTGAATTCATTCTAACAGATTCAAGGTGATGTAAGAAGTTTCCATGGATTGGCAACCTTCTATAGGAAGTTTATTAAAAAATTCAGTCATGTGTGTTCGCCAATACTTGACACCATTAAAGGAGGTAGAAAGAACAAGTTTGGTTGGAAAAAAGAAGCCAATGATGCATTTCAATACTTGAAGAATAGAGTCTCTCAGTATCCTATCTTGACTCCCTGATTTCAACAAGGTCTTCATAGTGGAGACAAAATGCAAGTAACTTGGCAATAGGTGCAGTCCTCAGCCAAGAAGGTAAACCAGTTGCTTTCTTCTCAGAGACATTAAATGAGACTAAAAGGAAGTACTCAACCTATGACTTGGAACTCTATGTCATGGTCCAAGCCCTCAAGAAATGGAGACACTACCTAATCCCCAAAGAGTTTGTAGTATACACTGACAATCATGCATTGAGTTTTCTAAATTCACAAGAGAAACTCTCTATCAGACATCTCAAATGGGTAGAACAGTTGCAGGCATACACTTTCAACATCAAACACAAGAAGGGTGTAGCAAACAAAGTTGTTGATGCACTCAGTAGAAAAGTGGGTCTGGTTGAAGAGATCCAACTCCAAAGTGTGGGAATTGATTCCCTTAAACATCTATACCATGATGACCTTGATTTTGTAGAGATTTTTCAAGTTTGTACAGAGATGGTTGGAAGATACCATACTGATTGTTTTGAATATTTGATTCAGAATGGACTCCTATTCAAAGGAGCTCAACTATGCATCCCAAAATGTTCCATGAGGAAAAATATAATAAGAGAAAATTATTTTGGTGGACTAGGAGGACACTTTGGCATTGACAAGATTGTAGACATGGTGAAAAGAAGTTATTTTTGGCCAAGGACGAACAATGATGTCAAGAATTTCATTGAAACTTGCACCATCTGTCAGCAAGAAAAAGGTGTGTCAACAAATCAAGGGTTATATCAACCTTTACTAATCCCCTCTAGACCATGGGAGTCAATCTCCATGGATTTTGTCATGGGATTACCTAGAACAAAGCAATGTTTTTATAGTGTTTTTGTAATAGCGGATAGATTTAGTAAAATGGTCTACTTTGTACCATGTAAAAGCACAAATGATGCTTCTCATATTGCCCACCTTTTCTTTAAAGAGGTAGTTAGGATTCATGGTTTACCTTAGACAATTGTATCTGACAGGGATGTGAAGTTTCAAGGCCACTTTTGGAGGACACTTTTCAAGAAACTTGGCACTAACCTAACCTATAGCTCTACCTATCATCCACAAACGGATGGACATACTAAGGTAGTAAACAAATCCTTAGGAAATCTCCTAAGATGCCTAACCAAATAGTATGCTCAGAGTTGGGATGTTCTCTTTCCCCAAGAAAAGTTTGCTTTCAATGATTCTATGAATAGGTCAATAGGTAAGATCCCCTTCCAAGCAGTATATGGCCTTCACCCCAAAGGACCATTGGATCTAGTAGAACTTCCATCTGACTTCAAAATTAGTGCTCAAGGACAAGAATTGGCAGAACTTATAACAAAGGTGCAGCATAAGGTGAAAGAAACACTACAAAGATCAACTTTGAAATACAAGGAACATGCAGACAAAATAAGAAGGGAAATCCACTTCAAAGTTGGAGACAAGGTATGGGCATTCTTGAGGAAAGAGAGACTACCTAAGGGTAGATATTCCAAGCTTCACATGAAAAAAGTTGGACCATACAATATCCTTAACACAATGGGTGAGAATGCATATGAGATCTCTCTTCCTCCCACATTGAAAATTTCTCCAATATTCAATGTTGTAGACCTCACTCCCTATAAGGGCACAATAGATCAACTAAATGATCAAAGCAAATGGAAATTTTTGAATGATAAAGACTATGTCACCAATCTCCCACCAAGCAACCCAGTTGAATTGGACTCCATCTTGGACACCAAAGTCTTGAAGAAGACAAGAAAGAACAAGTACATGTAGTACTTAGTTAAATGGAAAGGTATTCCCTCCATAGATGCTACCTGGATGTCTAAAGACCAAATCAAACAACATGGCACCACTGTTGCTCAACTATCCTCAAGTGGGAACTTGAGTTCTCATCTCATGCAAAGTAAGGTGTAGGAGCACCCAAACTAAATCAAATGCTCCTATGGACCCTAGGGATTCATTCAAGGTCCTAAGAGGCCTTTGCAAACATAAACACACTAGGTTTAGTCATTGGATCACCATGTAAGACCATAGTACCAAGATTGGCACAATATAAGCCCTTGGGTCACTATGACTCAATTATGATCCAAAAACCTAGAACTAGGTTGTTTTTGATTTTTTAGTGTTTGGATCCACTAGGGATCATCTCAATAACATCTTGACCAAATTTGGTCACTAGAGTTAAAAAAATGCACAAAATGTAAAAGTTGCTCAAAAGTTGTCAAGCAACTTTTGAGCAAAACTTAACAAATTTTTGGAAATAAACTCCCAAACGGTCAAGTTGGTTCAAATTTTTTTTGTAACCATTGGGATTTCCTACAATATCCCAGTCAGGCGGGTGGTAGGCGATAGATGTAATTTTTATTTTGAAATCAATAAAATATAACCATTTTCTTGCATTCTGGGAAAAATAGTCATCGTGTACGGACAGGTATGGCCAGCGAAGCATGTAAATATGACACAAGGGAATATTGGTTTGAATCTTCTTCCTTTTGGTTTTTTTCTCATGCTTTGATCATTTGTAGGGTGCAAGTTATCTAATTTTTAATTGTACTGCCTAGATTATAGGCCCTAAGTGAGGAGTCCTAACAAAATTGTGTGTATCTTCACTTTCCTCTATGGGAAATTCATACCCCTTGGTGGAAATCTTGCTCCTAGGATTTCCTTTAACATTTTGCAAGATAGGGTTCTCAAGTTGCAGGGAAGTGAGAAAGAATTGATGCCCTAGGTGTATATTCACATGTATGCACCAATCCTGATATAGGACAACAGTCATAAATTTTGTCTTGGGATTGATCAGAGGCTCTAAGTTGGAGGAGGAGACATTTTTGCAACCCCTCACATGATTCAATATTAATTTTGGGCATTGGATGTATCTAAAGGGTACTTGTAGTGTAATTGGAGGCCTAATTAGGGCTAATTAATAAAGCAATTTGGCTCACCATTATGTCTTCTTTTCAATTCCAAGTTCCAAGGATTAATTTAAAAGCCTTTTTCCACAAAGGGTATCTAAAACCCTGATTATTTCATATGGTTGTGTGGAGAAATCTCAAATGAGATCAAAATTCCCTCTGAAAAAGGCTACAAGCAAAAGCTTAGGTTTGTGAAGCAACTATGGGGTATGGGTTACCTTTGAGTGAAAGAACCATTGGAACTAAGAAGTAGGGACCTAAATAGACCAAATATACAAGAATAGGTCACCCCTGGTCCTACATGTCATTTTGGGGGTATTCTTATGATTGAGGGTCATTGGCTTGTGAGACCAACCTAGATAGTTGGTATTGAAGGATTGATAAACCTAGCGATTAGGTTACCCTTAGGGTTTTGGGGTTGTGAGAACCTTAATCAATTCCTTCCATCACACTTGTGATAAGTGTGAAGCCTTGTGACCATCACATAGACAACAACCTAGGGTACCTTGCCCTATTGAGAGACCTTTGCCAAGCTTCCAGTTGCCCACTTTGCATCACACTCATACCTCTTCTCTTTAGCATCTCAAATAAAAAAAACACTTCACAACTACAAATGATTGCATATTTATACACATTACATCAAATTATCTCAACTAGGTTGACCAGGGATACCTAATTTAAAAATATTAATTCATTGCATCTCTAATTAATTTTAGTTGTCATTAATTTTGTCAAAGTCACAGTTCATGTGATCCATTGAATGCTAGTTAAGACATAGAAATGATCCATAAAAACATCATCAAACCTTCTCCAGATCCATAAATCATGGGCCATGACCTATCAAAACACACTACACCACCGAGTCTATCAAGAACAATAAGAACAACAACACATTATATGAGGAATCTTCAATTCTGAATACATGACCCAATGTGAAGGACAAACATGAATAGGAAATAATCAAGAAACATTAAATATCATGACATCAATAGGAACATCTTTGTCTCATAAATCAAACTCATCTCTGTAGTGTTCATCAAGAATACTAAACCATAACCACTTTCATAAAACAAAAATATCATTCCAGCATCCAATTCACAAAACATTTGAGTTGAAGACACACATCCATGTCCTAAACTCACCACCAGGTTAGCAATTAATAATATTTCCAAACTGATCCACATCGATCCAATAACTAAAACACTATCTCTGATAGAATAGCAATCTCTGAGAAATCCATCATAACTCTCTCAAATCAACATGCAATATTTGACCACTTGAACTAAATGAAGTACAGACATACCCAGACATATTACCATCTTCGCAGAATATTATTTTCAATACAATATTTTTAGGTCACAAAAATTATCTCACTGAACAAACATGAACACTTTCTCCAACAGTAGGAATATGTTGACATCAATGAAAAAACATTAATGCCATTACATATATGCATAGTCTGAAAAATATCTCAATACTATACCCCTTTGGCATTGATGGAAACATATTATGTGAAAAAATTAAATCAATTCACAAAGAAACAATGTCAACAACAATACCAACAATATCCACAACATATTTCAAGGTCTCTCTAAAAAAATTATCAAACAGAAAACAATCTCTCCTTCATAATCTCATACAATTTTTCACATGAATCTGTCCCCCTTTGACATCAATGAATAAGGAATGTGTATTCCCTAAGTCATAGAGGTCAAAAATCTAAATAATCAAATCTCAACCACTAACCACTACTCCCCCCTAAGGAGTAGCCACCAGAAACATCAATCAAGATTAATGATAATTTTTAGGAAAAATAAACTGATACATCTCAATGCATCACTAACTCTTATAATTAGGGGAAATAACCCCAAGCTTACCTCAGAGATACTCAAAAGTATCCTTTGGCAAGGGCTTCGTGAAAATATATGTAATTTTTTCTTTTCTAGACACATACTCAAATCTGACTTCTTTCTCATTGACTTTGTCTCTCAAGAAATGATATTTAATAGAAATATTCTTTGTTTATGAATGTAACATAGGGTTCTTTGAAATATTGATAGCCCTTGAATTTTCACAATGAATATTAATAGGCTCATCAATAATCACACTTATATCAATTTTTATAATTTTGTTTCTTAATTTCCCATGAAACTAATCTCTTACCCAAAAAGAATGATCCACCACTTGTGCTATTTTAATCATCCAAATTACATTCCCAATCTACATCAGTAAATGAATTAAATGTAAAATAAACATCTTTTCCATACCATAATCCATAATCAACTATCTATTTCAAGTATCTGAATATTCTATTAACAACAACAACAACAACAACATGCGATTCCTTCAGTTCTGCTTGAAATATAGAAATAATGCAAACAAAATTGATAATATCTAGTCTAGTTTATGTTAATTATAGTAACCCACTCATGATAGATATGTATCTTGTTTGATTTTCATTAGGTGTATCATCAATATTTGTCAATTTACAACTAGTAATCATAGGAGTACCAATTGGTTTTGAATCATCCATACCAAATTTGGTCAATAACTCTTTCATGTATTTAGACTGAGATATGAAAATATATTTATCATTATGTGTAAAATTCAAACCAAGGAAACATTTCATCTCACCTATCATAGATATCTCAAATTCTTTCAGCATCTCATCACCGAATTCCTTACTCAACTTTTCATTTCCACCAAAAATAAAATCATCCAAAAAAACTTAAACAATTAAGATGTTATCATGATCAACTTTGAAATATAAATTTGCAAACCATGTCATCCTCATCGCTCAAAGGAAAACCATCTTGTTTCTCAATGTATACTTCCTCTTCTAATTAACTCTTCATTCAAGAATGCATCCTTAACATCCATTTGACATACCTTGAAATATCTAGAAGTAGAATATGCAAGAAACATCCTAACAAATTCAATTCTAGAAATAGGAGAAAAGGACTCCTCAAGTTCAATGCCTTTAATCTGTGAGTATTCCTTGCAAACAAGTTTGGCTTTGTTCCGAACCACTTCACCTTCTTCATTCAATTTATTTCTGAATACCCATTTAGTACCAATCACAGTCTTGTCCTTGGGTCAAGTAAAAAGAATCCATGTCTTATTATTTTGAATTTATTCCAATTCTTCTTCCATCACTTTAACCCAACTATCATATTTACATTCATCATCATCTTTAGGATCAATCTTAGAAATAAAAAAAATTCACTTCTAGTGATTCTTCCTCTAATTTGAACACCCTAATTCTTATCACCAATAATGTGAATTTTTACTAAATGATTTAACTTTACATACTTGGGAGTCTTTGGATTTTCTTTTGTAGAAGACTCATGTGTTTCCATTTCTTCATCATTTGCATCTTCTTCATTTTGTTCTACTGAACCATTCTGATTCTGATTCTATGCTTGCACAATCTGACTCTCTTCTTCATTATCTGATTCATATATGCAAGATCTTAATAGTTTCTAAAAAATTTCATCCACTCTAACATTTTCACTTTCGATTAATTTCTTCAACCTGAGGTTATAACATTTATATGCTTTTATTTTTGTATAATAAGAAAGACATATTCCCTCATCACATCTAGGATCAAAATTCCCCAAGTCTTCATCCCTTTTGATATAGCATTTACTTCCAAAAACTGTAAAATATTTTACAATAAGAATATGACCATACCAAATTTCAATGTTCATAAGGTGTATTACTAGTTCCTCACTTACTTTTCACTCGGTTCAATGTGTATAATGCAGTACTAAAAGCTTCTATTCAATAGATCTCTGAAACATTACCTTCAATCATCATAGTTCTAGCAGTGTCTAGAATAGTTATTTTTCTTCTCTCTACAATTCCATTATGCTATGGGGTCCGCGGAGTAGACTTCTATCTCTTTATTCCATGCTCTTCAAAAAATTTGTTAGACTCAATAAAATTAAACTCTACACCTCTATGTAATCTCAGACATTTCAACTTGAATCCTATCTTAGTCTAAACCATATCTTTGAAAATCTTGAATTTGTCAAAGGCTTCATATTTCTCTTTCAAAAATCTAACCCACATCATTCTAGAATAATCATAAATGAATAGAATGGAATACCTATCCCCAAAGTAGCTTCTTTTTCTTGAAGGACCACATAGACCAGTCTGCACCAAATCCAAAATTCTACTCAAAGAATAATTATTTCTCTTAAAAATAGACTTATTCCATTTACTCAACTGAAGTTCCTTACACATTGCATTAACAAGCTTCAACAATTTAGGAATATCTCTAACAACTCTTGTAGTACTTATCTTCACAATGTTATCAAATTTTACATGAAAAATCTCTTATACCACAACCAACTGTCATCAATCTTAGCAATCAGGCATCTACTTTCAAAATTGTTCAAATGAAATATATTACCTTTTCTCTTTCTCCTTGTTGCAATCTCAATTCCAGAGCTTTTAATAATTTTTCACATTTCATCCTTGAATTGTAAGTTGTATCATTTATCAGTTAACTGTACAACACTCAAAAGATTATATTTCAAACCTACAACATATAGAACATCATCAGTATTAGTCTTACCATCTAGAGCTTTTCCTTTGATCATGTAAGGAGTATCATTGCCAAATATAACAAAAACACCATCATACCTTTCCAATTTATCAAATTTGATTTTGTCTCCGGTCATGTGATGTGAACATCCACTGTTAATAACTCATTTATCCTTCTTATCCACATGTAAACCAAGGCTTTCTCTTCATTCAAATAATTATGATCTTCATCTTTAATAGAAATAAACACAATCTCATCTTCACTCTTTTAAAATTCATCATCAGGCATGCCTTAATCAACAACATAATAACACTTCTTCTTATATTTAGACTTGAATTTTTTTATGCTTGTACTTATTCTCTCTATAAGGACACCTCGAAAAAATATGACCAATATTATTACATGAAAAACACTTTAAAGGCAACTTTCCTTGATACTTACCAGATCCCTTAGGTACTCTCTTTGCAATTAGAGATTCAATCTCTTCAATCTCTATTTCTTCTTTCTCAAAATTTTTCCATTCCTTAGTATATCTACCAAGCTTAGATAAACTTTCTCAAGAAACATATCTTTTCCTATCCTTAGAAATAGTAGCTTTAAATGCAATTTCACATTCAAGAAGACTATAACCAAATTTTCTCATTTCAAAAGAAGATAACTTACCAATCAATGTATCTCTTTCCATGGTAGTCACATTTATGATTTACTCAATAGTAGAAACTTTATGATTATAAATAGGCAAAAATTATCTTAGAATCTTAGAAAAAAATTCATCTTGTATCTCTTTCCATGGTAGTCACATTTATGATTTACTCAATACTAGAAACTTTATGATTATAAATAGGCAAAAAGTATCTTAGAATCTTAGAAAAAATTTCATCTTCCTCCAAGGTACCACCAAAATATTTGATTCCACAAAAAAGTTTGGTGATCTTACCCACATAAGTAGTAATGTTCCTTTTAGGGATTTTTCTTGTATGAATCACAGTGCTTGATATAACTACTTGAACATCATACCCTTTAATACTGATTCAAGGACAAGGAAAGCCTAATTGCTAAGGACTGGATACGGTCCTTCTTCGTTTTTGAGCTCCACATATGCTCAGACAGGTTTTACCTTTTAAGATGGTTGTTAACACAGTATTTATTGATGTGGACACTGATTTGTCATGTATTCTCGATTGAACCAGCTTATAAAATACCTTGTAAATGACCAAGCATAATCATATACAGGATTTAACCATTCAAATCACAATCTTAAATATGACAGAAACCAATGATA
>MU228067.1:2442386-2458478 GCA_018584345.1 Thuja plicata | reverse complement strand
TTCCCATTTTTCCTTCAGCATTTCTAGAGCCATGTGCTCTAGTGAAATTCGTACATGTATGTCATAGATGCTATCTACTATAGACATCTTAGGGGTTGCTATTAGATTTTTAGCATCAGAAATATGTTGCTGCAGAATAGTAAGATTTGGTATAATATGTGCTTGAAGTTTAGTAATCTCACCTCTGAATTGTGTTTCAGCATCCCATATTTCTTGCCTTAGCCTATTTGCCTCTAAGACCATGTCATGATGTGACTTTATGTTGTCGGCATGAGAGGTTAGGCCTTGTGCACTTATTGTGACATTATGATCTATCTCTGCTAGTTTGTTACTATTCTCTTTTGCAAATTTCTCTAGTGTGCACATCTTTTGAACTAAGGTGATTGCTTCAGCAATCATTGGCTCTAATTCTTCAGTGAGTTCTGAGAGCTTTACCTTGTTCAATGCCACTTCTTGGCTGATTTTATCAATTAGCTTGAATTGATATTTCTTTTCTGCTTGCTCTTCCATTGCTTGTTTTGCATCTATACCTTGCTCTGTGATGGCGTCGGTAAGAACAAAAATCTATTCCTTTATTGAAGCATTTTCTTCAAGTTTCACTTCAGGAACAAGTTGTTGGAGTATCTCTTTTGCTTTGTCAAGTGCCATGTTTTCCCTATGTTCTTGTATCATCTTCTTTTGAATGTCTTTTATCTAACAGAGCACTCCAAACTCTTGAAGTTTGTCATTGTCCAAAGTGGTAATGTCCTAGTTTGGAACTTCAATGACTTCATGAAGTGTCACAGCCAAGATGTCCTTCTTTACTGTTTTCTTCTTTTTCTTCTTTGGATGTGTGGTAGATTGATGTACCACCATCTGTAAGGCTTGAGATTGGGTAGATTTTGTGGGTGAGTGTCGAGAGAATGAGGCATCCTTTTGTATCTATTCAGTGTTCACCGGCCGGGTTGGTGAAGACGTCTCCTCATGTACCTTGGGTGTATCAATAGATGAATCTTCCTTTAATTTTATACCTTCATTCTTCTTGACAGGGTACATCTTTATTGTGGGTTACAATTCCCACAAAGGGTTTTCCCAAATTGGGTTTTCTCGTTAAATCCTATGTCAATTGTGTTATATCTTATGTTTAAATAGTTAATATGATGTTGCTAAGTTTGAATGATTGATTTACATATATGAGATGTATTTTTTCTTATGTTATTGAGTTATTTGGTCAATTGGTTATTTAATTTATTCAATATTACAAAGTGAATCAGTGAAGTTTAGTTTTAAGAGTTCAAGTTTTGATTTATCTGATTCATCCCCCCCTCTTAATGAGACCAACACTCTCATCCTAAATGACTCATTTTCCTTTTAAACTTTGTAGTTTGGTTGGCTTCACAAATTCATCTCCTTCATATAATGTTTCCAACTTTTTCCAAACTTCATGTGCAGTCCCCAATCATAAAATGTTTGTATATTCAGCACCTAATAAGGCACTCTTCAAGGCTTATTTTTCTAACATATTACACACAAATTATTTATTTTTATCAATAGTCACAGTACAAAGATCAGGAGGAGGTTTGTAATCTTTCTTTGTAATAACCCAATGTTTTTCACTAAGTCATCTCAAGTGTGTAATCATTTGGTCGTTCCATATAGTATACATTTTTCCTTCAAATCTTAGACAATCCTTCTTAAAGGTCCACATCCTAGATCTCCTCAAGTGGTTAAGCTTCCCAAAGAGAACATTGCCTCATATACCAATTGTTAGAATAAGTGTAGCACACATAACTGAGAGGGGGCGAATCAGTTGTGACCAAAAACTCAAGACCTTTAACCAAATTACCCACTTAATCTCAAATCCAAAAGATAAACATGAATGCAGGACCATAACACATTAATCAACACATAACACCAATATTTTTGAAGTTGAAAACCTGTTAGGGGAAAAACCACAGTGGGGATCAAACCCACAAGATGAGTGTACTCTATTAAAAGCACTATAACCTGTTAGGAGTATTACAAAGGGGAATGCACATGCATTCACGCACACTACCTATAGCTCATTGTGAAAATACAAACATGATCTCAATCCCAAGGAAGGATCACTTCCTAACAACAATCTATAATCTCAAATCATAAAGGAAATATTATCCAAGCTCGCAAACTAAAAAACAACATCTCTGATATGCCAAAACAGTTCCAATGAAGTGCAACAATTCTCTACCTCAATTATAGATTCCACTCATACCTGTTGTCTTTAGCATCTCTAATCCAACACACACTTCTCATTTACAAATGATTATATTTTTATACACATTACATCAAATTATATGAACTAGGTTGACCAGGAATCTTATTACAAAATAATAATTCATTACATCTCAATACTCAATATTATCCATTGAATTTCGGCTAAGACATAACAATGATGCATAAAAAATATCGTCAAAAACACTCCAGATCCATAAATCATGCCACGATCCATCACAACACACTACACTACCAATTCAACCAAGAATAATAAGAACAACAACAGGTTACATGAGGAATCTTCAATTCTGATCACATAACCCAACAAGATCCACCAACATGGATACAACACGATCAAGAAACATCATCAAGCAACATTAAATACCATGACATCAACATGAACATCTTTGTCTCATAAATCAAACTCAGCTCAGCATTGTTAATCAGGAACACTAAACCATAACCACTATCATATAAGAAAAATAGATTGCCAACATCCATATCACAAACCATTTGAGTTGACCTAACACAAATGCATTGGTGCAAGAGCACCTAGGGTTAGAAGCATTTCTAGGATAGAAATCTTGTCAGTTTGTAAGGTGTTTTGTTGCACCATTTTTGTAATGACTGAGGTCAATCCGTGAACAAACACCATAGTTTCTAGATAGTTTTTTCCTAGCTTAAATTTGTGTGTAGAGTTAGTCTCTAAACCTATGGAAATGTAATAAGGCTCTAGCAACCCAAGATTGATAATTTGCGGATCAGTGACACTGGTGCTCAAGAATGTTCATCGGGAATGTTCATCGGGAATGCCTCTCAGGAATGTCTCTCAAAAATGTTCGTTAGGAATGTCTCTTGAGAATTCTCATCGATAATGTCCATCGGGGATGTCCATCAGTGATGTTGGCTAATGTCTATGTTTTTTTTTGGGTTTGTGATCTGATGCTCAGGTTTGAAGACCGACGATGTTTCTGTTGCTTGGGAAAGTCAACACTGGCACTCGGTAATGTCGGTTAACGACTCAAGAAATGTAGGATGTGATGTTTGTGACCAGTTGGGTCAATTGAAATCGCTCTCTACATGTCATTTTTTCTTGGAATGAGCATGGAAACCTATTCCAGTCCTAGAAGGGTCATATATGGCTTGATTAGGCTGCCTGTGTAAGGTGGTTGAAGTTGTCAAAGAGCATGAGATATTTTGAGGGTTTGATATATAGCTAAAAGTTTTTGTAAGTGAGAGTAGAGGAGAAGAGATAGAAGAGAGGGATTGTAATATTGTAATATACTACATAGATAATAGATTTCAGAGAGAATTTGTGATTCTTTCTGTAATTTGTTATGTGTTCTATGTTTGATCTATTGAGCAAAGAGGTTAAACCTGTCGGTTTAGCTTGGAGAGTGAATTTTTTCTAATGGATTCCATAGCATGAATTAGTAGCTTTACGGTGTAAACCAGGTCTAGGGAACTTGAGGTGAAGATCTTAGTGACTTCCTCAAACAAGGGTAATAATCTACCCTATAAGGTCTGTGCAAGAGGCCTTAGAATAGAGTCAAGCTGACTCTCAGTAACAAGTAGGCCTAGGAATTACATTAGATCGGTATTCGAGCGAGTTAGAGAATTCATCCAACATGGTGTCCAATGAAAAATTGGCAAGAGATGTTGGAGAACAGAGAGAGGAGAATAGGCTCTTGAAGGAACAGTTAGCCAAAATGGCATGCAAGTTAGAAGAAGTGCAACTTAAAACTACAATAGTCAGTGAACTGATGAGAGAAGCTGATGAGAAGGGTAAACAAGTGGCTGAGGAGGACATGATCCTAGAGCCAGACCCTGTGCTTCAAGAATATCCATTCTTGAAAGCATTAAAAACAATGAGTGGTAAGTCCTTAGAAGGTGTGCCCTTATTTAGTGGAAAAATGAATCCAGAATTAATCACGGAGTGGATAGAAGGTCTTGAAAATCACTTTGATTATGATAGTGTGATTGAAGCTCAGAAAGTTATAATATCCAAGAAAAGATAGAGAGTTACTGCTCTCACTTGGTGGAGATTTGTCCAATATGAGAGGGAAAAAGAAGGAAAGAACCCCATAACCAGTTGGAAAGGTATGGTGGTAAAGATGAAGGAAACTTACATTCTTGATGATAATGAAGTGCAACTGCATAAGAAAAGGCAGAATCTAAGGTAGAAAGACTTAAAATTCAGTGCCTATACAGAAGAATTCCACAAGCTATACTTGAGATCCATGTGATGGAATAAGAAATCCTAAAAGTGGAAAGATATCAGAATGGCCTCAAATGGAGTATTCAAGAATAGATCAGTCTCTTAAGCCCCAAGACTGTCCACCAATGCTATCAATTATCTCTCAAAGTGGAAGAGAAGTTCAAGAAGAAACACGACTCAAATAGTAGAGGCAGAGGAAGAGACAATAGAGGTCATAGAGGAGGATATGGAGGAAGAAATCCTGAAGCTAAAAATCAGAGTGAGAACAAACTCACAGAGAACCAAGGAGAACCCAATAACACTAGAGGTGGTTATAGCTGAGGAAGAGGTTCAAATAATAGTTCAAGAGGAAGAATTGATAGCCAAGGGAGAGGATCTTACTTCTCTTCGATGAAGTCCTATAGCTATCAACAGTTTGGGCATCAGGAAAAAGTTTGACTTCACAAGGAGGAGAGAAAAGAGATAATTATGTGCAGGAAGAGTCTTCTAGCATCAATACTTTAGAAGTCCTAGTAGGATCAGAGATGGGAGAAAATTTGATGGTTTGGAGAACACTCCTCAAGGAACCAGTCAAAGAAGAGCCAAGCCAAAGAAGATCTTTATTTTGAGTCAACTACAAGGTACTCGGTAAGGTCTGTAAAGTTATCATAGATTCAGGTTCTAATGATAATATCATTTCCTTAGAAGCTATTGAGAACTTAAAGTTGACAAGGATACTTTACGCTAACCCTTATAAAGTTACTTGGTTGAATAAAGATCAACATGTACTAGTCAATGAACAAGCTTGGGTAGAATTTTCCATAGGGAAGTATAAGGATAGAGTTTTGTGTGATATTATACCCATGTATGTGTGTCATCTGTTCTTAGGTAGACCTTTGCAGTATGACCGAAGTGCAGTGCACGATGAAGTTTAGAATTCCTATTCCTTCAAGATGGATAGAATAAATTTTAGGGTAAAATCGATCGTGGAAGAAGAGAAAGAAAAGAAAAGAGGTCCCAACCTACTGTTGGTTGGTCAAAAATAATTCTTAATGACATTGGAAGAAGATGGAGTAGGCTTTGCTTTTCTTTTAAAACCAAAAGGTGAGAAGGGAAATGAGAAGGAAGAGTTGCCTTTAGAGATTAAAAGGTTTTTAAGTCAATATTAGACCATAGTTAGTGATGGTCAACCAATTATCCTACCACCTGAGAGATCTATTAGTCATCAGATTGACTTTATCCCAGGAGCCTCACTTCCAAACAAAGTTGTTTATAAGATGACTCCATAGAAAAATGCAGAGATTTCTAACCAAATACAAGAACTAATTGACCAAGGGTTGATTAGAGAAAGCATAAGTCCTTGTGCTATTCCCATAGTACTAACCCCAAAGAAAGATGGTACTTGGAGGTTGTGTACTGATTCTAGGGCCATAAATAGGATAACTATCTGGTATAGGTTCCCGATACCAAGGATAGAAGATTTGATGGATTGTCTTGGTGGAGCTAGATATTACTCCAAGATAGATCTTAAGAGTTGATATCATCAGATCAGGATTAAAGGGGGAGATGAGTGGAAGAATTCTTTTAAGACCACATAAGGACTATATGAATGGCTAGTTATGCCTTTCATGTTGTCAAATGCCCCAAGCACATTTATGAGATTGATGAATGAGGTTTTGAAGGACTTCATTGGAAAATGGGTTGTAGTGTACTTAGATGATATCATGGTGTTTAGTAAAACAAAAGAGGATCATCTTAGACATCTGCAATTGGTGATGCAGAGATTGCATGAAGAAAAGTTGATGATCAACTTGGAAAAGAGTGAGTTCATGAAGCAAGAATTGGTGTATCTAGGTTTTTTTTATCTCACAAGGTAATTTGAAGATGGATATCAGAAAGGTGGAAGCAATATTGAATTGGCCTACACCAAAATCTACAACTAAAGTAAGAAGCTTCCATGGTTTAGGACAATTTTACCAGAAGTTCATTAAACAGTTTAGTGAAATCAGTGCACCTATTTTAGATATCATCAAAGGAGGTATAAAAGCCAAATTCCAATTGAATGATCAGGCTGAAGAATGATTTGAGCATTTGAAGAAGAGAATAGTGACTTGGCCAATATTGAGACTTCCTAGTTTTGACAAATTGTTTACTGTGGAGTGTGATGCTAGTAACATTGCTGTCGGTGCCGTCTTGAGTCAAGAAGGAAATCCAGTAGCTTTTCATAGTGAGAAAATCAGTGATGCAAAGAAGAAGTATTCCTCATATGATTTGGAATTATATGCATTAGTGAAAGCACTAAGGAAATGAAGACATTATCTCCTTCCCAAAGAATTTATAGTCTTTACTGACAATCAGGCTTTGAGCTTTCTAAGTTCATAGGATAAACTAGGCCATAAGAATATGAAATGGGTGGAATACATCCAAGCCTTTACCTTCACTATAAAGAATAATAAGGGAGTGTAGAAAAAACTAGAAGATGCCTTGAATAGAAGTTTACTCACAGTGAAAGAAGTTTAGCTAAGAAGCATTAGCATTGAAAGCTTCAAAGATCTGTATTCAATAGATGAAGATTTTGCAGTAACATACAAGGTATGTCAAGAATACCAAAATCATTTTCATAGTGAGTATTCAGAGTATACTCTTCACAAAGGTCTTCTATTTAAGGGAGGAAAATTTTTTGTACCAATAGGTTCCATGCAAGAGAATCTAGTACAAGAGAAGAATAATGGTTCCTTAAGTGGACATTTTGGGTTGAATAAGACTCTAGAGTTAGTCAAGAGGTATTACTATTGGCCAAGAACGAATTGGGATATCCAAAGGTATGTGGAGACTTGTATAGTCTGTCATAAGGTAAAAGGGACTTCATCCAATGTAGGATTGTATCAGCCCCTTCCTACCCCAAATAGACCATGGTAATGCCTTAGTATGGATTTTTTAGTTGGACTACCGAAGACCAAGCAAGGAATGCACAACATCTTTGTGATTGTTAATAGATTCAACAAGATGGGTCATTTTATGCCATGCAAGACCACACATGATGCATGTTACATGGAAAATCTATCCTTTAGAGAAGCAGTAAGGATACATGGATTACCTTTAAGTATTGTATCAGACCGAGACTCCAAGTTTATGAGTCACTTTTGGAAAAATTTGTGGCAGAAGCTTGGTACAAATATTTCTTCTAGCTCGGCATATCATCCATAGACCGATGGTCAAACTAAAGTGGTGAACAAAATTCTAGGAAATATTTTCATATGCCTCACCAAGGAGTATAGACAATCATGGGATTAGTTACTTTCTCAAGCATAATTTGCATACAATGATACAGTCAACAGATCCACTAGAAAGAGCCCTTTTGAAATGGTGTATGGGATTCATCCCTAGGGAATATGTGAATTAAGGGATATTGGAAGCAATGCAGAGAGGAGTGGGTATGTTGAAAATTTTTCCCAATCCATGAAGGAGGTCCATGACTCAGTTAAAGCAGCATTAATAGAGAGCACAACTCACACCAAACAAAAGGTGGATGTAAGGAGAAAAGATATTAGATTTGCAGCTGGAGATATGGTCATGGTGCACCTAAACAAAGCAAGGTTGCAGAAAGGATTTTTGACCAAACTTTAGATGAGGAAGATAGGCCCTTGTGAAATATTGGAAAAGTATGGGTCTAATGCTCATAAAATTGATCTTCCTACAGACATAGTATTATCTCCTATTTTCAATGTGGCAGATTTGGTATCGTACAAAGGACTAGTTCCAGAAGGAGATTCTGATCTCATAGGAGATACTGAGGATCTCAAAGCACTCAAACTTCCTATTATACAAAAACTTCAAGCTGAAGAGATTATGAATTCAAGAGTTGCCAAGAAGACTAGGTGAAAGACCTATATGGAACATCTTGTCAAATGGCAAGGGCAAGTTGATTCAGAGGCTACATGGGTATAGGAACCCAATTTCAAGAAGTTAGGCATCAATCCTGACTTACTTCAATCACCTGGAAGTTGATTTATTTTTGTTTGGGGAGTATGGTGCAGGAGCACCTAGGGTTAGAATCATTTCTAGGATAGAAAGCTTGTCATCTTGTAAGGTGTTTTGTTCCACCATTTTTGTAATGACTGAGGTCAATCAGTGAACAAACACCATAGTTTATAGATAGTCTTTTCCTAGCTTAAATTTGTGTGTAGAGGTAGTCTCTAAACCTCTGGAAATGTAATAAGGCTCTAGCAACCCAAGATTGATAATTTGTGGATTAGTGGCACTAGTGCTCGGGAATGTTCATTGGGAATGTCTCTCAGAAATGTTCGTCAAGAATGCTCATTGGTAACGTCCATCGGGGATGTTCATTGATGATGTTGGTTGGTGTCTATGTTTTTTTTCTCATTTTTGATCTGATGCTCAGGGTTGAAGACCAACGATGTTTCTGTTGCTCAGAAAAGTCAACACTGGCACTTGGTAATGTCGGTTAACGACCCAGAAAATGCAGGATGTGACGTTTGTGACCAGCTGGGTCAACTACAACGACTCTCTACATGTCTTTTTTTCTTGGAATGAATAGGGAAACCTATTCCAATCATGGAAGGGTCATTTATGGCTTGATCAGGCCGCCTCTGTAAGGTGGTTGAAGTTGTCAAAGAGTACGAGATATTTTGAAGATATTTCGAGGGTTTGATATATAGCTAAAAGTTTTTGTAAGTAATATTAGAGGAGAAGAGATAGAAGAGAGGGATTGTAATATTGTAATATACTACATAGATAATAGATTTCAGAGAGAATTTTTGATTCCTTCTGTAATCTATTATGTGTTCTATGTTTGATTTATTGAGCAAAGAGGTTAAACCTGTCGTTTTAGCTTGGAGAGTGAATCTTTCCTAATGGATTCCATAGCATGAATTAGTAGCTTTATAGTGTAAACCAGGTCCAGGGAACTTGAGGTGAAGATCTTAGTGACTTCCTCAAGCAAGGGTAAGAATCTACCCTATAAGGTCTGTGCAAGAGGCTTTAGAATAGAGTCAAGCTGACTCTTGGCAACAACTAGGCCTAGGACTTACATCATGTGTCTCCTGAAATCACCACCAGGTTAGCAACAAATAATATTGCCAAAATGATCCACACCGATCCAATAACTAAAGCACAGTCTGTTACAAAATAACCAAAATTGAAGCCTCTGATAAATCCATCATAACTCTCTCAAATCAACATGCGATCCATTGCCACTTAAACTGAATCAAGTATAGACATCACCAAACATACTACCATCTTTGCAACATATTATATTCAATACAGTAGTTGTGTAATGACCTAAAAGTAGTCACCTAAAACCTAGACCCACAATCTCAGTCTCATATCAAGAAACCCTAATCTTGATAATTCTAAGTCCTAAACCAAATAGGCAATTCATCAATTTCAAGCTAATTTGACCTAAATCCTAGGTCCTAATTAATCATTGTGCTTGATTAATTAATTAATTCCTAAAAATACAATATAATGGCAAATAAACCTTATGTTAATTATTTAATTGATATTCTAATATATTAATTAAATAAAATTACTAAATTATCAATAAAATTCAAAAAGGAATTAAATTAATTAATTAAAACAAAATATGCTTTTAAAATTAATTAAATCTTTAAACATGCATATGATGTCATCAACTATTTTTTTTGAATTAAAATATGCGTTTAAATTAATTAAATCTTTAAAAATGCATATGATGTCATCAACTAACTTTTGGAAATAAATTTGTTTTATTCAATTGATTTAATCTTATATTTTCTTAATTGGAAATAAATATGTTTTATTCAATTGATTTATTTATTAACATATTTATTTCAGTTGATTTATTTATTATCTTTTCTCATTTTGGAAATAAATCTATTTTATGCAGTTAATTTAATCTTATCTATTTATCATTTTGGAAACAAAGCTGTTAACTGAAAATCAATTTGAAATTTTCCGAAAAGACTGAATCTTTCGACCAATCAAATTTCTTGCACATGGATTGTGCTTCCTCAAATTGAATCTAAGCCACTTATTTCCTTCAATCTTAACCATCAATTTTGGGAGAGATTTTCTATAAAAGAGAGCTTCATTTCCTTCACAAAGGATCCCAGTGTTAGCTAATGTTATTATGCAGTTTTCATTTCTTAAGCTTTCAAGCATTTTAACATTTCATAGCTTTTTGATTTAATAATTGTTAGTTTACTTGGGATCAATCTTAAATTTGCATATCATTTAGAATCATATCATTTTAGCTTTAAAATCCTTCGTTTAGGATCTAGTGTAGTCCCTATTTCTTGTAATGACCTGAGAGCAAGATTCAAACTCCTACCTACTAGAAGGCAATGAGCCAATGTCAGTTAGCCTTGGACATTTCAGTATTATTCTTTTGTCATTTTCTAATATGATAACCTCATAATGGTTCTTTGAAGTGTGCATTTGCACCTGTAGGAATAGGTACACAATTTTACAAGCACATTTCTGACACCCACCGTGGGGCTCGAACATCATTTTGAGCCAAATCTAACTGCACCATCACGTCCAGAATGTTGTTTCGGTTAAAAATGACTATAAACTTGCCCATATCCAGTGAAAGTCAAATTTGTTAAAAATTGTTTTTTGCCTAAGCAGGCCGTATGACCCTTTGCACAGAAATTGAGGCAGATTTCAAATCATCTTTGCACGCAGTCTGAGGCATATTTTTAAAAAAAAAATAGAAAAAACTAGATTTTTTACTGTGTTAAATTTGACGGCCGTCAAACCATCATTCTGCATGGCCTTCTATGACAGCAACGAAACCGTCAATTTTAATGCCCAAGTCTTGTTGACGTCAACATGGTTTGAAAAGTCTTTGCCTTCACCATGGGAGTTTTTGAAATTGCAGTCTAATTTAAAATGATCATATCTTGCTCATTTTAGGTCCAAATGGAGTGCAATGTTTTTTGATTTTGGGTAGAATTGTCTGAATATTTCTGGGTTGTTCTTAGTTTCTTGATTTGAGTCACATATTAATAAGAAATTGTAGGGTTTCATCATTGTACCTATCTACTCCTCTATTTTGCAACTTCCAAAGCCTCGTACGGGCTCATACCATAACATTTTTTAGTGCAATGTTTTTTGAAAGTGCATGATTTTTCATCTAATTTCTAAATATACAATCAGATTTCTAATTTTTTGGATTTTTCTACTGCTGACCAATCTTTGGCTTTGTTTTTCTTGATGCTTATATTTTTATTGCAGCCTAACAGTGGTTGGCAAGACGTTATAAATGAATAAAAAATTATAAACTACTAACGAGTTTAATGTAGGATGCTTGTGGAAGATTTTGTGTCTCTTCCAAAACTATCATGTCTGCATTTTGTACTCAAATAACACTTCAAATTTGGTGCTTAAAAAGAATCACTTTGGTTATGTGTTTGAAGTGTTCTCTAGATTTGTAATCCCAAAGAATTGCAAGAATGTATCCTCTCCCCTCGCCTTCGCAGATCTTGGGCGTAAGAGAAATTCATGCAAATCTTTTAGCGTGGCTACCTCCTAAGAGCTTTAGCAGAGTTGGTGAGAGTGGATTGCCCAACCGATAACAGGATAAAGACAAGCTCTTCCAAACTAGTATATAAAAAATGTCATTGTGATTAATCTCACAGTGAACAAGTGTCAATTTTTCTATGCCAACAGAAGATCTCTCTCAGTACCCTTGTGGTGCGTAAAAACCTATAGAACGTAACTTATGTAGGCTGGGAGACCTCCTTAATGAAGATAATTTCTGCATGTATAGCCTCCTGAATGGATGCCCTGACTAAAAACTTTGTTCCAGTGACCAAAATCCCTCTATCTATTGGTGCGGAAGGTCAGAGACCGACTAAGATGTCCCACATTTTCATGGCTCTTAGTAGAGACAACGGTCCTTTGGGAAGTGATTCCCTTGGGATTCGAAGCTTGGTGTTCCTAAGAAGTGAGTGTACTGTAAGGAGGAGCCTGTACTTTCAAGCTTCTAAGTTGTCTGCTATGAGTAGGTGTGGCTGAACTTTGATTCAAGTGGGAATTCAGTAGATATTGCACTGGCTTACCTAGGATTATGGTGTGCATGTTCTTTTACAACAAACATTCTTCTTGATGTGTCTTGCATGAGTGACAGAACAGAAACCAAACATTCAAAGAAAACATCAAAATTCTCAAACAACTCAAAATATACATTGTTGGGTGTTAAATTGTCAAACTCTTGTCCAATTTTCTGCATCTAGTGTCAAAACTCTAAAAATTAGTCAAATTGTTGTCCAAATTGGTATTCTATCATAATGGCTCTATATGAATTTTCATCAATCTGTGTTCTCACAACATCACTACTTGTCTTTCATTGGTCTTAGACTTAGTCAGCACTTTAGATATCACTTCCACACCTGTCAGTTAATCAATTGATTCATCATACCTCCTCTTCAATCTTCTAAGCAAGCGCATCAAGATAATCTTACACTGTCTAAAAGTAAATGGGCTAAACCTTATGGTCCTAACGATGTGAATGAAGAGATTCTTATGGTAGCTTTATCAAAAAATCTTGAAAATTTGAAATTTGAACTCCAAGAATTATAGGGGGAAAAGCATACACCATCCAAAAAATCCTCATTAAGATCAACTTGTCCTTCGCTATTTGATCATGATTCTCACATCTCTCCACTTCTGGGAAAATGATACACAATCCAACAAATCCTCATTAAGATCAACTTGTTCTTTGCTATTTGATCATGATTCTCACATTTGTCCACTTCCTTCCAAAATGGAAAATATTGGTATGGCAATCCTATCTTCGATAGAGAGATTGGCTCCGAAGCCCTAAAAGTTGTTGAAAACACCATGAAGTCTTCCTCTAAAGAGATTAGTAACCTCATGAAAGAAAAACCTTGGGTTAAACACAAGAGGGACTTCACTCCTTTGAGACAATCTTATCAATCATAATTGGAAGAACTTCTTGAGCATGACCTCATCACATTACGTCTGTTGGTTGTATTCCAGGTTTTGGTTTCTTTCCCTCGGCTTTGTGGTTTTCCCTCTCCAAGTTTTCATGTTTTCAAGCCTAAACCTATGAGAATATTCAAAAGGCTCAAAACCCTAGCCCTTTTTTAGTGTTTAAATTTGAAGAAAAACCCTAAGGCATTGTTCGCTTATGTTTCTTAGTTACCTTTTTTGCCTCACTTAAGTCATGAGTTGTATTCTGATCGCTTAGTCAGATAACTGAAGATAGCATATTCCTTTTTATCCCTAACTTAGCGATTATCCTTTGTTGCGTTGTCTCATGCAACATCAGAATATTCCTTTTTCTTTCCCAGACTTCACAATTTACTTTGTGTCTCATAGTCGCGGAATTGTTGAAAAAAACAACAATATGTCAAGGGGCCCACAGATAAGTTGGGAGGTCGCAAGAAGTTTTCAGCCATCAAGGGTTTATTAAGAGACATTGTGATTTCCTTGTGTCGTGCAATCGCTAAATAATTCTGAGGTGAAGTATGATACAAAATCCTTTGTCGCACAGTCTCTAGAAAAGATGTCGGTTAAGTAAAAAAATTTCAGACCTTGTGACTAACCTTTTACGATTTCGGATAGAGCACAGTCGGGTTGTCGCCAAATAACTCAGCTTTCAAATCAAAATAAGACATGTGTCAGGAGGATGAAATATAATGTAAAGAATCAATCTTTCTAAATCTGTGCCTGTATTCTTTCAAACTTTAAAGCTCTTTTATGTATACAGGAAGGATTACATCAATAAAATACGGTGCAGTTTTACTCTTATTTATTGTTGTCTCTTTATTTCCTATGTATGCTTTTTTATGCTTAAGATTGTAAGGCATTCCAAAGAATTTTGGTTACAAGGTGACTATCTAATTACTTGCAGGTTTCTTTCATGTAAAGAGCTAAGTTCTGCGATTAGTTTCAGGAAGCATATCAGTATTTAAGGATTTGATATAGTATTTTAGAGGTGATCAAATAATTTGTAAGGCAACTTATCTTAATTGCATGTAGGTTATAAGGCATCTTACAGTGTTTTGTTTATGTGAAACTTCAAGCTTTTGACTCTATAACCCAAAGGATTGGCACTGATCTAGATCTGGGTTTGATAATCTATCATCATCTAAGTTTTCAAAACATTCAAAATTATTCCAAACACACTTGACACTAAAATATATGAGTTGAACTCATCAAGGACTTATATCAGTAGGATATTGTCCACTTTGTTGATTCCTTAAAGAATGAATCACTAGGTTATCACTCCTAAGGACAAAAGGAAGAAGGATGCAAATCCTTAACTCATTGGTTTATGTTCTCAAAACCATAGCCTGGCTTATAATACTCTATTTCAAGCTAATCATTGCAATCTCTAAAGTGTTCTATAAGTTGTTACAGTGAGATTTTAGGTTCATAACCACTGAATGAAACAATCCACCAAATGAATAGACTGAGATATTAGTAATCTTTAAAAGGTAAAACCTGCCTGAGTCTGTGGAGCTCAAAAATGAAGAAGGATATTATCCAATCCTTAGAAATTAGCCTTTCTCTTGCCTAAAAGAGGTTGCAACTGAGTATACCAGGTATACTATCATTATTAAGTAAGTATTGCAAGAAAAAGGACTAACAAATTGGTGACTCTGTTGGGGGTAAGAGATTGTAAAGTCTTGTTGAAGTATTCAGAAATATATGGTGTTCCAGAGTTTAAAAATTTTCAGAATCAGTTGAGTTTTCCCATCCGAGTACGCCAACAAATTGGCAACTCTGCTGGGGAGTCTAAGAGATTTTAAAAAGTTTTGTCAAAAAATCTGCAAAATATCTCTTGCCCAAGTAATCAGGATCTCTGGCACTCAAAAGTTTAAACTAGTTTACAAGTATATTTATGGTTATTGTTAAAATACTCTCTTGATAAGTATTCATCCCAAGTTTTGGGTGGTGACTCTTAAAGGGACACCTCTGAGATTAGTGCAAAAGAAATAAATGTCTTACAGAATGAATACTAGGTCAAGTGTAAGAACTAATCCAGAGAAGGTATTACATGAAGGAATCCCATCATCTTCAAGGATTGGAACCTCTTGGAGGAAAAAGAAGAATCAAGTTGATATGAATGAAACCACTTTAAAGGGTGTAGAGGTAAATATCAGGAATGATATAAATACTATTTAGCACTCTCATGATGGAAATACTTCAGATTATGAGGAGGCTACTGAAAGAGTATTAGATACACCCACAATTACTTCTACTTCAAATGAGAGAGAAGAGATTACTACATCTAGTTCGGATTCATAAGATGCCCCTTCTGATATGCTAGCCAATGAAGAGAAGTTTATTATGAAGCAGCTTGCCCTAGTTCAACAAATGAAGAGAGAAAGAGAAATAAGAAAGAATACAAATGATCATAAGGCTCTTGATAACAATAGAAAAAGACTTCCAAAACACCAAAATATGAAAGAAATAGAGAAGTCTCAGAAAAATAAAGAAATACCATCCACTCATAAAGCTTCTATTTTGCAAATAAATAAGGGTAAACAAAAGATGGCTAAACATAGAGATCAAGAACCTAAATTTCAGAAGCCTATGGTTGAACAAATGTCCAAGTTAGAAATTGATTTAGAAAAATTGAGAATTGAAAAAGAAACCATGGAAAAAATGTTGGAAAAGGCACAAAT
>MU228067.1:2416588-2436650 GCA_018584345.1 Thuja plicata | reverse complement strand
AAGACTCATATTTGTTGAAAGATATGGAGGGAGAAGGTTTTGAGTTGCCTGTGCATGGGAAATTTTTGAAACCTTTCTTCAGATGAAAATCATTGCAATGCACAAGTAAATATGTATCATATGTTTATTCTTTTCCCTGTTTGTAAGTTTTGTAAATATTTCTCTCCTGTCTTTGGTGTTCGGTTCCATTTTTATGGTGGTCTGCAACTAGAGATTCTATGGTTCTTTGTCATAAACCTTGTTTAGCCAATTCTCATCAAAGCCACTGTTGGTTGTATTCCAGGTTTTGGTTTCTTTCCCTCAGCTTTGTGGTTTTCTGTCTCCAAGTTTTCATGTTTTCAAGCCTAAACCTGTGAGAATATTCAAAAGGCTCAAAACCCTAGCCCTTTTTCAGTGTTCAAATTTGAAGAAAAACCCTAAGGCATTGTTCTCTTATGTTTCTCAGTTACCTTTTTTGCCTCACTTAAGTCATGAGTTGTATTCTGATCACTTAGTCGCATAACTGAAGACAACATATTCCTTTTTATCCCTGACTTAGCGATTAGCCTTTGTCGCGTTGTCTCATGCAACATCAGAATATTCCTTTTTCTTACCCAGACTTTGTGATTTACTTTGTGTTGCATAATCGCAGAATTATTGAACAAAACAACAATATGTCAAGGGGCCCACAGATAAGTCGGGAGGTCGCAAGAATTTTTCAGCCGTCAAGGGTTTATTAAGAGACATTGTGATTTCCTTGTGTCGTGCAATCGCTAAATAATTCTGAGGTGAAGTATGATACAAAATCCTTTGTCACACAGTCTCTAGAAAAGATGCCGGTTAAGTAAAAACTTCTGAGACCTTGCGACTAACCTTTTACGGTTTCAGATAGAGCACAGTCGGGTTGTCGCTAGATAACTCAGCTTTCAAATCAAAATAAGACATGTGTCAGGAGGATGAAATATAATGTAAAGAATCAGTCTTTCTAAATCTGTGCATGTGTTGTTTCAAACTTTAAATCTCTTTTATGTATACAGGAAGGATTACATCAATAAAATACGGTGCAATTTTACTCTTCTTTATTGTTGTCTCTTTATTTCCTGTGTATGATTTTTTATTCTTAAGATTGTAAGGCATTCTGAAGCATTTTGGTTACAAGGTGACTATTTAATTACTTGCAACTTTCTTTCATGTAAAGAGCTAAGTTTTGTGAGTAGTTTCAGGAAGCATATCAGTATTTAAGGATTTGATACAGTATTTTAGAGGTGTTTAGATAATTTGTAAGGCAACTTATCTTAATTGCATGTAGGTTGTAAGGCAGCTTACAGTGTTTTGTTTATGTGAAACTTCAAGCTTTTGACTCTATAACCCAAAGGATTGGCACTGATCTAGATCTGGGTCTGATAATCTATCATCATCTAAGTTTCAAAACATTCAAAATTATTCCAAACACACTTGACACTAAAATATATGAGCTGAACTCATCAAGGACTTATATCAGCAGGATATTGTCCACTTTGTTGATTCCTTAAAGAATGAATCACTAGGTTATCCCTCCTAAGGACAAAAGGAAGAAGGATGCAAATCCTTAACTCATTGGTTTATGTTCTCAAAACCATAGCCTGGCTTATAATACTCTATTTCAAGCTAATCATTGCAATCTCTAAAGTTTTCTATAAGTTGTTACAGTGAGGTTTTAGGTTCATAACCACTGAATGAAACAATCCACCAAATGAATAGACTAAGATATCATTAATCTTTAAAAGGTAAAACCTGCCTGAGTCTATGGAGCTCAAAAATGAAGAAGGATATTATCCAATCCTTAGAAATTAGCCTTTCTCTTGCCTAAAAGAGGTTGCAACTGAGTATACCAGGTATACTATCATTATTAAGTAAGTATTGCAAGAAAAAGTGCTAACAACATCAAGCCACATCACGTGGATTGAAATTCTCGAGTACCTATTGTGCATATCATCGACACAATGAGCATAAAACTTTAGCTTGCATGGAGTTAAAACATAAAATTTAAGATCTTCTTGATGATGACATAATTAAACTGGGAAATCCTAATGATTTACCTAAAGAAGAACAAGATACTAATCTTAAACATGATCAATATCAAGAATCCATGTCTAGAAATGGTTCACTTATCACATCTACTTCTTTCACCATTCTTCCATCTCCTAAATCTTCACAACCAGCCACACCATCTCTATCAAAGACTGAACCTAATGATGCCTATGTCTACCCTCAAGGACTACCTCCAAAAGAGATCCAAGCTAATCAACATACGGCTGCAAGTCTTTCTCATGCTTCAAAGATCATAGATCCAAATATTTCATGTACTTCAAGGACTATCAGGCCTATTCCAAATGATTGTCCATTAGTGTCTCAAGAATCCCATATGTAGATCAAAAATCCTACCTCATCCTTAGAAGTGGCTACATGTCAAGAGGGAAATCCACAGTGTGAAGAAACAAATATTAGTAATGATCAAGAGCAAGACACCATCCATGCTTATCCAATGGTTGACCAAAGTCACACATCTCAAGAGTCTCATGATGATTTTATCATCCCCTTCTATTTCTTCCAAAATGATAGCCCTCCATATCCCAAACAAGATCAAGATATCCTTTCCACCATCTCTAATGAGCCTATTGAAAATAAAGAGAAAATTACCCTTTTAAAACCATCTAAAGATCCTTGTCAAGATTATAACATCCCATTATCCCCTTGTCATACTTCTCCAAACCCACCTCAAGAAACCATTAATCCTCTAAATCCCTTTGATAGCAATAAATCCACTAAAGCTTTAGTTGCTCCTATCAAAATTGCTTCTATCAAAGCTACTCATGCACCTATTGATATAAAGATGAATTATAAAGAGAAGAGCCTTGGTCATGCAACTCACTCTAAAGATGTTGATATCCTTTCCACACCTTATCTCCCTCCATTCAAATGTAACCATGTGCCTTCACTATCCTCCAAATTTATCAGTGGTCCCTATACCCCAAAGCTGAAACCATCAAACCTTCCATCTATATTAGGTCCTTATATCCCTCCATCCACCATGCCTATAACCACTACTTTTTCATCCACTTACCCTATCTCATATCAAGATCAACAAAGACATAAATCCTTTAACTCTCACTATCAACCCATCCATATGAACTATCTACATCGGTCCTATTGATCCATACTCCCCAAGTCTTTTGGAAGCAATTTGGATGTACAATGAAGAAATAAAAAAGGTCCACTGAGAAAAGAATAATATCAAAGAAAATATGGGTTCCTAAATCCGTCATGGAAGAATTGTGTTCAAAATCATCCAAAAGAAAAGCAAAATCAAAATCTATGTGGACTCCCAAGTCTCTTCTAAAGGACTTGGATACAAAAAAAAAATCAAAATTTATGTGGATTCCCAACTTTAAAGGCTTGAACAAAAAGGAAAATTCAGAGTTGGCATCCAAGCTTCCAAAGTCTTCCACTTCATCTCCATCTAAACATCTCCCATCTTCTAACTCTATTTTGGGTCCTAATGTCCCAAAATCCATTACCTTAAAATACTTCACCCCCTTCTCCATCCATCTTAGGTCCTCATATACCAAGATCCATATCCACTCATATGTCAAAGCCTCAAGCTATTCCCTCCATTTTTCCTCCATTTTTCCACTACCCTTCAAGGTGTGTGTCAATGTTGATCTTATCACCATTTCCATCTACCTCTACACAAACCCTTCAATACCCTATCCAATATCTTTTACCTACCTACTACCCATCCATCTCATATCCTTCTATTCCTCTTATCCAATCCATTACATAAATCCTTGGCTACCATCTTCCTTATCCTCCATATCATTCTTCTCTACCATCACCCTATCAAAATCTTTGAGCATACTTTCAGTGGCATTGGCACATCATATCATATCTTTCAAAGGAGCACTATCCAAAGAGAGAATCTAAAGTTCCTCCATAAAATCAAAAGTACAAAAAAAAAAGAAATACAAAATAAAATGTGCCTTGGTGAAAAACTATTAAATAGGTACCTTGGTAGCAAAAGTAAAGATAAATCAATCCATCCTATGGTGAAAACCACTTCTTGTGGCACCTTGGATAAGTACCATGATAAAAACCTGGCAAACAGGCGTCATGCGTAATTCCTCCTACTTTTACTCTTCACTTGGGGGAAAGTTCCTTCCATGTCATCTTATCCATCATATCTTACATTCAACTAGCACGCAAGCATCCATATTCCTTATGGTGATCTTGACAAGGTTGAGCCTATCCATGAACACACATGTATCCTAACATCCATTATCCTTTCCATCAACCTATTCACTTGCTCTCATCCATGGAACCCTATCATGATCTTTCTTATCCCTAGCCTATCCTTTCTATCTCTGGGCATTCATGCTATAATCCAAAACATTCACTTATAGCTCCAACACCCCTTATCCTGATTGTGCTATCATAGCTATATCCTATCTAATTGACCCCTTGGTCTTGATCAAAATTAAAAAACATTTTTTTAGAATTCTCTTGACATGTCCACTCTTTTGGACCACATTATTTTCATGACATCAGGTCATTATCCTATATGCTATCCAACACTGCTCCATGATCCTACATTGCTATATTTTTTTTTCCCTAGCTTGGGTAATCTTGAAAAGACTATCCTTGAGGGTTTCATTCACCCTCTTCACCCACCATTGTATATTCACCTCAACCATCAACTTTCTGATCCATCTACAATGTCCTACACCTTGCTAGACATTTGGGGCAAACCAATGTGATCTTGCTTGAGAATGAACACTCTTGTTCTTTTAAGAACCCTCCTGGCTTGAAACCAATCCAGCGTAATTGTCTAGGGGCAATCGAATTGGATTTGTCCTCGTAGTATGAGTCAATTCAATCATCACAATCATAGTTTGTTATCATGGGGCATGGGCCCCAAATTTGATCATATCTTTGGATTACACTAGACTTAGTAATCTTGTCATTTCTGAAGGACATCTCACTACTGACGTAACAGGTGTTTCTCAACACCCTAATCAAAAGTGTTTCTTAACACTATCTTTAGACGCATCTGTATTTCTTAAACACATTGGCTACTATGAACATAAACAATAGATCTATAGCACTCAAACACATTGCACTCACAAGCACAATGGTGTTTCTCAACACCTTATACATGTACACATCTGAAAAATTTGAAACTAGTTGAAGTACGCTGAACTTCTATTTGTATGTTGTCTATTTTCATTGATTTTTCATCAATCTTTTCTTTGTCTATTTCTTGTTGGTGTGGTCTTGTTGATCCAACAAAGTCAAATAAACATGGTATATGTGGTAAGAGCTCCCGAATTAAGGTGGCAAAGCCTCACATCCCTCAATCTTATTTATTTGTACTCCAAGGTAAGGTCGGAACTATCTCCTTGACTGTTATTGCTCTATTTGTTTATGCAAGATCACACTCACGGTTATCTTTGCTCTGAATGCCTCGATACTAGTGAACTCTTGTGACATCAACTAAAGACAATGTTTAGGTCATCTCAGCTTTTGTGCCCCAATGCTTATGTTAGTTTCTCATATCTTATATGATGAAAGTCATATTCATATTCTTATGGTCACAGTGTCACCAGTAAGGATTGTATCAACTTTTATGTTCCAAAAACACTCAATGATGAAAGTTTTCACTAATAAAGGTTTAGTGACTACACCTTAGGTTACATCCATGTTAGTCTTGCATCTTCATCTACATCTACATGGTGTTGAAATTTTCATAATATTGATATCTATCTACAATGTGAAGGATATGAGGTTCTTATGGATCAATCTTCCTTTTGACAAGTGGTCAGTTGTGTGTTGATTGACAGGAAGATGACACCCATCGCTAATTTGATTGTCTTGATTCCATTTTCAAGATTGAAATTGAAATCTGACGTTTGAATTTTTCAGTCAACTACAGGTGACCACTTGTACAACCAATAGAAATCTCTCACACTTTTCTTCTAGTCAATCCATGTATCCTACTTTGGTCAATCTTGGTCAAACAGGACCTCCCATCAAGTACATATTTTGTTCTAACCACTTGGGACCTATTTCTAATCAGATTAGCTTCTTCTTGCATCATGTTATCAATCAAATTGGTTCTCATCACTGGGGCACCTAGCCATATTTGGATTTCACTCTCGAGGGGGCAGGATCAGGACATCAACATTTTAGTGATCACATCCTCAATCAAAACCCCATCGCTTGGGGCATCTCAGCTTCATCGCACCAAATCAAGTTGAGATCATCTTAAAATCAAAGGAAACCTAATCAATGGTCTTATACAGTGGTGAACACACTCGAAACCAGACAAGATCAGCCTTATACGAGATGTTCTTTATTGAAACCTGGTACATTGATCAAATTGGCTTCATCGCTTCAAATCAAGTCAATTTTATTGCTAATAAAATCTCTTAACGGTAATCAGTTTCATTTCTTCAAATCAAACTAGTTATTCATTCAAACCAATCAAAAGGTTTAAGAGTTCTTGACAGATGTTTAGTTTCATCGCTTCAAATCAAACTGAGTGTTCTATTTATATATTTTAATCGATCTTCGTCCAATCAAGCTTGAAGTTTGTGTTCTTTAAAAGAATGGTTTCATCCCTTCAAATCAAATTGTTGTGTCTTCTCGCTAATAGGTCTTTGAATCAATGGGAAGATCACATATCAATTCAAAGAGGGGCAAATATAATGACCTAAAAGTGGTCACCTAAACCCTAGACCCCTAATCTCAGTCTCATATCAAGAAAACCTAATATTGATAATTCTAAGTCCTAAACCAAATAGGTAATTCATCAATTTCAAGCTAATCTGACTTGAATCCTAGGTCCTAATTAATCATCACACTTGATTAATTAATTAATTCCTAAAAATACAATATATTGGCAAATAAACCTTATGTTAATTATTTAATTGATATTCTAATATATTAATTAAATAAAATTACTAAATTGTCAATAAAATTCAAAAAGGAATTTAATTAATTAATTTAAAAAAATATGCATTTAAAATCAATTAAATCTTTAAAAATGCATATAATGTCATCAACTATTTTTTTTGAATTATAATGTGCATTTAAATCAATTAAATATTTAAAAATACATATGATGTCATCAACTAATTTTTGGAAATAAATCTGTTTTACTCAATTGATTTAATCTTATATTTTCTCAATTGGAAATAAATCTGTTTTATTCAGTTGATTTATTTATTATCTTTTCTCATTTTGGAAATAAATCTATTTTATTCAGTGTATTTAATCTTATCTATTTATCATTTTGGAAACAAAGCTGTTAACTGAAAATCAATTTGAAAATTTCCAAAAAGACTAAATCTTTCGACCAATCAAATTGCTTGCACATGGATTGTGATTTCTCAAATTGAATCTGAGCCACTTATTTTGTTCAATCTCAACCGTCAATTTTGGGAGAGATTTTCTATAAAAGAGAGCTTCAATTCCTTCACAAAGGATCCAAGTTTTAGCTAATGTTACTATGCAGTTTTCATTTCTTAAGCTATCAATCATTTTAACATTTCATAGCTTTTTGATTGAATAATTGTTAGTTTACTTGGGATCAATCTTACATTTGCATATCATTTGGAATCATATCATTTTAGCTTCAAAACCCTTTGTTTAGGATCTGGGGTAGTCACTATTTCTTGTAATGACCTGAGAGCAAGATTCAAACTCCTACCTACTATAAGGCAATGCACCGATGTCGGTTAGCCTTGGACATTTCACTATTATACTTTTTCCATTTTCTAATATGCTAACCTCGTAATGGTTCATTGAAGTGTGTGTTTGTAGCTGCAAGAACATGTACACAATTTCACACGCACAAGTTGTGCCAAAGAAATCATCTCACTAAACTAACTAGGAACAATATCTCCAACAGTAGGAATATGTTGACATCAATGACAAAACTTTAATGCCAACACATATATGCATAATATGAACAATATCTCAACAATGGGTTGGGAATTGAGTTGGTTTGCGGGAATACCTCTAGCAAAACAAATAATTTTTTTTTAAAAAAAAAAGGTAAATGTTTCATATGGGTACATGTAGGAGTTTAGTCTCAAGATCCCATACCTAAATGTGTACTCAAGTTTTACAAAATACAAACCCATTTTTGTAAGCTCTAAACTTTTAATAAAAGCATATTTCTTATCTCTTTATGAACTCGAAGGTAGATATTTTTAAAAACAATTTCCCAACTCTTATGAACCTTATGAAATTTTGTATAATTTTTTTTCAAATTATTTAAATTTGGAGCTTCCTCCATCCAAGCTTCATCTAGTTTCTCATCTCTTCTCTTAAATATTCCTTCACTTCATAAATCCCTAAATAGTTTCACAATAGTTTTCCTTACTTTAGTTGATTACTAAATGATTACTTACTAAAACCTAAGTCTATCATCAATATAGATGATTGTGCGACCTCTATGATCATAACATCACGAGAATACTTATCTAATTGTGTGTGCTGGAACCAAAAGATGTAACATGGGAACCCTTCTTCCACCTATTACAACAATTTCCTCATGTCAAGCTGAAGGGAAATCTCTTTAAGGGGGGGGGGTGTAGTTAGAAGCTACAGTCCTAACTATGTATCTTCTTAATTAATTACTTTGCATTAAGTTTTATTAATAAAATAATGTCACACATATAGTTTGTAAGTCCTCCCTTTTATTAGGTTTATTTATACCACATGCTTCAAAAATAGTATTTCATTTGATTAAATTACTATATATAAAATATTTGATAGAGGAATTATATTGTGAATGAATTATATTATATTGAGTAATGCTTCAAAAGATCAACTATGTATTATAATGTGAATCTATTATTTCAATGAAATAGCATTATTATTATTCTATCCAAAAAAATACTATTTTATTTCTATTATTTCACTAATCTCTTACACAAAGAATTGTATTATAATACTTGTTAAAACTCCCAAACATCAAGCTACAACAATTAATTTACATAATAATTTGATATCTTATATGCCAATATTAGAATTATTAAATTATACAATTTTATATTTGTTATAATATAAATGTTAATATACAAAATGATTTAGTACTTATTTCTATTAATATCTTACCATAGAAGGAGTTCATCAAAATAGGTTTGTCGGGCAAGCTAGTATTCAGGTGGGAGATCCCACCATTTTGAATTTAAATTTAAAGTGGAATGAGGGTAGAGTAACGGCTAATCGGGGGTCGAATTATTGTGATACCTTTTTAATGTGAGGTGGCAGGTTAGTAGTGCCCCAGATTATGATGAGGACATTGGGAGCCTTGGTGTTCTCATGGTTTTTAATGACATGAGTCACAATAAGTTTGTACTCCATATCACATCAATTCAGCCTTTATGTTTACGCATTGGGAAATGATTACCGATATTGGAAATCAATCGTCACAAGCCCTCTCTCATATACATTGTTGCTTTGTTGGCACGAGCTTGTCCTTGGAAATGGGAATGGTAATAATAATGACCACCTCTTGTAGTTTTCTTTGCATTCCAACGCCATAACCCAAAATAGAAACAACAAGTTCTGCAAAACCCAGAGGCTCCATACTTGATTTTTTCTCACACCAACACTCTGGAAAATTTGGAGACTAACTCGGAGATGGGAGGAGATATGGTCTATGTTAAATTGAGGACTCCATTTACAATAACCTTCGTGTGTGGATGATTCTTGATGAAGTAGGAGTGGTTGGTTACTTGGAAGCCATGACTGGTTCAGATGAAAATCTCTCGCTGCAGTTAATTAATAGCTAGAATGACAGGAGAGTTACAATGAGAGGCATCTCTTTTGAAATTAATGAGTGGGTGATTGCACAGGCCACTAGGGTCACCACAGAAATTTGTAAATGGAAAAAGATGACCAAGGTGTCAGATGAAACCAGCCTTAAATGCTTCTTTTGAAAGAACGAGGAGCCTATTAAATACCGCAGGGGCTTTGACTGGGAGGAGCTTCTAGAACCTTGGGACTAGGTGTGTTTGGTCATTATGAAATACTTTACTCTTGAAAAAAGATTTGGGGTCTTGTATTACTATCATTTCTCTTTGCTGAATCATCTTTATCATAGGGAGTTGATTTATTTACCCTTCTTTCTTCTTCATTCTCTTGAGGCCAATGTAATAGAAATTTGTGAGTGTCAGGAAGAAAACAAAAACTATGCCATCCTGCAAGAGGGACTCATTCTCAGACTATTTAATTTCCACCTGGCCCTTTTCCTACCTTGTGCTATCATTGTACAGGGTCTCCCCGCATCGCCCAACCATTCTGCAAAACCCTCACTAGAAAAGATGAAGAATTCTAAAAAACCCAAGACTCCTCACCAACTTGCTTGTTCCTCCCCGACGACCACTCCTTCTATCTCTAGTCGTAAGAACAAATGTGCCTAGCCTGGTGCTCCCGCTAAAGCTAAGAAGGCTAGAATTGAAACTTGTATCCACCTCGTGGAGTCCAACGCTGAATATGGGGATACTTCTCGAAGATTGAACATAATTTTTGCTAAACCCATAGAGGAAAGAGAAGGTGATGATGGAAAAGTACATTGACGGTGAGGAGGAAGAATCTGGATCGGAGTGCACAGATCACTCTGAGAGTGAGAAAAAGGAGAGGTAAGATAGTAGGGATCCAACTCATATCTCTATAATTTTTAATGTTGACCCTAGTGGCCCTATGGAGAATGTTGGCGCTAAAAGAGCTTCCCCTACAACTATCTCCTCCCACCCTGCAAAAAGGAGGAAGAAAATATTGTTTCTAAAGACAAGGGGAAAAAATCCTAGGCGACTGAGAGAGAGGAAAAAATGATGATTCCCTATGCTGGCTGTGAGTCCAATGGTGAAGAGATCAAAAGGATAAATGAAGAACTCCATGTGCTGGACAAGAGTTACAATAGACTGGCCAAGTTTTTTGTTAAAGCCATGCATTCTTCCACCACCACCCTTTATCTCCTAAATTAGGAGAAGAAGAAGGTAAATGAGGAGGACAAGGTTGATGACAGGGTGAAGAATCTGTACTAGTTTTTGGTTGATGATTAGACTTTTTTTCTCATGTCGCATTCTAGTGAGGCATAATTCTGAGCCTGAGTGGGGCCAGATGAAGTGGTGGGATTCTGGTTCTCATAGTTGCTTTTATGTTTTTTGGTTTCAATTTTATTTTCTCATCCCTATGGGCTTGTTTAAAATTCTTGATACTTATGGTTGTTTTATGATGACATTAATTTTCCATTAGTATGCAAACTACACTTTCAGTAAGCATACACCAAAAGACAGGACTGAGAAAATTGAAGATCAGATACTAAGGGATCATCGAAGATGACTAAGTGCAAAGAGAACTAATGACACAAGTTAGTGTGTAAACCAAAATTGAAAAGATAGAAACATTAAGTGGAACCCGACAGAGGAACCTGATATGCAAGTTACACTACAGATTGAAAAGACAGATACAATGCAACCGATAGAACAAAACCGAAGGATAGTCAAGCATGACCGACAGACAGAACCGAAAGTCAGTTGTAGCCCGCAAAAAGTGGATCTAACTTCCACGTCAAATAAAGAAAGTGTATTCTATTTATAGGATATTTAATTGTTTTAAATCCATTTCTTTAGGGAAAAGATACATGAATGTAAGTGCTTTAATAAGTGTAACTAATTTAAAAGACATAGACTAGGAGATCTAGGTATAAGTTGTAAACCTGATCTTAGAATTAACATTGTTTTTATCAAAACTCAATGAAGCCAATCCATCTATAAATAGATGATGCATTCATTCATTATCATGCATGAATAGATGATGTGAAGAGAGAGGAAAACATGAATGAATTAGACAAGTACATCTATTGGTCAGATTGAGAGAAGATGAATTTGGTTAGCAAGAACCAAGAACAGACATACTAAGAATCAGAGGTATTATTCGATCACAATTAAGGTGATAATATTTTTATGTGAGCTAAATAGGATCTGTATCAGCAATAGGATATTGCATTTACCAGTTCAATTTGTAATTTTCTATCATTCTAACAAGTGGAGCAAAGTGTAAAAATCCTTTCAAGGAAGGTGGATTTAACCATCCAACAACAAATCTCTTAACTGAGTGCACACTCAACAGTGTTGCTAAAGCTCTTAACATAGTAGAATTTAACACGTCTCCACGGATACTCCTAAAAGGGTAGATCATAAGAAGTGATCAAATTGTAAGCCTTAACCGACCCCTTCCAATCTACACATAGTGAAGATTTTGTGGGTGTCATCCCCACCATAGTTTTTACTTCCTCACAGAAGTTTTCTGCGATATCATATCTTGTGTTATGTGTCAATTTACTTTCATGAATCTTTCTATGAATGTTTACATGCATGTTAATATTATGATTTGATATAACTCACATCAAGATAGTTTGAATCAGATTGAATGGATATACAATTGATTACAAAGGTTAATTGATAAAAGGGATACAAAAGTTTTAGAGGTACTGATTCACCCCTCCCCTCTTAGTACATACTTCCCATTAATCCCAACTATTGGTATCAGAGCTAAGTCTCTTCTTGGAAATCTTGAAGGCTTAAGAGAAAAGCTCAGGCAATGGAGAAGTACAGACATGATAAAAATATTGAGAATAAAAAGCTTGAAATTTAGATGTTCTTGAAATAGTATAAAGAAGCTAGAATCAACATGAGACAACTGCTGGATGAAATAAAGAATATGGAATCTCACTCTAATGAGACATATTATCATGAGGAAGAGATACCAGATTTCTTTAAATATTCAAGATCAACTACATGCAAAGCATCAGATTCATTAGAAAAAAGCATCACAAGCCTAACTGAAATCAATCTACATCTGGCTGGGCAAGTTAAATCTCTACAAATCGGTCAATAGACACAGATGGTAAATATGATTGATGTCATGAACAATGCTAGATAGGCTGAACAAGAAAGAACACTAGCTATTGATGATAGAAGAAAGATCACTAAAAAGCTACAAGAAAAAGAGTCTGAAATACAAAGACTTACAGAGCATCACCATGAGATTACAAATCAGATTATTCTTATGAGTCAAGAGGAAAAAAAATTGAATGTTGAACTATATGAAAGAATAGAAGCAATCGGTGAACTGAGGGATGAGAACAAAAAACTTGAAACATGAAATAAGAATTTAGCAATAACATAATGAAATTATCAAAAAGGCTAAAGAAAGCAATAAAAGAATGGATGATTTTCTTGAAGGACAACGAAGAGTCAACAACAATACCAGTGTAGGGTTTACCAAGAATGGAGAATCATCAAATCAAGCTAATCCAAAGAATTTTTACAGAAATTCAAGACCAAGAAAGCTTACATGCAATCACTGTGGAAAGCAAGGACATACATCAAATGTATGCAGAGGCAAAATGAAAGGTATTTCTAAATCTACATCTTCATTCATAGGATTATGTTATAAATGTAACAAGAAAGGACATAAAGCATATGAATTTAAGTCTGAGATGAAACAACCGAAGAAGGAAACCTACATGGATAAATACTATCCTACATGCAAAATGAATGGACACACAACTCTTGAATGCTGGAAAAAGAAAAGGCGAGCATGGAAGCCTAAAGGTCAAGAAAATTTCTATCAACCGAAGGGAGTCGGCAATCAGTATGTATGGGACAACAATACTTGGAAAATTTGTATAGCATGTGGAAGATATGGTCACATTGCTGCAAATTGTATGAGAAAATGGACTAGAAAGTCTAGAGGCTGGACTAACCCCAGAACGACATGCTTACACTGTCATAAAGTTGGTTATCTCAAGAAAGACTTCAGAGACCGAATGATAGAGATAAGCACATACCCCAATGGAAACACCATTGAAGATATCTAGAGGGATAGAGACAAGATGTGGAGAAAATATTCAAGAAACAATGAAGCTGGACCGAACAATGCAAATGGTGACACCCCATCCAATGGATCAGGTGACATCACCACCCCCACCTAAGAAAAACAAGTAAGTATGGAATTGCATTACCCCAAGCTATTACTTTACATCAGTTCCATAATATGTTGATATAATGCCAAATTAGCATAAGAAAGATGCATAATGGTTGTACTTTTTAAAATATGTGATAACTATGCTTTCGGGCATATATACCGAAACCCGTCGGTATACACACAAAGCTAAGTCTGCCTACATTTACCGAGAAGCATCGGTTAAAAGAAAAGGTTTCTAAGTACAAACCGAGCCTCCTTGGTAAACATGCAAATGAACAAGTTGTCAATAATACCAAAACTTGTCGGTAAAAGCAAAGTGAATAGCGACTGCTCTGAAACATTTTTAGTGTCACCGAAGGATGCAAAGTCTTCACTGACAAACTTAGTTTTCATACACCAAGGAGTTGGTAAGAATTTATGGCAGTCATTTTAGGGCAATGACTATAAATAGGGCATTGAAACAACTCATTTGTTCACGACACCCAGAGCAGAGCGACCAAGGTGATTTTTTGAGCAAAGAGCAGAGGGATCACAGAACGACCACGACTCGACCACCAAGTACTCCGAAGAAGTTTAGGAATCTTTACAAGTAGTAAACAAAACATTCTCCTCAGTTGGAAATCTTAAACGGGACAACACCAAACTGATCACCATGGAAATCAGTGAGCACATAGCTACATTGGGTGATGAATTCGAGACAGTCATGGATGAATACTTTAATGTATTTAAAGACTGAATGCAAAAGAGGGTAAGAATCCCCAAGCAACTCTTTGAACAATATAAGGATGAGATATACTTCATGGTTGACACTGATAATACATACATTAAGCCTTTTGTATCAAGGACAGCATGGTTAGAACCATTGGAGTATGAGATCAATATTGATCTTGCTACTAAGGCAATTGATGCCTTGATCAATGAACCATTGGATAAGAAGCAACCAAAATTTTGGACATATGAAGAGGCCAAGACAAGAATCAAATCTGGCCTAGTTGTGAAGAAAATTGTCAGGAAGAAAGACAAGATGGTAAAGAATCTCAAGAAGATTCTATCAAAAACCAAGGAAGACATTGAGCAAGATGAAGAAGTTGGACAGGAGGAAGAAACTGAAGAACAGTTATTTGTCGATAAAGACGAAGGAAAGGATGACTCCAAGGAGACAGAGTCGGATTCACCACCTCCTCCACCAACTAAAAGGCTAGGGACAATAGATGCCTATCAGATAAGAAGTCAAATATCAAAATAATATACTCCTTCACCTCTAAAGAAAGGAAAGATCAAGACTTACAAAAGGAAATCTCCCACACCGAAGAGAGGTCAAAAAAGAAAGGAAGAAAATTCACTAGAAATTGAGAGGATATAGAGGACACTGAGTAGGATGAAGATATTGAAGAAAAAAGTGACAAGGTAAAAGAACCTGACTCTTTTGATGACATTTGTGTATATATTGCAAATTCTAGATCTATTACAGATCCAAACATTAGAAAATGGCCGAAAAAAAATCAAGAAGATAAGAATAAAAGTGAGGACGCCATGATAGCTAAAATGTACAACTTCAAATATGTACTAGTACAATTTGAAGGCAGTTATGTACCAAGGGAACTCTTGGATAGATTATACTCCCGTTGGACATTTGCATTGAAGAATGAGAAAGAGATAAGAGAGAGAGTACTTGTTTCTCTCATGCCACTAGAATCAAAGAAGGTTGAAATTGATGAGATGATGGAAATGTACAAAAAGGAGTTCTCACTGAAGATGAGAGCATACAAACTCCTAGAAGGAAATCTTATAGAGCTTGAGCAAGACAGCCATAATAAATGGTGCAAGATCATGAAAAAACCTATTGAGGAGGATAGCCCCGACAAAGACCTTCAACACCAAGAGGTTGACAAGGAAACTCAAGATGATACATCCATTGAGTTAGATAAAGAAGAATATAATAACATAGGCAATAAGACTGCAAATGTTGTAGATGAAACATGGGAAGACACTACAAATGACAACATTGTGGACACTAATGTCATAGACATTACCAATGACCTAGCAGAGGAACTAAATAAGGATGAAGATGTCACTGTTGCAAAGGATAAAAATGATGAGCATGACACAAAAATTGATACTCCACAGGTGAACATTCTAGGAAAAATTCCAATATTGATACATGCTATCAATATCATGCAAGAATCAAGCAAGTCACCTGAGCAGGATACTCCAAAGGATGTAGGAGAAGAAGAAAACAAGGATAACATCGATGGTCAGCAAGACATCGGAGATACTCAAGATATAACTGACACTAAAAAGGTTACTGGAGGAGATAAGGAAAAAGATACAAATACTCAAGACAAGAATGTAGAAACCAAGACTGATGAAGCAAAGGACACGAATGAAGGAGACAAACCAAAAGATGGAACTCCTGAGGAAACTGACAAGAGTGCTACCAATGATGTTAAGGTGAACGTGGAGATGTCTATAGACACATGACAAGATGAAACCGATGCTAAGTAGTAGAAAGAAGCACAGCAAGTCACTTCATTGAGCACAACAGAAAAAGCTGAGAAATTGGCAATGGTTTTACAATCTACTGAGTCTTAGAAGAAGAAGAAAACAAAGAAGAACAAGTTAGAGGTTACATTGGATGAAATCATTGAAATACCAAAGTGTGACCCCTCTACACTTGACATTGAAGCATTACAAGAATATGGAGAGATATTCCAGAGGAAGGCATTGCAAGAGAAGCTGAAGAAAGAGCACAGGGACTCCATGGTACTGGAGACAACATGGGACATTCTACATCAAATTGTGCCCGATGTTGATATTGATCAAAGCAAGCCTATACTTGATCAACTAGCTACCCTCACCGATACAATCAAAACTCAGAACATTGATGTTGAAAAGGAAATAGAGGAGAGAACCAAGATGAAGTACTAATAGAAGCTCATAGAGAACATCAGCCAAGAAGTGGTAGTAAATAAGGTAAAGCTATCAGAATTCATATCTGAATTAGATCCAATCATATCTGAAGCTATAGCCTTAATTCAAACATTGAGCACACTTGACAAGTTCACTAAGGAGAATAGTGACAACATTGCAAATCTAGATACTGATCTAGCAAATAGTGCACAAAGCTTAACCACCGATGGAGACAATGCAGTAAAACTAGATTATGAGAAGATCATGGAAATAAAATGGTTAAGGAAAGAGCTATGGGAGGTAGAAACACAATTCAGAGAAGAAGTAGCCAAGATCCAAGCTCAACTTCTGCCAAATCTAACACTGCTCCAGTAGCACATCAGTTCAGCAAGGCAACTGATTGCGACTCCCGAGATGTCTGTGGCAGACAACATCTATGATATGCACTCGAAGATTACACTCGAGCACATAGCTCTAGAGAACCTCAAAGAGCGATGGGAGAAAATGATGGAAGACATGATGTCTTCACATTCTCATATTGTTTATAAGCTCTAAAGGTAAAGACCTTTGCCCTTAATCTCAAAAAAGGGGGAAAATGAAGTGTACAAAATATAAAAAGGGAAAATGATGATATGTATATTCATTCACTTAGATGGGCAAATGGTAAATATGATATGTATATGGTATAGTTATATGGGAAAATGATAGTATGATTACAAAGGAGAAAATGATGAAAATGATATAAGGAAAGACATCATATGTACAGATATACCGACATATATATAGGGGGAGTCATTAAATGACTAAGGATTATATATGTTGTATATACTCAACATTCTGTTAGTATTTTGCACATATCAATTTTTGATAATAATGTCAAAGGGGGAGATTGATGACATTAATTTTCCATTAGTATGCAAACTACACTTTCGGTAAGCATACACCAAAAGACAGGACTGAGAAAACTGAAGATCATATACTAAGAGATCATCGAAGATGACTAAGTGCAAAGAGAACCGATGCCACAAGTTAGTGTTTAAACAAAAATTGAAAAGACAGAAAGTGTTGGAGATTTGATTCTGAGTAGTTGATTGATTGTATGTTTGTCATTGCTGACAACATATAATACACAGTAGTAATTCTGTATGTACTTATCAGAATGATGATGTGAAGACTTGCATGGATAGATACATGTTGTTGACATATTTATTATGTTATGTCCATACACATAGATCTAGATATGATGTTTCAGTAAAGTTCTGCAATTCTATTATTGGCAGTTACAGCTCTGGAAGTGTAACAGTTTAGGGCCGACGTATATAACGTGTTTCTTGAGTTGTGCCTATCTTTAGGACATGTGTGTGTATATTTGTGGTTAGTTATGAGTTAACTATATTTGGTTAAATGTTCCTATCATATTACATCAAGATCGTGTTGTTTGAGTTGATTTGGTGAAGCCGACTCAGTGAAGCATCACGTCTGTTCAGTTTGACTTGCGCAGACTTAATATTGTTTATGTGCTTAGTTAAGCTGACTAAGGTGTTGTTGAAGTGTTTCTAAGAGCTGACATGACCTTCTAATTTGGAGAAGATACTTATAGTAGTTCATTTGTGAACGCTAAGTGTGAATGATACAAAAAAGAGAAGAAAGATGTACAAAGAAGATTATCAGAGTTGGTTCATTCATCAAGAGTCTATGTGAAGAAGAAGTGAAAGATTGTAATACACTGGAACTGATCAAGACAGCAGGTCTACTCTACAGCTCATCATCAGATATAGTGCATATCTGTTATACAAAAGGTTGTAGCCTTCACCATCAAGCAGTGAGATTTTGGACAGTCAGTCCACCACCCCTAACAGGGTTATTTGTAAAAGACTCCTAACAGGGTCCAACCCTTAACCAGGTCACTATACTTATTGCATTGTAATGTACAACTCCTAACAGGGTTGAAATATCTTCTCACAGGGATTACTATAAAAAAGTATAGTTTATTGTGGGTACTAATTCCCACCGGGGTTTTTACCATTTGGTTTCCCCATAATAAAATTGTGTGTTGTGTACTATGTTATCTGATTAAGCATTTACTTTGTTGTATTATGAAGTTAAGGAAGTAAAAGAACTAAAGTTACTGATAACTGATTCACCCCTCCCCTCTCAGTTATCCTTTGGGACTATTCTAACAATTAGTATCAGAGCCAAGTGCCTTGGAGAAGAAGCCTAACAGCTTAAGGTAGATTAGATGTCTTACTTTAGGAAAGAAATCCCTAAGTCTGATGGAGAAAATTATCTGGATTAGAAAAACAAAATGATAACACATCTACAATGTGTTGGCTTTGATATCTTTGAAATTGCCACACAATAATTTGTAATTCCATCTATGAAAGAACTTGCAAAGGATGATGCTACTAATAGACAAAAGGAAACATTTACCAATAATGCAATTGCTAAAGAAGCCCTAATCAACACCTTATCTAATAGTGAATTTTTTGAGATCAAGAAAATTGATAGAGCATATACCATATGGAAGTATTTAGAAGAGATGTTCAAGCAAAGAATGCACACTGGAAGACATGGAAAAAGAAATACAATAGTCTTGAGATGTTACCCGAAGAAAACATTAGAGCCTACAATCAAAGAATAAATGAAGCAGTCTCTGGAATCAGAAACAATGGTGGAGAAATATCAGAAGAAGATATAATGGACAAGTTGCTAACCACTTTAACTTTAGATTATGAAAACAAGATTAGTATTCTAGAGGAAACTATGCAATTCTCACAATATTTCAAGAGAGAGACTTTGATCAGCAAAATCTCTGCATTTGAGATATCAAGATTGAAGACTAAACCTAAAAGTGAGACAACTTTTAAAGCCTCAGTCCATGGTAAGAAATCCTTACACATCTCCAGTCATAATGAGAAAGAAGAAGTTGATGAAGAACTTGAAGAAATCATTGCTATCATTGCTAGAAGAGAAAAGAAAGGAAAAGGAAAATATGAAGGACAGCTTCCATTCAAATGTTTTTCATGTAACAAGATTGGTCACTTTGCATCTAAGTGTCCCACAAGAGTCAAGAAGTTCATATATGATTACAAACCCAAATATAAGAAGGAATGTTATCATGCTGAAGAAG
>MU228067.1:2396013-2413972 GCA_018584345.1 Thuja plicata | reverse complement strand
ATGGCAATCAAGAGGATATTCAGATATCTAAAGGGAACTATAGACTATGGTTTATGGTATCCTAAATCAGAGAATGTACAACTTCATGTGTATACAAATGCAGATTGGGCAGGTTGTATTGATGATAAGAGGAGCACTTCAGGAGGAGCAGTATTTTTTGGAAACAGGTTGGTTTCTTGGATAAGCAAGAAGTAGAACTGTATTTCTCAGTCAATAGCAGAAGCTGAATATGTTGCAGCAGCACTGAATTGTTCAACCATGGTTTGGATCAAACAGATGGTTAAAGACTTTGGCATTTAGGTTGATTATCCTATTGTTATTCACTGTGACAATACTAGCACTATCAACATGTCTAAGAACCCTGTGATGCACGCAAAGACAAAACACATAGAGATCAAGTACCATTTCTTAAGAGAAAAGGTTGCAGACAAAGAGGTTAAATTGGACTATGTAAGCACCAAAGAACAGTGGCAGATATTTTCACAAAGTCCTTATCAAAGGATACTTTTGAGTATCTCAAGGAGAAGTTAGGAGTAATTCCCTCTCCTGAGTCTGTTTAGAAGAAGCAGCAAGAACATCAGTCATTAAGTGACTGATGAATGGTTGACTACTCTACTTCTGGAGTAGTACCTATACCTAAAGATCTATGGCACCCTTTGCCATTGATGTCAAAGGGGGAGTATATACATGGAACAAAAACACAGACAGAGGAATTGCAGCAGTTTAGAGAAATATTTTGATGAGGATATTGAGAAGATTGTAAAAGAAAGAGGAAACCATGAATAGAGGGTGTGTTTGATATCATATGTTGACATTAATGTCAAAGGGGGAGATTGTTGGAGATTTGACTCTGAGCAGTTGATTGATTGTATGTTTGTCATTGATGACAACATATAATACACAGTAGTAATTCTATACGTACTTATTAGAATGATGATGTGAAGACTTGCGTGGATAGATACATGTTTTTGACATGTTTATTATTTTATGTTCATACATGCAGACCCAGATATGATGTTTCAGTAAAGTTATGCAATTCTGTTATCGGCAGTTACAGTTCAGGAAGTGTAACAGTTTAAGGCTGACATATATAATGTGTTTCTTGAGTTGCGCATATCTTCAGGACATGCATGTGTATATTCATGGTTAGTTATGAGTTAACTATATTTGGTTAAACCCGCCTATCATATTACATCAAGATCATGTTGTTTAAGTTGATTTGGTGAAGCCGACTCAGTGAAGCGTTGCGTCTGTTCAGTTTGACTTGCACGAACTTAATATTGTTTGCGTGCTTAGTTAAGCCGACTAAGGTGTTTTTGAAGTGTTTCTAAGAGCTGACATGACCTTCTAATTTGGAGAAGATACTTATAGTAGTTCGTTTGTGAATGCTAAGTGTGAATGATACAAAAAGGAAAAGAAAGATGTATAGAGCAGATTATCAGAGTTGGTTCAATCATCAAGAGTCTATGTGAAGAAGAAGTGAAAGATTGTAATATACTGGAACTGATCAAGATAGCAGGTCTACTCTACAGTTCATCATCAGATATAGTGCATATCTATTATACAGAAGGTTGTAGCCTTCACCATCAAGCAGTGAGCTTTTGGACAGTGAGTCCACCACCCCTAACAGGGTTATTTGTAAAAGACTCCTAACAGGGTCTGACCCTTAACGAGGTCACTATACTTATTGCATTGTAATGTACAACTTCTAACAGGGTTGAAATATCTTCTAACATGGATTACTATAAACAAGTATAGTTTATTGTGGGTACTAATTCCCACTGGAGTTTTTACCATTTGGTTTCCTCGTAATCAAATTGTGTGTTGTGTACTATGTTATCTGATTAAGCATTTACTTTGTTGTATTCTGAAGTTAAGGAAGTAAAAGAACTAAAGTTACTGATAACTGATTCACCCCCCCCCCCCTCTCAGTTATCCTTTGGGACTATTCTAACAGAAAGATTAAGTGGAACCCGACAAAGGAAACTGATATGCAAATTACAGTGCAGACCGATAAGACAGATACAGTGTAACCGACAGACCAAAACTGAAGGACAGTCAAGCATGACCGATAGACATAACAAAAAGTCAGTTGTAGCCCTCAAATAGTGGATCTGACTTCCACGTCGGATAAAGAAAGTATATTTTATTTATAGGATATTTAATTATTTTAAATCCATTTCTTTAGGGACAAGATACATGAATGTAAGCACTTTAAACAGTCTAACTGATTTAAAACACACATACTAGGAGATCTAGGTATAAGTTGTAAACCTGATCTTAGAGTTAACATTGTTTTTATCAAAACTCAATGAAGTCAATCCATCTATAAATAGATGATGCAATCATTCATTATCATGCATGAATAGATGATGTGAAGAGAGAGGAGAACATGAATGAATCAGACGAGCACATCTATGGATCAAATTGAGAGTTTCGAGAACAGAGACAACAAAAGATGAATTTGGTTAGCAAGAACCAAGAATAGAGCATATCGAGAATCAGAGGTATTATTCAATCACAATTAAGGTGATAATATTTTTATGTGAACTAAATAGGATCTATATCAGCAATAGGAGATTGCATTTACCAGGTCAATTTGTTATTTGCTATCATTCTAACAAGTGGAGCAAAGTGTAAAAATCCTTTCAAGGAAGGCGGATTTAACCATCCAACAACAAGTCTCTTAACTGAGTGCACACTCAACAGTGTTGCTAAAGCTCTTAACAGAGTAGACTTTAACAGGTCTCCACCGATACTCCTAATAGGGTAGATCATCAGAAGTGATCAAATTGTAAGCCTTAACCAACCCCTTCCAATCTACAGATAGTGAAGATTTTGTGGGTGCCATCCCCACCGCAGTTTTTACTTCCTCACAGAAGTTGTTTGCGATATCATATCTTGTGTTATGTGTCAATTTACTTTCATGAATGTTTCTATGAATTTTCACATGCATGTTAATATTATGATCTGATATAACTCACATCAAAAAAGTTTAAATCAGATTGAATGGATATACAATTGATTACAAAAGTTAATTGATAAAAGGGATACATAAGTTTTAGAGGTACTGATTCACCCCCCACCCTCTCAATACATACTTCCCATTAATCCCAACAGGTTTATAGCCTTGCGGGCTGATACTGTTGTTACTGGTAGTTTACTTTATTCTCATAATAGTAGGGTTAAAATTTCTTTTGATTTATTGATGGGGAGTAGGTTGTATAGTCATTTTGCTTGCATGTTTTTTTTGGTATTAAGGGAAGGGATTGGCTGACTTTGTGTTGTTACTGTGTTGTTTTTGTGCGGTAACTAGTCCCTTTAAGCCTCTACCTCTTATTGTTTTTTGCGTCAGCCCCTTTGTTTTGGCTGTTGTTAATATAATAATCAAAATTAGAAATGACACCTAAAGCCCTATAATATAAAGCTTGCTAAATAATTTAAAAGTGTTTTTTCTAATAATAATTTAAGTTTCTATATATTCCCTATGTATAAAAGGGCAAAGAAAAACAATTGCCATTAACTGTATTTGGGTGATGTGACACTCTACCAGCATTTTTTTATTACAAAATATTGCTTTAAAAGGGAAGAATCTTTGACTAATAAACAAAAAGAAGAAAGCTGTATTATTAAACATTTCCCAAATTGCTAAGACGTCTGGCTCGTCTTTTCACTGAATACTCTGAATATCTCTGTAACGCCAGACTGCAACTGTAACAGCGTACGCTACCCACTGCATGCGGGATGGGATCAGTTTTTGCCCATACTTTCACAATATTTTATTGAAATTTGGCTTTTTTAAAGTCCTTGATTTGTACTGCATTACAGTCCTCTGAAAACATTTCCCAGTGCCGTGAATCTGAAGACGCGTTAAACTCCAAATGTGTTTAAAATTCTAACTAGAAGGTGAAAAAGCTGTCTTGAGAGAGGAGGCGGAATTAGGGTTTGAAGATTGATTCAATGTAGAAAAATTCAACGGCAGACTGTAAAGATTCAGAATCGGCTCGTACAGCACGCTCCGCCTGCTCAAGCCGGTTCTGGCGAGCTCGATTTTGTGCAGTTTAACAATCATTGCGAGAGATTTGAAGGATTTTCAGCTCAGGAGTCAGCTGAAATACATGAACGTATGATACGGAGTTCTTCACCCGTGAAAAGATAAGAATTTCTGCCGAAGAAAGATATAAATTTCGTAAATTGAAGAATATTTTGTTAGCATCTTTCGTCTGGAGCTCTCAAAGGTCGGCAAAAGGTAGAAATTTCTTAAATTGAAGGAGAAGTTGTTAGCATTTTCCGCCAGGAGCTCTCAGAAGAGGAAAGTGAAGAAGAATATTTTTAGCATTTTTCGCCTCGAGCTCTCAATGGTCGGAGGAAGATCACAATTTCATAAATTGAAGAAAAGTTAGCAATTTCATAAATTGAAGAAGAATTTGTTTCCATTTTTCGGCTGGAGCTCTCAGAAGTCGGAAAGAAAAGACATTTCACAGATTGAAGAAGAGTTTGTTAGTATTTTTCGCCTCCAGCTCTCCAAAAGTCCGGAAACGATAGAAATTTCATAAATCGAAGAATAATTTGTAAGCATTTTTGGCCTTCAGCTTTCAAAAGTCGGTAATAGAGAAATTTCATAAACTGAAGAAGAATTTGTTTTGCATTTTTCGGCTGGAGGTCTCAAAAGTCCGAAAAAGAAGACATTTCGAAGGATTTGGTTGCATTTTTTTCATAAATTGAAGAAGAATTTGTTAGCATTATTCGTCTGGAGTTTTTGCCGAATATAATGAGCGCTCCTTCGGATCTTTCATTTGTAGATGCGCCGACAGGAAGGAATGCAGGGCAAAATGAGCCTTCGTGTATGTTTAATTTCTACTGTTTTGCACTCTTCTGCTTGGCTGCTGTACTATTATTTCTTCCTTTAATATTGCCTGCCTTGCCTCCTCCTCCTCTTGTACTGTTACTGGTCCCTGTCAGTATACTTTTAGTGCTCATTATATTGGCTTTCAGGCCATGTAATGTCCCAAATATGGTAGAATCTTCAGACTAAATAAAAAATGAAACTTGAACAGCTGACATCGTTTGGTGATGTTTGCTTCTGGATATTTAGTTTATTTGAGGCAGAATAGTCTGTGTCTCAGATTCTTCACAAGATTATCATTCAAAGATTAGTCTTACTCTATGATTCAGTGATTTACAGAACAGGTAAGATATTTTTCTTGGCAAGGTGCATTTGTAATAGAAGTTTGATAGATTCAATGTGTAGGAAGAATACTTGAGCCCAATTTGTTATAGAAAATTTAAGGCAAAATATTCCATAGCATTGTTGTACTGGATATTTCTGGTTTTATTTACGCTTGTGAAATTTTGGAATGTGCAAAGGATGAATATGTCGGTTGCCTATTGGGGAAAATGTACCGTGAACAGTTTTAAACTGTGCCTCTAATTTATAGACAAAAAGGGTTCAAATTTTCTTTCAAGATTTGACATGCTACCAAAGAATTGAGATTGCGTGTCAAAAAGATAAGTAACATGTAGTTTGTAAAGGAATCATATATGGTTTAATTTAGGTTAATTAATTGAATTTAAATAATTGGATATAATGTAGTTTAGATTAGATAACGACAAGTGAGAATGAGTGGATAATGAAGGAGACTATTTAGTCATAATCTAAATTTAAATTTTAGAAAAGTAATGATACCCAATGATTTCAAAAACAATACTTGGTTGGAAAATGTTTGAAGCTAAAGTGGCTAATAGCTATATGACTAAAAATGAATTTTCTTTTCTTTTTTTTAAATATTTTTTTTTAAGTAAAAGGTTGGAGCTGATAAATTTTACACCTCCATTCAGTGTGGGCATCAGTAGGAAATAATGGAGGGAATAAAACCCCTGTCTTGCCTAAATCTTATAAAAGATCAAAAAAGAAATCAACTTTTTATTAAGAAACCGCAAAGAGCCCCATGAACCCACATACATCTAATATAGAATCCCCCGAGAAGAAAAGGACAAAAGAACATGGGAAGATGATGATGCCATCACCGAGGAAGCGAGAACACTGTCCAAAGTATCCAAGAGGCAGGACCAATATTTTACTATGAAGGCTGATTCCAAACCCCAAACCCCAAGTTGCATGATCGACAGGAGAGAACCAAGAAGAATGTTTTGATGCCAGCGGCAATATATCATCTCCAATATAGCCATCTTGATGTACTATGATAGTGTGGATGGCCAAGTAATATGAAAGTAACGGCTCAGACACAAAAAGGATCATAAGAAAGGCCACCATCCTGCAGGGCATTCCAAATCACAACAAAAAGATCTCTATAACAATTGTTAGCCAAAAGTATATTATTGTATCACACAAAGATGTATTATACTTGGTTAATCCAAAAATACATGTAAAGATATATATTGTTTGTTACTCCTTTCACTGCATCAAATCTAGAGGTTTTTATGATCCTAATATGACTTATTACCAGGTGTATATTATATAGTCTTAAATATAATATTACAAGCACTTATGGCATGCTTAATATTAACATTAATTCTAGTTAGTACCTTAATTACTCTCAATTAGGATAAAAGGGCTTCTCCTTACATAATTAAGTTTATAAATAATATAACAATTGGTATCACAACTATGATTTTATAAGATCTTAGAAAAAAAAAAGACTTTAAAGGCATGTATTAAATTTTTATTGATATTATATTGCTTTTTATAAATTTTCTCTATTGGATCCCTTTTTTAGAATTATTTTCTAAACTTTATATTTTTGGAGAGCTTTTATAACAAAGATATTGTTAGTTCTTTGTATTTGTCTTCTAGATATAAAGTAGATGCTTTAATTTAGTGGTCAAATGTTAACCAATAATTTCATTACATTTGCTTTATAGTCTACATGTTTTAATTTTTTTTTAAGTTACAATTTTGGAAAGTTAATAAAAAATTAGGTAGCATTTATTCTTTAAATTATATTCTTATACATAAAATATATTCTTTAATTAAATGGTCAAAATTTGGTAGAAAAATATAAACATCAAATTCTCTCACACTAAATACTTTCCTACCTTAATATATCTTCACATAAATACATGGAGCTCTAGCCTCCCTTGGAGATCAATGAAGATCCTTAGTGTTGGAGATCGTTGGTGTTGTCATTGATGTCAACCCTCTTCTTGTTGTGGTATTTCAGTTGTGAGATTGCTAATATGAGTGGTGATATTGTCATTGATGATTGTGAAGTTTTCCCTTTGTTGATAAGATTGTGAAGATGTGAGAATATTGTTGAAGGTGGGATCTATACTAAATGTAATATTTCTTTGGTGGAAGTGAAAAATCCTCTACAAGTGATTGATGACTGATGGTATTCTCTATTATTGATGTCCACCTACTTGGTGTTGATGTCTAAACCATGTTGTGTTGCAAAATCATGATAAATATTTCATGTTATGGTAAAGATGTTGCATTTCTATTGGATGTTGTTGTTGTTCTTTTGTTGCTGGTCCAAATTATTGTCATGTTGATGCAATAATATTGGATATCAATCCTTTTTTTGTTTTGAAAATAATGTATATTTATAATCAAAGTTGGAATTGAGATATGGTGATAGTTATGGTATTATGATGATATCATGGTGATATAATATTGAGATGAAGATTAGAAGGATTGACACAAGTAGCTTTAAGATGAGGATTAGAAGCGTTTCAGCTTTGAGATGAGGAATAGAAGTAGGACATTAGTACGTATGGTTGTATGATGCTACAACTTGTTGCAATATTTCTTTTATTTCTCTTGATGAGAAATCTCTATTTTTTTTATTGGAGAATATTGAATTTTGATGAGGAGCAACAGGGAAACTAAGATAGTTCTTACCCACAACCCACAACTTCACTAAATTCCTTCTTGGAACACAACCACTTCCTATCTGATCCTTGGGTACACAACAAGAATCCCTCTCAACACTACAACTTGTCACATCAAAAGCCTACCCTTGGACCTATGCTCTCAATTACCCTTAAACTTTCAAACATGACTATGATGGGTATCTACACCACATATATGGGTTGGAACCTTTCCAAAACCTAATACTAATTGCAATGGACAAGTAAAACCCAATTATAATACTTCTCCATTGTCTTTAACACTTTAGGGATTAGTTGCCTCCATTAAGCTTAGTCTCCTAGTAGCCCTGCCTAAGGATTTTTTCATACACAACTATTAAGCCCCTGAAAGACCACCCAAAAAAACTTCATTTTCAGATACCCTTTTGGATGCATAGTAACATACTGCAAAATGAGAATTTTACTACACCTTTGAGGGTCCTAACTTCAAACTGTTACCCAAGGCCTAATTATGCAATTAGGTCACTTTTTTCAAAGCAATCCCACTTGAATCATACACCCTTCTCGAACCACTTCTTGGGACATATCTGTATGGGTTCAAAACCACCAATTCCACCATTAGATTGGGTCTAGAACAATGGGTTGTACATTTGCAGCCAAGTTTCCTTTCAAACTGTGACCAATCACATGAGGATGCCTGGTCTTCTACTGCTCATTCTCATTCACCATCTCCACTTTCTAACCAAAGACCACTTTAAGCTTAAAATACATTAGGGGCCCTAACTTTCCACTAGAGTCTGTGAAATTTGCATGGTGGAAAGTCAAGAAAACACCATTTGATTCATAAACCCTAGGAAACCTAGGTTTTACAGACAATGTACACCAAAAAGATGGCAATTTGCTCAAAAAAAAATACCAGATCCTCATAATACCAGATCCTCATAACAATGTCAAATGAAATCTAATTCATAACACTATCTCACCATATGCATTGATCTATCTGTTCAATCTGTACAAGACCATACACCACAAAAACCCAATGAATTGCATTGGAAAATTAAGAAGATTTTTTTATTGCTTTTACCAAAAATACTCAACAACACTTGAATTCCATACTAAGGATCTCAAAAATATTTCATCCAACTTCTCTAACTGAATTTCAAACTTAGATGGCCATGGAGGGAAGTTGCTCGTTGTTTGTGAAAGTTGCATAAAAGTTGTCAATGTTGTCATGCAACATTTTGATAGTTTTTGAATTTTGTGACAACTTTTGCAATTTACCATTCTAACACTCCAAGTGTTTCCCCAATTGGCCATACATGACCAAAAACACTTTTGAGCACCTAAACTGACATTCCCTAAATACCTACTAACCCTTTGACCAGGTTTGACCATGTTGGGTTATCCTTGCCTAACATGTCAATGGTCTTACAAGATGATTCCACAACATTACAATCAGACACAAATTGGTCCATAGGACCTTATGATACCTAATTACATCAAGTGTACTCATGGCATACCATGACCCTTCAAGTTGCATCCATTTTTCCTTGAGGTGTGTAGTCACCTAAAAATGGACATACTTGCGAGTTCACATTTAATTACTAATTATTTCTGTATTAATTAAAATGGTTCTTCAATTGTTTGATTAATCGTCTTAATTTTGCTCTGTCCTAATCTTCTCATCACTTAATCATTTCTTAATATTAACTAAATAGTCAATCTTATTTAATTAATTTTACCTTAATTGATTAGTCTTTATCAGTTAGTTAAATTCAATTTCTAAATTCTCATAATTTAAATAATTATTTAAATTAGGTAAATATTTCTTCTCAATTAAATTAATAATTCAAAATTAATTTAATTTAATTTGTGACTAATTTCTATGTAATTTTATTTCTAATTTTGATTAATTTCACATTCTTCTATATTGAACTTTTAATTCAATTTTAATTCTAAGAACTTCCAAAAATCAAAGAAAATTAATTTCACGAGGAATCAAGAATTCTGAAAATAAAAGATTTCTGAAAATTTGAAAAAAAAAAGATCTTTAATCAATAAAAGAATTTTGAAAAAACGGAGCTTCAATCAATAAAAGAATTTTGAAAATCAAAAAGAGCTTTAAATCAATAAAATCATTTAATTATCCTCAGAATATAAAATTGAAAATCATTATTTTAATCAAAAATTCAATTGTTTTTGGGAAATTGATTTTCTCCAAATTGATTTTTATTATCTTCTTTCTTTTTTTCTGCAAAATAGGAGTTTCTTCATCTTCACTCCATCTCGAATTATCTCGTCCATTTAATCTGCTTTCACAGGATCAATCTCAAACCTCGATCATTTTGAAATATCTATTTAAGCCCTCTTCAAACCCATTTGAAGAATCATCATTGTTTATAGTACAATCTTTATGCATGTTTTGAAGCTAATTGTGATCAACACATCAATCTTTTTATCATTATTCTCGACTCTCCCAAGTTATAAGCATTCTCAGCATCAACTCTGCGCAACATCAAACCAACATTTCAAAATGAGAAGAGAGAAGCAATAAAAGCTTCAGATATTGAGTTCGCATTTGAGTAAGTGCACAAAGATGGGGGACCAAAAAGGGGGTATAAGATGCCACTTTTTTTTTTTTTTTTTTCTGAAATCAGCAAACTCTAAACTTCAACGAGAAATTAAGGATAGTTACACTCAAAATTTTAAAATGTGACAAAAAAAAGAGTTGTTCTACTCTGAATCTAGTTTCTAAACTACTAATTTTTTATAGAAATGGTGGATATTAAGTCCCTCAAAAGGGGGGAGCACAAAAAGTGGTCCAGCTTTTTGTGAAAAAACATAACATAGCGTCTAGTGTGCTCCCCCTAAAATGTTAACTTTTTAAAAAAAAAACTTTCATCGCTTTGGTGAGAAGTTAGATAACACCACCTAGTTTATCCCAGATTATTCTACTAATTTTTTGATGAAAGTGTGATTTTTTGCCATTTTCCGAAGTGGACACATCCTAAAAACGTGAAATTTTTGTGTGCTCCCCCTAAAAATCATTGAAAACTAATTGAAAATCAAAACTTATTTTTTTTTAAAGTGTGTAGAATGGAGTCTAGTTTCTGAAAATGTAATTTTTTTCAAAATTCGATGAATGAGCCAAAATCTAAGCCCAAATGAATACGTGTTGGTTTTTGACAAAAATCAGACATACTTAGAAAAGAAATTAAAGGTGAAAAGCTGAACATTATGAGAATTAAAAATAAATTACATTTTTAGATAGCTATTAGAGAGATCTACAATATCATGTCGTCTAATTTTATTGTTATTGAACCACGTGCAAACCTGACAGAGAGCACACAAAAAAATGTTAATTTTTTCTATGTTTGTTGGAAAACACGTCTCAAGCCTGCTTGAATCCTCCAGGCCTTTGGGTTGGAACTCCAAGGCAAATCCAAGCCTTAGGCTTGGTACATATCAATGTCGTTAAAAGGGCATGTGCCCTATAGGGCGTATGTTGTATACTTACTATAGGGCGTACACCCTATATGGCATACGCACTATAGGGTGTATGCCCTATATGGCATATGCACTATAGGGCGTACGCCCTATATTAGACACAAAATCACAAAAGGAGAGAGAGAGAGAGAGAGAGAGAGAGAGAGAGTCATCAATTTGATTAGTCATGCTAACCAAGGTTTCCTTTTGCAGGGATTGAATGAAAGACTAAACAATCGCATTGAAACCCATCACAAGAAACCATTTTAGAAGATAAAATTGGAAGGAAGTACGTCTTTAAAAGGTTTGTCTGTAGAAGATGATGTGAATTTTTGTTTACCATGCCATGTTAAAGGATTGGTTGCATTTGGAGTTCCAAGTCACCCTGTCGATCAATGGCTAAAGCTTAAAAAGTTTGTGCAAGGACCCCCCTATTTTTATTTTGAAAATGTGTTTAATACAATAAGGGGTACATATGGTAAAAAATATCCCGATATCTCCATAATATTGAACCAAAATTTGTGGATTCTAAGGACTTTTCAGTTTCTAGTAGAAAACATGGCTATGTGCATAACCTTCCTATTGATAATCATTTTCAGATTTTACCTTTTCCACACATGTATCTATTCTTCCAGGATAGAGTGTATATGATCCCTTGGAAATGCTTTCCAGGTAGAAACAATAAGATACCATGTTTCTGTTTTGAACCCTATTTATCCAAAGGGGATAATGTCCTTTCTCTGTTATCTGGAATTGGGGGTGTAGAAGTTTCTTTGCATCGTTTGGGTATTCTACTCAATTATGTTGTATCTACAGAAGTTTGCAAACAAAACAAGATTATTCTCAGAAGCTGGTGGGAAAAATCATATCAAAAGGGTAAACTAATTGAGGTGGGGGATGTGAAGGATCTAACAGAAGAAAGACTTGATGAAATGATTAACTCAATTGGAGGTTTTGACCTCATAATAGGTGGAAGCCCTTATAATAATCTGTCAAGCAATAATAGATGCACTAGGCATGGACTAGAAGGAAATCAATCTTCTATTTTCTATGAATTCCCAAGGATTCTGAATTATGTAAGGGGTGTACAATGCATTCGAGCCTAACTTGACACAATATTTTTGGTATGCACGATATGGTTATTACATGTAGATTCTCTGTGAAGTGACCTTTCTTACTACCCTGGGTGTCATGACATGTTAGCCCAATTTTCTCTTTTTAGTTTCTCTAACTCAGAGCTGGAGAGCTAAGCAGGATTGCAACATGAAGTCGTGGCAAAAAATGGCAAACAACCAAGGAATTAGGGAAGACTATTTGTAGAATTATCAGAGAGAGAGAGAGAGAGAGAGAGTCATCAATTTGATTAGTCATGCTAACCAAGGTTTCCTTTTGCAGGGATTGAATGAAAGACTAAACAATCGCAATGAAACCCATCACAAGAAACCATTTTAGAAGATAAACTTGGAAGGAAGTACCTCTTTGAAAGGTTTGTCTGTAGAAGATGATATGAATTTTTGTTTACCACGCCATGTTAAAGGATTAGTTGGATTTGGAGTTCCAAGTCACCCTGTCGATTGACGACTGAAGCTTAAAAAGTATGTGCAAGGACCCCCCCTATTTTTGTTTTGAAAATGTGTTTAATACAATAAGGGGTACATATGGGTAAAAATATCCTGATATCTCCATAATATGAAACCAGAATTTGTGGATTCTAAGTACTTTTCAGTTTCTAGTAGAAAACATGGCTACGTGCATAACCTTCCTATTGATAATCATTTTTAGATTTTACCTTTGCCAGATACGTATCTATTCTTCCAGGATAGAGTGTATATGATCCCTTGGAAATTCTTTCCAGGTAGAAACGATAAGATACCACTTTTCTATTTTGAAGCCTATTTATCCAAAGGGGATAAATTTCATTTCTCTGTTATCTGGAATTGGGGGTGTAGAAGTTGCTTTGCATCATTTGGGTATTCTACTCAATTATGTTATATCTATAGAAATTTGCAAATAAAACAGGCTTATTCTCAGAAGTTGGTGCAAAAAATCATATCAAAAGGGTATACTAATTGAGGTGGGGGATGTGAAGGATATAACAACACAAAGACTTGATGAAAGATTAACTCAATTGGAGGTTTTGATCTCATAATAGGTGGAAGCTCCTGTAATAATCTGTCAGGAAGCAATAGATGCACTAGGCATGGACTAGATGGAAATCAATCTTCTATTTTCTATGAATTCCCAAGGATTTTGAATTATGTAAGGGGTGTGCAATGCATTCTAGCCTAACTTGACACAATATTTTTGGTATGCACGATATGATTATTACATGTAGATTCTCTGTGAAGTGACCTTTCTTACTACCCTAGGTGTCATGACATGTTTGTCCATTTTTTTGTTTTTAGTTTCTCTAACTCATAGCTGGAGAGCTAAGAAGGATTGCAACATGAAGTCGTGGCAAACAATGGCAAACAATCAAGGAATTCAAGAAGACTATTTGTAGTATTCTCACAGAGAGAGAGAGAGAGAGAGAGAGATTTGATTAGTCATGCTAACCAAGGTTTCCTTTTTCAACAAGGTCTAGCGATGAGATTTGTACATGTGACATCTACTGGATTAATATATAATGTCAAACACTAGAGGTGAAACAAGTATTCAAAGATTGTTAGAGATAATGCCAAATACTAGAAGTGAAACAAGATAATGTCAAATACTAGAAGGGAAACGAGTATTCAAACATTGTTTCATCTCTCTCTCTCTCTCTCTCTCTCTCTCTCTCTCTCTCTCTCTCTCTCTCTCTCCCATATTCTCTTCCTCTCTCCTATTCTTCTCACTCTCTTACTCTCTCTTTCTTTCCCTTTCCCTACCCCACCTTACGACCCCAAAGATGTACTCTTAGGCTTTCTAATGGGTTGTAAAGTGTCATAAGAGGTCATAGGACTTATTAATGGGTCATACGACCCCTTAAGACACCTTAAAAATCCTAATATGTACTCTTAGGCTTCCTAAGGTGTGTAAGGGTTCATAAGGAATTGTAGGAGTCATTAATAGGTCCTAAGACCCCTAAGATGTACTCTTAGGCTTCCTAATGGGTCTTAAGGTGTCATAAGGGGTTGTCAGAACCATTAATGGGTCTTAGGAGCCCTTAAGACACCTTATGACCCTTAAGATATTCTCTTAGGCTTCATAATGGGTCATAACATGTCATAAGGGGTCGTAGAACCCATTGATAGGTCATACTATCCCTTAAGACACCTTAAGGCCCCTAAGATGTACTCTTAGGCTTCCTATTGGGTCTTAAGGTGTCATAAGGGGTTGTAGGAACCATTAATGGGTCTTAGGATGCCTTAAGACACCTTACGACCCCTAAGATATGCTCTTAGGCTTAATAATGGGTCGTAACATGTCATAAGGGGTCGTAGAACCTATTAATAGGTCCTAAGACCCCTTAAGATACCTTAGCACCCCTAAGATGTACACTTAGGCTTCTTAATGGGTCTTAAGGTGTCATAAGGGGTTGTAGGAACCATTAATGGGTCTTAGGAGCCCTTAAGACACCTTACGACCCCTAAGATGTGCTCTTAGGCTTAATAATGTGTCGTAACATGTCATAAGGGGTCGTAGAACCCATTAATACATCCTAAGACCCCTTAAGACATGTTAGGATCCCTAAGATGTACTCTTAGGCTTCTTAATGGGTCTTAAGGTGTCATAAGGGGTTGTAGGAACCATTAATGGGTCTTAGAACCCCTTAAGACACCTTACGACCCCTAATATGTTCTCTTAGGCTTCATAATGGGTCGTAACATGTCATAAAGGGGTCATAGGACCCATTAGTAGGTCCTAAGTCCTCTTAAGACACCTTAGGACCTCTCTCTCTCTCTCTCTCTCTCTCTCTCTCTTCCCATGGAGAGTACACATGCAATTGGGAATGAAAAAGTAGATTTTGGAAGATATAAGACAGTCGCATATGCTCTAAAAGATGGAAAGGAGGTTAAAAAATGTGATTTAGTAATTAAAAATATTCCATTGTATCAGTTCATTATTTTTTTTCGTGACAAGATTGTGTATGAGTATTCAAAACATACACATAGAGCTTGTTGGTTGGATATGAAATTCAAGTTATGTAAGGACACATTCCCACTTGGTACCATTGTTTAGTTGTCAAATTTGTAGAGAACTACACTCTACAACCACAAAATGAGGTGCAAGCAAAGTATTATAGCTCTCAACAAGTTGCTATATTTGTTCATATAGCATTTATGCATTCACCAGAAAGTACAAAGGAGAATAGGAAGATATTGAGGGAGTATCATTTATTACATCAGCGATGATCATTCACATTCCACAGAGTTTGTACACGGTTGCTTTCATCTATTTTATGGTGATTTGAGTAATAAGAGCATATCATATCGTCGACACATCATATAGTCAGACAATTGTGCATCGCAATTCAAGAATTCTTGGATGTTTTTTTGGTTGACCAGGATGCATACGAACACTGGTATTCAATATATTTGAAATTTTACAGAGGCTGAACATGGAAAGGGAGAGAACGATGGTGTAGGTGCATGTATAAAAAGGGCCTTATCATGCAAATATTTAAAGTACAAAGAACAAGCAACATTGTCAGATGTGAGATGTATCATCTAGTGGTGTAATGCTATAATGGGTCCAGGTAATGAAGGTGAGTCTACGGTTCGTAGATTTTTTTGGTTGATGGATGAAACTAACATTGCACCATACGAGGATTGTTGTACATTAATAGGATCAAGTGAGCTACACTCTTTTAGAAGCTCTAATGCAAGTTCATGTATCATCCACACATGACATATGGCATGCTTTTGTTCATCGTGTGCAGATGAAGATTGGGATGGGTGTGAGTCAAAGGAATGGGTCGATGAATGGTCTACACGAATTTTGATCCCACTTGAATCCTATCATTCCTATGCAGCATTACAACTGACACAAATGGAATCATCCATTGACTTTGACTATTTGTCTGATCTAGTGCAACTAGGTATATTGTCAACTCATGTAAATACTCTCAAATTTAGTACTTTATCGTAAGTATTCATTGAATTCATCTCCTTGTTATACTTCTATCATTGCAGACCATGTTTTTACTATTATTGCACTTGAAGACAATGATGAAGGGGCAAATTATTATTTGTGTCATTGTGTTGAGGCCAAAAAGAAATTGGATCACTCAGTTACAGATGATGAAGTATTAGAATACCCTACAGGAGCAGTGGTTGTAACTGGTACATGGCTTAGATGGTATTGTGTGAAGAACCCTAGGTTATGGTTGTTCAAGGATTGGGAGACACATAGGAAGATTCTTCATTATTCCAACCTTTTTGTTGCATCAAATGTCCATTTGACAAAATATGGAGGAAAAATGCACAATAAAACTCATTGGAAGGTTCGCGAGTCAGACCATGAGGCAATACTTGAGACAATAAAGGGTAGGGAAGATCCAACTGGTTCACTGGACTAAAAGTGAATCCAAAATTTTGTAATGCCAAATCTAGTTGAATGCATGTGCATATAACATGTATATTTGTAAAGGAATTAATTCCCTTGAATCCACATTGTGTGGACTGTAAATTTCTCATGCATTACCCCGTATGTATAACGGGAAGTTTGTAAGATTTAATAACAAATTTTCTCTTCTATTTTTTGGGGCAATACCAGAGGTTTTCTCTTCTCAGCTCTTTCCTCCTAGTGCTCCTAACGAGCTGAGTTGTAACCATATTTTTCATCATTAATTAAAAAAAATATGTTTACCCTACAAATTCTAGAAATATATGTTAAGTTTATTGTCATGTTTCATGCTAGCACATTCTTTGTATATATGTATTTACAAAAAAAAATTTAAACTATCAAACCGCACATTTAAATCATTTAAAAATATTGAAAACCGCTCATCATGGCTTCCAACCATTTTTGCCAACATCTCTGAAATTCCGGTTGAATGCTAGGAACGATCCTGCCACAGAGGCAAAGAGGCTCGAATGTTGCTGACCGCTATAGAGCCAAGTGTCCCTCAAGGTGCACCAGGCAACAAAATTGTCGATATTCAGTAGTCCATTTCTTGGATCTCCCAAGTGGTATCGATGATCCCTCAAGTGATATAGGACCATGTCATGGAGGCCTACAATAACCTATCTTGGTTTTTGGAGATTCACTTTTGTTTTCATTTGCCGACCCAATCTCAGTTGATGCCAAAACTTGCAATGTTACGTATTTGAATGTTGACACATTGCATATCTTGAAAACCGCTCATCATGGATTCAAACCATCTCCACCAACAGCTCCAGAATGCTAGTTGAATACTAGGAACAACCCTGTCATGGATGTGAAGAGGCTCAAACGTTGCCGACCGCTATGGAGCCAAGTGTCCCTCAAGGTGCACCAGGCAACAAAATTGCCGATATTCAGTAATCCATTTCTCAGATCTCCCAAGGGGTATTGATAATCTGTCAAGTTCTATAAGACCGTGTCATGGAGGCCTACAATAACCTATCTCATATTTTTGAGATTCAATTTTTTTTCATTTTTTGACCCAATCTCGGTTGATGCCAAAATGTGCAATGTTGCGCAGTTGAATGCTGATAGATTGCATATCTTGAAAACCGCT
>MU228067.1:2369083-2384111 GCA_018584345.1 Thuja plicata | reverse complement strand
ATACTCTGCTATTCCCCAATAACAGTAACAACATTCATCACTCCTCTTTTTCTTTTTCTATTTTCTATATTCTCATAAGGATTCTTCACTTTTTAAATATCCTCTATTTTTGCCTCTTAATCTCCTTAATTAGGTTTTTTGCAAGTCAATCTCAGTCACTCGATCATCCTTATGATTTGTTGCCACTTGGTAAACCGCTTGACTGTTACCTTGGAACTTGTTCCCTTCTTGGAACTCACAACATCTATTTTGCCACTTAATCTCTGCCTTGCATCTTGTTCTTGATTATTCTGGTTCGTAGATTCTGTAACCAACCAACTTTAGTGATCATAGATTCTTCTGACATTGTCTGTCAATTCATTAAATGCATTCTAATCAAGATTTGACTCAGTTTTCTTGTTGGGTTGCCTTGCCTGCATTACTCGGTAAGTAAATACTTCAACTGCTCAATAAATGACTACTCTTGGTGCTTGGTGTAAGTTTTTGAACTTGGTACTCGGTAACTGTGACCGAATAGCATTTCCACGTGGTGATTGTTTTCGCTCGGTGCTTGATTCTACTTTCTTTACCGACTGCTCCCTTCGCTTACATTACCGACTGACTTCTCATACTTGGTAGTACTGTCCATTTCCTTTACTGACTAGACTTGGCTACTTATGGATTTGACAAAACTTATGACAACAAAATGAATGAGGTAACAATCTCCCCCTTTCTCATCAGTTTGGCATTTTGACAAAAACTTCAAAGTCATCAATCAAAACTCAAAACTTATAACTCCCCCTTGGTTTATAGTCCCTATGCGCTATATACACTTCAAAAATTATATTCCATACATTATCATCCTATCATCCTTTAATATATTATCTCACATATTATCCCCCTTTTTTGACAAAAGTGTCAAAATAACAATTACTTATCAAAAATGTATTTATATTTATTTTGGAGATCAGACAATGCTGACTCCCATGTCTCCTTTAGTGTCTGCATAACTATAATATGCTCATTTATGTCTACTACTAGACCTATGATTGTGTCAAGTGAACTGATCTCTGACATAGTGACTAATTCCTTGCCTTTCTTCAAATGTTTTTGCATAGCCTCAATATGTGGAATCAAAATGGCTTGCAATTCCAACAACTCTATCCGGATTTTATGTTCCTCTTGCCTGAGTTCATGTTGTTGTCCCATGAGATTCTTGATCTTCTGATAATATACTTGGATTGAACCGGGTTCAATAGATACATCCTTTAGGTGTTCAGTTAACTCAGTCTCTATGGACTATTCTTTACTCCTGATGTCCTTAGTAAATTTTGAAATTTGACAAAATTTTTGAAATAATGAGAGAATTGTGGTTAGAGTCTATTCTATAGCTGTACATAGTTCAGAAAGAGTTTCCTTGTCTTCTACTATGTGTTTCAATATTTTATCCATTATTCTCTTTGTCAACTTTGGCTCATGAATTTTCAATAAGGATTCGGTGGTATCCATGTTCGGTACCTTTATCTGTTGAGCAAGTTTGCCTACTTGCTGAATCAAGCTATCTTTTTCATTTATTGCACCATCAGGTAGCAGTGATTGAAAGATGTCTTTGACATCTTCAAGAATGTCATCTTGCTTCCTCATTTCATCAATCAGCTTTTGTTGGGCTGATTTTCTCTTCAATAGTTTCCCATATGATGCCAATTGCTCAGCATTCATGTTTGCAAAATCAGGAGGGGGAAAAATTATTTCTTCTGTTAAGTCAATTTCCTCCTTCTTAGTTTTCTTCTTATTCTTTCCGCTTGATGGTGAGATAGATTCCTTAAGTGCATCGGTGGGAGACTTGTTTTTGCCTACTGTGCTCTCGGATTTCTCCTCCAACTCATGAGTACCTTCTGGCTTTTATTTTTCTTTCTTCTCTTCTTGTGTATCTTTATTCTCCTTCCCTTTCTCACTCTCCTTCTATTTCTTTGACTCTTTCTTTTTCTCTGACCCTTCTTTGGAGTCTTGTTTCTTCTCTCCTTCGGTGTCCGTTGGGGGAACCAATTCATTTCCTTTTCTTTGTTCATTTCCTTCCTTGGTGATCTATGTACTTATCTTAGGATAAGCATGAATTTTTTGTATTACTGGATCTGATTCTTTGATTGGTGGAGTGTCATCTATGTCCATGCACTCGGTATTTTGATCTGTTGTATCCATAGCATTTTCTTCCTTTGCTATATCTTGTGCAGGATCCTCTTCTTCTAATGCATCTTCAATATTTATTCCATCAGTATCTTTGGTTAGGTCAATGGGATTCATTTGACCTTTACTGCCTTTTAATGATTGTCCTTCGGTAGTACCCTTGGTTTTCTCATCTTCTCGAGACTTGGTAGCATCTAGCTTGAATATTTTTCTCCACATTTCATCTATTTCTTTCTCAACTTCTAAAAGCTTACCGATCATTATTCTTAGTGCTCTGTTTTTCACAAGAAATCTCCTTGAATAGTTCTGTAGAGATTCATCAATTTCTTTCACTGATAATTCAAGCATTGTCACAACTAATGATCTTTCTCTTATTTGTTTTTCAGTAGTCAATGCATATCTCCACCTTGCATCTACCTTATTGTATAACTCATGAGGAAGCTGGATTGAAACTTCCATTGGTGTTATTCTAAATTGATGCAGTGTGAAAATAACAGCATCTTCAATTCTTACCTGATTATTTTCACTCAACTGCTCATATCTCAATTGTTTTACTCTAGAAAAACCTCCATGTTTCATTAATGAATCAATGGATTCATCAAGAGTTGGTTTCGATTTCTTTTGTGGTACTTTGGGTGCCTTAGTCTCCTCTATTTCTATTTCACTTTCAATTTGTAGCTTCAATTTTCTTCTTGGCTTTACAACATTTTTATTACTCCTCGCATATTTTTTCCCTCTTGGTTTGAGTGTCTCGGTTTGTTCCTTTTCTTTTTCCCTTACCGAGGCCCTTGTGCTCCTACCACTTGATGAGGGATTAGCTTTTGGTTGTTTCCTCTTCTTCTCAATTGAAGGTGATGCCTCTGCTTCTTCTTCATCCTCTCCAACTTCAAGTTTCTGTGACAATTCCCCAATCATTCTCCTTGTTTTCCTTATGGCCTTAGGTATCACTATACCATGCTTGATCTTTTCTGTAACTTCTTCATAGGTTCCATATCTATCATATTTCTTGTCAATGGGGTCTTTCAACAATGTCTCAATTTGTTGTGCAACTATGTCAATATCAACTTCATATCTCATTGGTTGAAGCCAACTAGTCCTAGGCTCAACAGCCTTAATGATACACAGGTCGGTATTTACTTCAAAACAAATATTATCATGATATCTTTCCACTAGCTGGGGTGGAATCCAGAATCTTTTATGCATCTTTGCTTGAAACTTAACAAAGTAATCATTCATGATCAAATCAAAATTGTTTCCCAATCCTAAAATATATTCATTGATTTGATAAATGATTGGTCTATCTGTGCTCCATGTTACTTCACCGACTGATGGGAAAAATATCTCAAAATAGAAGAAAATACATACCAATAGTGGACCAAACTTCAAAGTGTTCATCTTGGGTCTCCTAATTGTGTTCATGTTGTCTTCAATTTGCCTCAACAAAATCTCACAAAAATCTAATTTCATTCCTTTCTTCACAATCTTATAAGCCAGGTCGACTACTCCACAAGGTACACTATCTACCCTAGATGATTGGAAGACTCGGTAGGAAATGATGTTACATGTAAACTTAAGTTCTGCATCTTCCACCATCGAAATTCTCATCGCTCTACCGTCCCATTGAGCTTTGGTTAGCTCACTCAACTTTTCTCTGTCAATCTGCTTGATTGCCTTTGGTCTATCTCCGATTGGTAGGCCAATGATGATGTGTAGTACATCCTTGGTGATCTTTACTGGTTTTTCTAGCCACATAAACTGATCATCTACTCGGCTAAGCACAAATCTCATCCATTCAGATTTGAAGACTCTCGGTAGATGAAGGGTATGCTCCAAACCCTTTCTCTCCAGATGTGTGTGCCCATCTCTCAACTTTCCATTGTCACATAGTTTGTTGAACGAATGTCCAACTCATTAACACAAATATCTTCAATTTTGCAGTGGATGAAGGATCGAACATCATCTATCAATATAACCCTAGGTGGAATGGAAGACAACGCTCCCATCATATCAATTTCTACAGCTTTGGTGGGTGGCATCTTGTGTTTAGGATTTATGGCATCAACATTCTTTGCTATGACTTGTACTTGCTTCTTTGGTGCCATTAGATTAGGAATAGTGATGGAAATAATCCTTTTCTCTTTGAAAGCTTAACTCAGTTGAAAGCAAACATCGATGAATACAACTATAGATGATTTAGCTCATTTCAGAATTTACCTCAAAAATCGCTTGAATGCACGAAGACTCGATCACTCTGCAACTCGCTCTTGATAACTCGAATGAGTAAGGTGAAAAATGACTTGAAAAACTTCATATTTATAGATTTTTCTCAATTAGGGTTTCCAACAAATAAGTTAGGTTGTCATAAATGCATTCACCGACTTCATGAAATTCAAATTTTACCTACTAACTAAATACTCTGACTTGCATGTGAATCACATAATTTTTTTTTTTGTAAAATAGCCAAGTGCATCTAAGCATGCTAATATGGATCTCTTCTCTCTTAATTTAGGAATTGATTAAAGATATGAATTTGGTGAGCAGTTCCTACATACCTTTTACCGACTAAGTGTAGCTCGGTGCACTCATCTCAGCAGATGAGGTGCTTTCAATATTTCTGAATGAGGTTCCATCATCTTTCTCTTTTATTTTCCAAGTTTTATTCATTTGTTCCCTTATCTCATCAACAGTAGGTGTCTTCTTGTCATTACTTTCTTTCTTGTTTGATATATTGACTCGGTACCTGCAATCTTTAGCTAGGTGTCCTATTTTGTGACAGTGAAAACATGCCATTCCAGAACTTCTCCACGATTTCCTATTGTTCCTTCCAAAAATTAATAATAAATTTGCAGCAATGTGTCCATACCTTCCAAATGATGCACATGAGATGTTGGTATTGTAGTCCCATGATATTAATGCTTCTGTTCGGTTGGTTTGTGATCTTTCTTGGTTCGGTGTCCACTTTTTATTCCTTGTCTTTGATTTGCGTTCTTCAGCTTTGTGTCCATACTTGTTGCAAGTGTTGCAGTAACCATCAAATTTATCTTTCCTTGAGTTTTTAGGGATCCTTGATCTACACTCAAAAGCTTTATGACCATGCTTATTGCATCTAAAACAATATCCATCAAATTTAGGTTTACTCGGTACATTACCTTTTCTGCTTCTACAAACATTTGGTGTATGACCAGGCTTTCCACAATAGTTGCAATGAGGTTTCTTCCTTTGTCTTGGTGGTGCTTTAGTACTTTTATCTTTTGATGAATTAGATGATTCTCCTTGCTCGGTAGTGTTAGTTCCATTGAATCCAATACCTGTTTTGTCACTCGGTTGCCTTTGACTTTTGAGTTGTTTGTCCAAAGCTTGAGAGGATTCTTCCTTTTTCTTAAGTACTTCATTGATGTTCTTTTCATTTGTCAGTTCAGTGCTCAACCTTTCTATTTCTGATTTCAATGATTGATTTTCAAATTCCTTTCTAGCAATCTCTATATTGGCATTCACAAGTTGATCAGTCATGTTATGATGTTGTTGTGTCATTCTTATGATCTCATTGTCTTTTTCTGCTAACCGTGCTTCAGCTTGTCTTTTGTCATTTTCAATCATCCTTTTTCCATCTTCAACACTTCTTTTACCTTCTATCAACTCGGTCATCCTCATGTTGTTTGATTCAAGATCTTTCTTCATTAAATCTAGTTGTTTGGTAAGTGAGTCATTCTTTTCCATTAGTTCTCTAGTGGCTGTCTTAGTTTCATCATTCAGACTACCTTCTGAAGTTGTTTCAAGTGTGTCAACCTATTCTTGAGTAATCTTTAGTTCATCATATAGTTTTCTTCTTATTTTTAGTGATTTCTCTAATTTCCTTCTTAACTTGGTAATCAATTCTTGTGCACTTTCTAGCTCATACTCAAGACTGTCAATCCTCTTAGCTTGCCTATAACTTTCCATGACTAAGATTTTTTACTCTTAGGTGGTCAAACCATTAACTCAAGAGACCAGTGCTCTGATACCAATTGTTGGAAATTTCATGCAAGATTATGAACTAAGAGGGGAGGGGTGAATCAGTTCACTTAAACATTTTCTTCTATCGAACTGTCTCACTTTTGCATGCTTTACCGAATGAGACTATAAATGAAAAGAAATTTAAAACATGTAAATCAATTCAAGTACACACATAAAAAATAAAACCATAACACCATGACTTTTGGTCACGCAGAAATACTTGGTTAGATGAAAAAACTGCGGTGGGGATGACACCCACAATCCTTCACTACTGCAGTAAAAAGGTTGCTCGGTTAGAGCTACAATGTTTAGCTACTTATGATAGCTTACCCTATTAAGAGTATAAAGACTTATGCAGTCTACCTTGTTAAAGGATTTCACAAATTATTCTCTAAGAATCATACCTTGTGAGAGGATTTACAAAATAAGATCTGTAAGGATCTACCCAGTGGTGGGATTTACAAAATAACAAAAACAATGTATTCAACAATGCTTTGAACTTGTCTAAAATAATGCATCAATCTGTTATGCTTGATCAGACTCTTTATGCTCTGAATTCTTTACCTCTGAATCAGCTCGGTGATGTGATCATCAAACCTTCTTTCTTCAAATTTTGTACTCGGTGCTACCTCAAATACTCTGCTATTCCCCAATAACAATAACAGTATTCATCACTCCTCTTTTTCTTTTTCTATTTTCTATATTCTCATAAGGATTCTTCACTTTTTAAATATCCTCTGTTTTTGCCTCTTAATCTCCTTGATTAGGTTTTCCGCAAGTCAATCTCTATTGCTCGAACATCCTTATGATTTTTTTCCACTCGGTAAACCGCCTGACTGTTACCTTGGAACTTGTTCCCTTCTTGGAACTCACAACATATGTTTTTCCATTTAATCTTTGCCTTGCATCTTGTTCTTGATTATTTTGGTTCGTAGATTCTGTAACCAACTGACTTTAGTGATCATAGATTCTTCTAACATCGTCTGTCAATTCATTAAATGCATTCTAATCAAGATTTGATTGGGTTTGTTTGTTTGGTTTCCTTGCCTGCATTACTCGATAAGTAAATACTTCAACTGCTTGGTAACTGACTACTCTCAGTGCTCGGTGTAAGTTTTCAAACTCGATACTTGGTAACTGTGACCAAATAGCATTTCCACTCGGTGACTATTTTTGCTCGGTGCTTGATTCTACTTTCTTTACCGACTACTCCCTTCGCTTACATTACCGACTAACTTCTCATACTCGGTAGTACTATCCATTTCCTTTACCGACTAGACTTGGCTGCTTATGACTTTGACAAAACTTATGACAACAAAATGAATGAGGTAACATGTCCAATAATGTCATAGATCAAATATGTCCAATAAAGTTAAATTGGCATCATGAAAGCCAAATGGATATAGAACATGTCACTTATACAATATACAAAATATGTCCAGTAATGTCATATTGGCATACAATGATTATCCCTAATCTATTCATTTCCCAGAAGGGGAAGAAAATAAATCCCGGGATGTCTTCGATCGTCACATCGATGGAGATGCAATACTCTTGCGAGTGTGCTCACTAGTCCTCCTGTCTAGACTCTTCTGCATCTCAACCTGATAAAATAACAAGTATAAACATCAATAGATAATATACATATAAATTTAATTATAGAATGACATAAAATAGAGTATTTTGTTATCGCTAACAAATAGTCGCTATGTACATCTACTGAAGGGGCACGCTGACGATCTGGAGTAATGAGTCCCTACAACAATGATCAAAATAATATTTAAAATATATACATTAATATCATTAAAAATTCAATATAAACTATTAAAATAACAATTCTAATTAAGTTATCTCTTTCATACCTCAATCAATGCGTCAGAACTAGCTATAGTTGCAGCTACGCCACGACTCAAACTATCATGAACAAAAGGTGGAGTCTCTGTTGTCATTAACTGAAAATGAAACAAGAGTATTATGTAGTTATCAAAAATACCTATAATATTTTACAACCCCACTAATTAATAAATGATACCTCTGTGAAGGTGCCACCGCATCCTTCAGTGTGCGGTGTTGATGTTGTAGCTCCAGCATCAAACTAGTGCACATGTATGATAATTTATAAGACAACCATTAATATAAGAAAAAACCACTGACTTGTTAATTATAATGCATTATTACATATATACATGTGGACTAAATGATGCCATGAAAAAGGCAAGGAATGAATGTGATCATTGTCATGACAACTTTGACTTTGGATTTTGATCATAATTTGTCTACTAATTTAGTTATTCATTCATTTGTTAATTAAATATAATCAAGTAAATCAAATTAACATGCAAATAAACATACCTCAAAAAAATGTGAACGAGGCCCTTCGCTGTCTACATTCAATGTCGATGGCCCAATAGTGAACTAATGTACATGCATAATAAGTTATGATACAAACATCCATATAATTATAGAATAATCAAATGTATACTTTGAAAAATGTTTTATTCGATACATACTTGTGGAGTTGACGTGGTAGTGTATAAAGGGTCTGGGTGATCATTCCCATTGCCAGCAGCACTCGCTCCCTGAATTTTCATCATAAATAATAGATAATAATTTAATTAAATTCATTCATTTAAAAATAGAATATGATCAAATAAATTTAATGAACTTGCAAATATTTACCTGTGTATCAATGCCAAATGTTGTATTGAGAAAATCGTCAGGCATCAGTCCATCATCCTCTTCCTCTCTCTCGGTAGTACCAAATGTACACAAGGCTCCACAAGAATGACAAAAATGACCCCTCGTAGACTGACCATGGTCACCCTCGACTAGAGGAGTGGCGTACTGAATGAGAGTCTATGTCAAAGCACTAATCGTGCCTAGTGTGTCCACCTCCACGTGTTCCTTCACATTGGAAGGAATACTAACATGATCCACCTATGGCTTGCCACTGGGAAACCTAGGTGCATTATGGTCACGATGTGCCATAGGTCTATCAAATGGTGACCCCCCACCTCTACCCCGAGACTCTAGAAAGTCAAAATAATTTGGCACTTCCTTCTGGAAAAACTCACAATAGAGTTTCCTCAGGAAATAGATAGGAACCTCGTGACTGTTACAGGGAGGGGAATCAAAGACCATCCACCATCTATCCCAAAAATTGGTTTTTATGTCTTCATTCAAGCACCAATGAATTGGGATCCTCCTTGTTGTGGGTTTAAGAGTTTCAATTTCCCCTGGCTTTCTAAAGAGTTTGCAAATGTTGGCTTTTGTGATTTTTTTTTTATGTCCTCATATGATAATTTATTTGCATAATATTGTTTTTTTCCTTCTCTTTTGTCGTGCCATAAATTTAATTGCCCACTAACTGAACCTACGTGGATCAAGATCAATTCTAATAATTTTGAAAGGGTTTCCCTTCTAGGATTTGTACCAATAGAATATTTTTACCTCCTAATTAAAGATTTTATTTCTTCTTTCCCCTTTTCTATTTGGTTTATCAAGTTTTCATGTGTTCCAAGAGGAGGTTTCTCAATTGGTGAGGGCGGTTGGGGTTTATTTTCATGGTTATTTTCAACATCCATTTGTTCATGAGGAGAAGATGGAGGGTTTGGTTGAGCATTTTCTGGGGGGGTATAATTCCTTCTTGGAAATTAAAAGAAAATCTATTTTAAAACTCTAATTAAAAATAAAATTTAACACAAGAGACTTTCGCAATCAAATTTGAAGAAAAACTAAATATTAAACCTAAATTTCAAAACAAATAGCATTCATGGTTGTATAATCACTTACCTCTGCTTTTGGTTTGAACTTGTTGACATCGTGGAGCCATTTTTTGCTTCACTTTGATGGAGCAAACCTCACAATGAATCGCATACATGCTGTTATGAAGAGAAAAATAGAAAAATGCAACTTTGAAGAAGAAACATAAGCCACAAAGTGGCTGCCCAAAAACTTTAAAGAACAAATTAGCGCGCACACCATATAGGGCGTGCACCCTATGGTTTAAATTTCCCAAAACATAGGGCGACGCGGGCTATAAGGTGTGCACACTATGTCTTGGGTACGCCAAGCCATAGGGCATGTGCCCTATAGGGCATGCGCCCTATGCGCGGATGGGGGCCAAAAAGGTATTTGGCACCTTTTTGGTCCCCCATCTCGGTGCACATACCCATTTATTTTTCGTTCTCTTTGGATATCTATTATTTTATTATAAATAGGTTGATTCTTAGTAGATGTTCAATTTATCGCCTATCAATCGGTTCTACTAAACCCCTTGTTTGGAGTGTGCAGATTTAGGCATATACATTTTGGTAAACCCAACGTGAAATTACAACCCAAGAAATCGCTTGTAGAAGACTAACAAAATCCATTGGTCTCAGTTGTACGACTAAAATTTTTCCTTTTCTATAATCTTTTTTTATTCCACAATTGATTTATGTATTTCACAATCGATGAAATTATTGTTTAAATTGGCTTCTATTGTTGTTGTTGGCATTCATGTTTTGTCACTAATGTCAACATATGTTTCTATGAAAGAAGAAAAAATTGGTTATTACTGTTTCTTGATGACTGATAGAAGTGTATGGGTATTGTATGGTTGTTTCAGAATGAGCAAAGATGGTGATGTGTACAGTGATGTACATTATGATCTTATTTGTAAGGTCACATGGCTTAATATTGCAAATGGAGTGAGTTACATATGTTTTAGTGAAGAATGGGTACTGGATTGTGACAATGATCTTTGACAGAGTGAGTCTCTGTGTTTTGAGGATAACTTGCATGCACTAAGGATTCATGATATGTGAGCTTGAGGAATGTTAGGAGACATGTTGAGGAATGTTTTTTATTATTCTTGGGTCGCAGGACTCTTGGTGATGTCAGCAATGGAATGTGTTTTTGAGAAGACCTATTTGGAGCTGAATTTAGAGATGTAGCGTGTATTGTGGAGTGTGAGCACGGATTACAGATCTTGGATTATATTTGAAGAATTTTTTTATTGTTGTTCACTTGTTATAGGTACCGTGTGTTTCTTAGCAAGAGGTTAAGTAATTATTTGTGCATTGGGGAAATATTAATTGGCCGACCTATTCGCTTATTGTAAATTTGTATAAAAGAAAGATTGTTTTCCTTTATGGAGGAGTAGTAACAGCAAAGTGTGGAAGCTGTGAGCTTGGTTATGCAAAATCTAATGGATGTAGAGAAGAGGATGTGATTAAGAGACTTCATTGCAACTGATCAAGCAAATATAATTTCTATCACACAGTTCGCTGGATTGTATATTTCTTATGTACAATTGTATTTCAAAGAGTAAGTCCTCAGGGTGGATTTAACTTTCTTTAGGCAGTGTGCCTAAGCAGTGAGCCTACTGTTACTCTTGAATCCTAACAGGGTTTTTCCTTTAATAGAGACTATGTACTATAATGCATTAGTAAGCTCCTAACATGACTAAATATTTTAGAAGGGATACTATACTTTCAGTACATTATTTGTGGGTGCTAATTCCCACCGAGGTTTTACCTTTAACAGGGTTTCCTCGACAACAAAGGATTGTGTTATGGTGTTGCATTTGATGTGTTATCATTTGGATTAAATTTTTGGTTTATAATGTTTAATAATCTGTCTCACAAATGATATACCCCCCCCTCTCAGTTGTGTTGGTGAACTGTTATTCCTAATAATTGGTATCAGAGCTTCTGGTCCTTAGAGAGAAATCTTAACAGCTTGAGGTGATCTTGAAATGGCATACTACATGAAGGATATTTCAAAGTTTGATCTTAAAAACTTTGATAGCTAGAAGAACAAAATGAGAACTCAATTGTTGTGTTTGGGAATTGATTATTGGATGATTAAAAAGAAGGATGAATTTGGGAAGACTGAAGACGAACTGGATAAAGCTACTGATGATGAAAATAAGTTGTTTTCTTATAATATAGTTTCAAGAGAAGCACTGATTAGTGTACTCTCTTAAGGTGAATTCACATAGGTTAAAGACATGTATTCTTCACATAAAATCTTATCAAGATTGGAAGCACTATATGAAGAAGATAAGCTTACAAAGAAAGTGAAGTTGTAGAACTAGAAAACAAGGATGGAAAATCTAAAAATGAAATTTGAAAGAACTAGAAGACAAGAGCTTATGTACAGAGATTCATAGAGGTTTTTATTGGCATTAGAAACTCTTGAGCCACATACATTGAAGAAGAAGTGATTGCAAAGATTCTTAGATCTTTGACACTTGTTTGCAAAAATAAAGTGCAAGCTATAGAGGAGATCATAACTTTGTGAAGAACTTCAATAGAGAGATTTTGAATGCAAAATTAACTACCTTTGAGGGTGTAGAACTGGGAGATTCATTTCCTAAAGTTGAGAAAACATTTAATGAAAATGTGCATAAATATAAAAAGACTTTATTAGGGAATGCTAACACCAGTATAAGTGACTAAACTTGGTGAATATGATCATGAATGGGAACATATATAGGAAGAAGAAATAAAGTTATATGAAATTGTGGCCTTGATTGCCAAAAGAGAGAAGAGAGGTAAGGGTAAATTTGAAGGAAAGTTACCTCTAAAATGTTTCTCATACAATAAGATAGGTAATTTTACATCTAGATATCCTACAAGGTTTCCTAGGCATAAAGATAAGTTTTATAAACCTAAGTATTCCAAGGATAAGGAATGTTACTATGCTAGTGAAGGTATTTTTGATGATGATGCTATTGATTATGATGATATTAGATTTATTTCTATCAAGGATGATGAACCTATTTATGAAGAAAGAGCCCTAGTGTCACGTGTTGAAAAAAAATTTGAATGGGTCATAGATAGTGGTTTCTCACACCATATGACTAGAGATAGAAATAAATTTGTTAAGCTAACCAAGTATTATGGTGGTGATGTGAGATTTGGTGACAACACTCATAATATTATCATTGGAGTTGGATGTATTTATTTGGATGTAAAGACTAATACTGATGATGTGTTACTTGTTTATGGACTTAAGGATAATTTGTTAAGTGTTGGACAGCTAGTCGACAAAGGTTATCAATTTAAATTCATTGATGGGAAATACTCTATCAGAAGTAAGTCAGAAGAACTCATCACCTTTGGTACTAAGTCGAGAGGTAATGTATTTGAATTGAATACATCTGAGGCTTCTTGATTTATTGTGAAGGTTGATGAGAGTTGGTTATGGCATAGAAGATTTAATCATGTGAAATTTGATAATATTATGAAGGAAAGTATGACTAATGTTGTTAGAGATCTACCAAATATTGTGAAACCATCTAACACCATGTGTAGAGAATGTGTAATGGGGAAACAGACTAGAATTAGTTTCAAAAGAAAATCTTACTTAGTGAAAGGGAAGTTAGATCTAGTGCATACAGATTTTCATGGTTCTACAAGAACGATGTCATACTATGGTGAAAGGTATGTTGGAAAGTGACAATGCAAGCAATTATTATTTTTTCATTGATGTCAAACCTTAACTGGTGAGAATATTGTTATCTGTTTGAGTACCATATCTATTCATTGATGAAGAATATTTAACAAGAAGACCAAGTGAATGGTTGAGTTAAGGAAAATAAAAGGGTACTTGATTAGTTGGCACTCTGGAAAAGTAATTAGTTGTTTATCTTTCAAAGACAGATTTTCTGGCTATTTTGTGTCGAGCAAGTTTGGTTTGTGCTGAGCAAGTTTGGTTTGTTCCGAGAAATTTTTTTTGTGCCAAGCAAAGTTGTTTGTGTTGAGAAAGTTTGTTCAGTGCTGAGCACTAGTGAAATTGTCGAGTGAAAACAGTGATGTTGGCCGACTTACAGTAATTGGATTAATGATGAGATTTGAGTTCTCTGGCTGACTTAGTTAATTTTATTGGGATATGTAAAGTTAATTAAAGATTGATCTACATCATTTAATGTATGGGTAACCTTAATTAATGCATGGTTTCAAGATTTAATTAGAGACTACTTTGGAGAAGTAAATGTAATGTAATGATGGTATGATCCGTTGGATCTGACCTAACATAAGATCTACGATCTTGATTAAGCGGCAAAGATTTATCTGACCTAGACAGAGAGGTATATGATAACCTCAAGGGGTTATTCATTAAGTGTACATGTATGCAAGAGGATTGCATATTTGATTTAATAGCTGGCATGACCTAGCAGAGAAGGCTGAACATAGAAGCATAGAGTTGCATGTGTGATTGCTTGACAGATTTTCAAGCAGATCAGAAGATTAAAATGACAATACAAGCCATCTAGTAAGTTAGCATCAGAGCTATAATTGGATCTAAATTTGCAAAGTAATTTGTATTTATCAGATCACAAATACTGATTACTTTCTAATCATTTTATCAGTTAAAATCCTTCAACAAGGTTGACCTAACAGTCATTTGTATAAATCCTCTAACAAGGTGACATTCAGGTGGAATGTTCTAAGTCATCTAACAAGGCCACTCCTGACAGGGTGATTAAATCCTTTAACCAGGTCACACCTAACAGTGTGTTATTGTAACCTTTAACAGGGTTGGCTCCTCATAGAGCTCACTTCAAAAGAGTGAAACTTGGTAGCATGTTACTGGTGGTTTTTCCCATATTGGGTTTCCACGTTAAATACTTGTGTCAACTTGTGTGAATGCATATGGTTTTTTTTACTGTTATGTTTCTACAAGCTAATTACATTATACAGTAAACTGCATGATTAAATTGTTGACATATGCTACTGTTGTCGAGTAGATCTAAAATATAGAAAGTTTTATTTGCTACATCTAGACCTGAGGATAACTGATTCACCCCTCCCCTCTCAGTTATTCTAAATTCATTCTAACAATTGGTATCAGAGCTTTGGTCTCCTGAAAATAGTTTGAA
>MU228067.1:2350351-2367240 GCA_018584345.1 Thuja plicata | reverse complement strand
TGGTCCCATTGGAGAAAGAAGCTACTATGGTGCTAGATACTTTATTCTATTTGTTGATGATTATTCAAGGATGATGACTGTAATGTTTCTCAAGGAAAAATATGATGCATTCCAGTTATTTAAATGGCACTTAGCTAAAGTTGAAAAGGAAATAGGAAAATTTTTGAAGTGCTTAAGATCTGAATGAGGTGGAGAGTTTATTTCTAATGAGTTCAATAGGTTCTACAATGACTGAGGCATAAAGAGATAGATGTCCGCACCTAGGACACCTCCAAAAAATGGTATTGCTGAACGCAGGAACAGATCTATCATGGACTGTACAAGAACACTAATGATGGAGAAGAATGTTGCACAAAAATACTAGAAAGAAGTTGTAAGTATTGTAGTCTATACTCTAAATAGAGTACAAGTCAAGAAAGGTACAAATGCTACACCTTATGAACTTTGGTATGGTTATGCACCAAGTGTAAAGTACTTTAAAGTATTTGGAAGCAAATGTTTTATACTAAAGGACAACAAAAATGGAAAACTTGATGCTAAAGGTGAAGAAGGTATATTCGTTGGTTATTCAACAAAAAGCAAAGCATACAAATGTTTGAATTATAATACTAACAAAGTTGTGGAAAGTGCAAATGTTAGAATCGATGAGTTTGTAGAAAGGAATGAAGCTGAAAGTACACAAGAGCCTGAAAGCTATAGATCATTCATATATCTGGATGAGGAAGATTATAATACATTACCTAAGGCTACTGTCGAGCAACAACATGCACTGTCGATTCACATAGTGGAGTTGTCGAGCAACAGCAAGTGAATGCCAAGCTATCTGATGGAGATGTCGAGTCTCAGAATCAACTAGAACTGAACACAAACATTGAATCTAAAACAAGACCTGAGCCTACTCTAGCAAAATATGTGAGGAGACACCACAATTCTGATCAAATCATTGGATCAAAGGATTCTGCATTCATGACACAAAGTAATTTGAGAGATGGCACATGTCTGTTATGTGAATTTGAGCCCAAAACAATGAAAGATGCTTTAGAAAATGAAGATTGGATATAGGAAATGAATGAGGAAATTGAACAAATTGAAAAGAACAAGACTTGGACACTTGTACCTAGGCCGAAGGATAAAAATGTAATTGGTACAAAGTGGGTATTCAAGAATAAACTGAATGAGCATGGAGATGTGACAAGAAACAAAGCTAGACTGGTATGCAAGGGTTATGCACAGGAGGAAGGAATTGACTATGGTGAAACATTCGCTCCAGTTGCAAGATTGGAAGGAGTTAGAACCTTACTTGCATATGCAGCCTATAAAGGATTCAAATTTTATCAGATGGATGTGAAGTCTGCATTTCTCAATGGTATCTTGGAAGAAGTGTATTTTGAGCAAGCTGATGGTTTTTTTGACCCAAACAAAAGGAATTTGGTTTGAAGATTGCACAAAGCACTATATGAACTAAAGCAAGCACCAATATCATGCTATGAGAGATTGCATAATTATCTGATCAAGATTGTATTTGCAAGAACCAATGACAACAACAACCTATACTTGAAGACAGAGCAAAGAAAAGGTACATTATTAGCTGAAATTTTTGTAGATGACATCATATTTAGTGGACAAGATGTGTCATGCCAAACATTTGCAATAGAGATGCAAACTAAATTTGAGATGTCTATGTTTGGTTAGATAAAATTCTTTGTTGGCTTACAAATTTATCAAATGAAGAATGGTATCTATATCACTCAATCTAAATATATCAATGAGATATTGAAAACTTTTGGAATGGAAGAGTCCAAACCAGTGAGTACACCCATGGCTACTAGACAGAAGCTGACAAAAGATGATGACACAAAAGAAGTGAACCAAACACTCTACAGATCAATGATTGGAAAAATATAGTATGTTGTACACAGTAGACTTGACATTTCCCTAGCTGTTGGAATTGTTGCAAGGTTTTTTGCTAACCCCAAGGAAACTCACATGATGGCAGTAAAAAGGATTCTAAGATATTTGAAAGGAACTGATGACTATGGTCTATACTACAAGAAGAATGACAAGTTTGAACTCAGAGTTTACACTAACTCTGATTGGGCTGGAAATGTTGATGATAGGAAAAGCACTACTGGTGGAGCATTTCTTTTAGGAAAAATATTGATCTCATGGACAAGCAAGAAATAAAACTGCACCTCACAATCTACAGCTGAAGTCGAGTATGTGGCAGTAGCAGTCAACTGTTCTAACATTGTGTGGTTGAAGATACTACTGAAAGGTATGAAGGAAGAAATCACTGAACCAGTTGTCATATATTGTGATAACACAAGTGCCATTAATATTTCTAAAAACCTTATTATGCACTCGAAGACAAAGCACATAGCTATCAAGTATCATTAATTGAGGGAGCTAGTTCAAAATGAAGAAGTGAGATTGGATTATGTGAACACTAAAGAAAAATTAGCAAACATATTCACAAAGGCACTACCCAAGGATTATCATGAGTATTTGTGAGGTAAAATGGGGGTGATTCCCCTAACTAAGGCTAATTAAGTGTTGTATGGTACTGTTGCATCAAATATTACATTCAGAATACTTGACACATTGATGCATAGTAAGTTACACTTTAGGATGCTGACTAAAGTTGTGAAGTTGGACAAGGACAGGAAAGAAAATCAGTCATAATCAAGATGACAGGATCAACATGATACTAAAGATCTACATGATAAAGATATCAAAGTCTTTGGAATTGTTGTCAAAGAGGGAGAGATTACCTAGAAGGAGAGATTAAGAATAAAGAGGGAGAGATTACCTATATAGAGGCATAAGTTACTATTGAAAACATTGAAGTGATTATCTACTCAGAGGGAGTCTATAGATGATTAGACACAGATGATTACAATGTGATTACAAACAAAGAGGGAGAAATGTTTTACAGATGAGAATCAAAATGAAGCTAAAGACATTAATGAAGATTTGTTCATATCAAGGAACACAGGTGAATTTTTGGATTGTATGGTAGCTATGCTTGTTAAATTATTGTTTTAATATTTTGTGTTGCCATAAATGCCAAAGAGGGAGATAATCAGAAAGTGACAATGCAAGCAATTGTTATTTTGTCATTGATGTCAAACCTTAACTGGTGAGAATATTGTTATCTGTTTGAGTACCATATCTATTGATTGATGAAGAAGATTTAACAAGAAGACCAAGTGAATGGTTTAGTTAAGGCAAATAAAAGGGTACTTGATCAGTTGGCACTCTGGAAAAGTAATTAGTTGTTTATCTTTCAAAGACAGTTTTTCTGGCTATTTTGTGCCGAGCAAGTTTTGTTTGTGCCAAGCAAGTTTGGTTTGTGCCGAGCAAAGTTGTTTGTGCCGAGCGAAGTTGTTTGTGATGAGAAAGTTTGTTCAGTGCCGAGCACCAGTGAAATTACCGAGTGAAAATAGTGATGTTGGCCGACTTACAGTAATTGGATTAATGATGAGATTTGAGATCTCTAGCCGACTTAGTTAATTTTATTGGGATATGTAAAGTTAATTAAAGATTGATCCACATCATTTCATGTATGGGTAACTGTAATTAATGCATGTTTTCAAGATTTAATTAGAGATTACTTTTGAGAAGTAAATGTAATGTAATGATGGTATGATCCATTGGATCTGACCTAACCTAAGATCTACGATCTTGATTAAGCGGCAAATATTTATCTGACCTAGACAGAGAGGTATATGATAACCTCAAGGGGTTATTCATTAATTGTACATGTATGCAAGAGGATTGCATAGTTGATTTACTAGCTGGCATGACCTAGCAGAGAAGGCTGAACATAGAAGTAGAGAGTTGCATGTGTGATTGCTTGATGGATTTCCAAGTAGATCAGAAGATTGAAATGACAATACAAGCCATCTAGTAAGTTAGCATCAGAGCTATAATTGGATCTGAATTTGCAAATTAATTTTTATTTATCAGATCACAACTACTGATTACTTTCTAATCATTGTATCAGTTAAAATCCTTCAACAAGGTTGACCTAACAGTCATTTGTATAAATCCTCTAACAAGGTGACATTCAGGTGGAATGTTCTAAGTCCTCTAACAAGGCCACTCCTAAAAGGGTGATTAAATCCTTTAACCAGGTCACACCTAACAGTGTGTTATTGTAACCTTTAACAGGGTTGGCTCCTCACAGAGCTCACTTGAAAAGAGTGAAACTTGGTAGCATGTTACTAGTGGTTTTTCCCATATTGGGTTTCCATGTTAAATACTTGTGTCAACTTGTGTGAATGCTTATGGTTTGTTTTATTGTTATGTTTCTACAAGCTAATTACAATATACAGTAAACTGCATGATTAAATTGTTGACATACGCTACTGCTCCCGAGTAGATCTGAAATACGGAAAGTTTTATTTGCTACATCTAGACCTGAGGATAACTAATTCACCCCTCCCCTCTCAGTTATTCTAAATTCATTCTAACAAGGTATTTTATACTTTTTGTTGATGACCTTTCTAGAATTATGTGGGTTACATATCTGAGAGAGAAATCTGAGGCTTTTGACAAATTCAAGATATTCAAAGAAAAAGTTGAGAATGAATCAGGTTTAAAGATAAAATGTTTGAGATGAGATAGAGGTGGAGAGTTTACTTCAGACTTGTTCAATAACTACAATGAAGAGCATGGAATATATAGACAAACATCTTCTCCTAGGGCACCACAACATAATGGGATAACAGAGAGAAGAAACAAAACAATATTTGACGTTGCAAGAACCATGTTGTTGGTAGGAATTGTATCACATGTTCATCGTAGAGAAGTTGTTGGTACTGTTGTTTATACATTAAACATAGTTCATTAGAGAAAGTACAAGACTCCTTATGAATTATGGTTTAATCACACTCCTACTGTGAAATATTTAAGAATATTTGGGAGTGTGTGTGAGTTAATACACCTTCATGAAAATGGATTCAAATGCTCTCATGAAATGATATTATCTCTCAATTTACTATGAAATGCTCTCACTATTTCTCAAGATTCTATGAAATTTACTATAATGAGGATATGTTTATGCTTTAAAATGGCTTGTATTTATAGTAAAATCCCAAGAGTAGGGGGTAGAGTGAATTGATCATGGGTTAATCTTTGGTTTCGTTTGATCTCTCAAATGGTTTCAAATAAGGGGAACATTTAAATGTTGTCCTCAAAGGGTGGGAAAAAATGAGTGGATGAGATTTTAAAGGGTAAATGAGAGGTTGAGATGCAAAATTGGAGTGATCCATGTGCAAGTGTGTTCTCAACTCTCATTGGCTCCTTTACGGGTGTTGAAAAGATATTAGGATTTAATTAATTCAATCATTTAATTAATTTAGCCATGTAAGGAATACATTCATTTTGATTTTTGATTTAAACTATATAATTAATTGATTAAAATCAATTGTATAATTTGATTAATCCTTTTAGGCTTGTATTCAATTATTTGATTTGATGATTAATTAATCCCTTGATTTAAATTTGATTTAATCCACTTTGATTGATAAATGTCCATTTAAATTGATTTTGATCCATTTTGAAGCATTTGAAGCATTTTGATGAGATTTGCAGATTTTGATAATACTAAGATACCTGGTCAATTTTGGGTGTCTACAAATTCCCCTCTTTGAATTGATGTGCGAAGCGCATTGATTCAAAGAAAATTGCATGTCCTGGTCACTAATTTGATAATGATTGATTGATTGATACAACTGCTCCATTGCTGAAAACGTGATTGATTTGAAACCCTAATAAGATAACTGATTGATAAGATGCACTGATCTGATTTGATGATAAAAACCTGATTCACAATTCTGATTTGAAATTCTGATTCACAACTCTGATTTGATAAGATGCAGAATGCCCCACTGATAAAAGTTTGAAATTTTAATGCCCTAGATTTGATATAAAGTGTGATGCAAAATCCTGATTTGATACTCTGATAATATATGGCCCCTCAGAAATGAAAAACATTCTGATGTCCCAATGCCAATATGAGGAAATTGATGTAAAAAGTATATCCAAATGATTTCATTTCTGAAAACATTAAGAAGAATGATGATAAGATCACAATATGCCCCACTATACTAAAATTGTAGATGTATGTCACAGGGGGTAAAAATATCTCCAAAATGAGGTCAAAATAGCTTAAATAGGTTGAAAACCCCAAATTTACTATTCATTTTCACTTTTGACTATTGAGATTTTACTCTGATTCTACTGTGCTTTAGAGCAATGGTGGTCCCTATTCGAGAGCATCAATTCAAGAGAGCACGCCAATATCAGAGACCTCCTGACTATGGACCTCTAGTGAGTGATTTGAACCTTCCTGATGCATTTATTACTCTTTTTGATAGCATTTATTGTCATTTTTTATGATTTTTATATTAGTTTTAGAAAAATGCCATTTAGGAGTTTTTAAATGATGCGTAGGATAGTGAAATGCCACATCTGTGCAGATAAATAATGCATATGATGTGTTAAACACCACTTAGGAATTAGGTTAAAATGTGAACCCCATATTTGCAATGACTCATAGGAAACCCTTTTACATAATTAAGATTTAAATGACATGTAGCATAGTTTGAATGATGCGTAGGATTTGCAAATGTCACGTATGTTGTAAAGCAACGCCTCCAAAACTTGAAATGATGCGTATGATGTTTTCAATGATGCATAGCGTGAAATGACACATCCACTTAATCAAGTGACAGGTACTATAATGTTTGATGAAAACCTGATTTAAAATAGAATAAGTTGTCTTAGATTGATCATCTGGATGGTGAGATTGATTTCCAAGCTAAAAGATGTGATTCCATGATGTTACTTAGTGTTTAAGATATTAGAATAATCATACCAGAAAATGTTTGATGTGTCAATCAGATTGATTAAAAAATATTTCAAATTTATCCCTTCTCAAGATCTAGAGGTCAGGAACTATAGTTTGATGCGCTAAAAAAGAGAAAAGATAGATTTAATATGTTTGATTGACTCAGGATGATCCACCAATAGAAACATACTAATATAATTCACTTCATTTGCAAAATGTAGGTACATTACCGTAAGTTATATGTATGGAATGTAGCATCTTGGGTCTTCAATCTAGTTGATGAGCTGACCCTTCCAGAGAGACGGACAATCAAGACATGTGGGCTCAGATTCCTTCTTGATCTTCCTTAGTTTCAACTGAACCAAGGTTTATTGATAGCTATGGCAGAGCATTGGCACTTTGACCATAATACTTTCCATCTACCCCTCGGCAAGATGACCATCACGCTAGAAGATGAATGTAGATTGTTGAGGATTCTGACCCATGGAGAGTGGGTTTATTACAATCAGGTCTATGATGGTAGCACCTATAGACAGGTGTTTAGTGATGCCACTATTGGTGATGATAGCATTACATGGGTATATTTTGCTTCATTTCCTATTTTTCCAGCCTTGTTAGGAGCATTGATTGGAGGAATTCTCTTACCAGATAAGAGAGGTCGTGGCTTTTCAATAAGATGGGGCCACATATTAGAAGATTTGATCGCTCATCCTCATAGATTAGACTGGGAATCTTGCGTGCTAGTCCAGTTATATCATGATTTACATGAGGTTGTGTACAGGCACAGTGCGGCTATATCTGCAGGTGTAGTTTTGTTACAGCTATGGACCTAGGAGAATATCCAAATTACCACACCTATATTGGCACGAGTGTGAGGTCGAGGATATCCCTATGAATTTCTATATGATGGCATGATTGTCCAACATCATCTGGGAAAGGTTGAGTTCTGGCGTCATACTCTTGACAATATTGATCAGGTCGTATGGAGACCAAACTTGGGCTGCAAGGAATGGAGAGAGGATGATGATGAGCTGCCATATATGTTTTCCCCTTGGTGGATGATTGGTCGATCACCAATTTGTATAGAGATATTATTCTTTGGGAGAGTTCTCTGACAGTATAGCCGTGTGCATGATATGCCGCAGGGTATGGAATTGTATGCTAGAGTACAGGTAGGGCGATCCATGTGGGGAGCTCAGGTTGATTATTAGTTTGCATGTGTAGAGATGAAGCGGCTAGGACATCTCAGATGGGATATGATGGAGCATGTGGCTGATGAAGGTATGTCTGCTGAATATCGAGAGTGGTTTTCTTGACATAGACTCATGAGATTCACAGATCTGGCAGGGCCTATTCCTGATGTTGATGAGTTGTATACTGATGATGGTGGAGATGGGGATGATGGTGGTGATGGTGGTAGGAGAACATAGAGGCAGAGAGTATAGAGAGTACCTATAGCTCCTTAAGTACAAAGAGCTACAGGACCTCAGATGTAGGGTGGGCATGTGACAGCTCGAGGTGGTGGGTTCAGAAAACCTAGATAGAGGTGGGTACATGTACCAATGTAGAGATAGGTTCAGGTTATTCCAACTATAGATTGGACTAAGCAGAGACAAAGACAAGTACATGTATCCAGACAGGTTCAGGATCCACAAAGACCACCATCTTCGCCGAGATAGGTACCCCCTCAGGTAGATCCACAGGTTAGTGCAACACAGGTTCAAGTTGCACCTCGGATATAGGTGATACCACAGGTACCATTAGCACCTCAAGAACCACTAGTTCCTCCTATTATTGATAGCTTAGTAAAGGATGTGAGAGAATTACAGGTAGGGATGACTGTAGTTACTGGACGCTTGGATCAGGTGACTACGATGTTACAATAGTTTTGGCTACGATGGCTTAGTTACCTACGAGTGCTAGCATGATTCAGGCACCACCTTCTACTCAGGATAGAGCAGGTGACAGGGGTCCTGATGGGTCAGGGGATGGTCAGGTGCTGCTGGAGATGAATCAGGTGCCCTGGATGGGTCATGAGATTGATATGAGTTTTTTATCTGGATATTGCATTGATGTATCATATGGAGGTTTGATCAGGACTGATGTATGGATAATTTTTTTGATGTATCTTTGATATACTTATTTTTTATAGACATTTGATGATGAACATTTATCTATGATTCTATTAGGTTGATTTCCCTTTGATGTTGATTGGATGTGAGATTTCTTTATATGCATATCTACATGATGTCTATGATGCACTTACTTTTATTTATACTATGGATGCAATGTCTTAGATTATGACATAGATAGATGGATGCAAATGATGAATATGCAACTAGTTCTAGATGATTTTGATTTTATTTTGATGTATGGTTTATGAAATGCAATGATATGGATGCAATACTTAGTGCAATGGTAAAATGAATGCAACTATCTTTTTGGATTTTGATGTATGCACCTTAGTTTATGAAATGCAATTCTAAAAGATGAAGGATAAATGAATAATGATTAATGTACATCTTTTTTTTTTTTTTCTCAAGATATGTATAAATAATGATTAATGATTAATGCTATGAATGGATGCAAAAGATAATCTCATATAATTGATTTGAAACCATTGAAATTTGATGTAACCCCCAAAAATCGATGAACCCCCTTGTACTTGGAAAAATTACTCTAAATAATACAATTAATCTAACATGAATATGCAATGCAATGCAACTAAAGGTCACTATCTTTTTGCGAAAGAAATGCAAAAGAGATATATTTTCATCATTGAGCATTGTGGAACTAGGAGTTGATACAATCCTTACTGGTGCCATTGCGACCATAAGAATATGAATATGACTTTCATCTTAGCTAGTAACCTCTTTTAGGAACCTAGTACAACCCTCACTAGTTGAATGACCAACTATGGGAGTATGAATACCGGTCTCAATAGATTCAATGTTGCAAGTGGATTTTGGTATTAAGATATTGAAGATCTAAATAGCCAAGGTATCCTTTTGCGTAAACAAGAAAAGGTTAATCCTCCTTCCTATATGAATGTCCTTGATGGTTCTTTGATGACCATGTCATTAGAAAGATTCACACAAGTTGAAGAATCTCCCTCAGAACAGTCACACAAAATCCAAGAAAAACATCATGTCTCCATCATCGCCAATCTAGTCAAAACATCATGTATTAGCTAAAAAGACATGACTTGAAAAGGTCAATGAAAAAATCATCAAAATTTTCAAGTGTATCACAATGTATGAAGATTTTCAAAAAGAATTCCAAACATTCTGATCATTTAGGGTGTTGTCAATTTTTAATCCTGATAAAATAAGTCAATGAAACTCAAGGATCATGTTGTAGGATCAAACTGTTTAAGGTTGAACAATGATATCCATCAAAGGTTCCAAAAAATATATCTCCACTGAATCTGAAAATCTGCTTCTATCATGTGACCAAGATGTTGTACTTTTGAATCCAGTTGGTACCAAAAATTCATGATGTTTTCCCCCAAGTGATAAATGTGATCAATGTGAAACTTAGGGCAAATGAAACCTAGAATGCAACAATACAACTGAAAGGATTTATTATGACTTATGCACAAATGACGGATGCAATGAGGATATGTACAAGATGAGATTGTGAAATGCAATATGGACAAATGCGACAAGGAAAGACCTAAGGGACAAAAGGTGCATGTTTCCAAGTTTTTACCTTTGGGGATTATTGCTCTTTTTTTTCTTTTTTGCTTTTTTGCTTTTTTTTCTACCAAGGCACCTATTGCTAGGTTTTCACCAAGGCACTTTTTCCCTTTTTAATTTTTTTTTTTTTTTATATCATCAAGGCGCCTATTTGATAGGTTTTCACCAAGATAACATTTTTTGATTTTTCAAAGTTTTTGACTTATTCATGCTCAATTTTCTCCTTTTTCTGATTTTTCTGCTTTTCCAATGTTTTTGGCTTTTTGATCTTTCTGATTTTTTTGTATTTTGATATTTTCTCCTTTTTTTGGATTTTGACTTTTTCTCATGTACAAAGAAGATGGTAACTCATCTAATACTCTCATCTGATACTATTTCATTTGATTCTCTTTTTTTTTATTAGGTATGAAACCTCTTTAAATGAATGCTATTAATGGGTTCTTGCAACTCATCTCCTTCACAATCAGCTAGTTTGTATGTTCCTGTTCCAAAAGAAGAAACAATTACAAAAGGACCAAGCCTATTTTCTTCCCATTTTCCTTTCTTTTCCCTATCTGCCTAATTTTTAGGGTTTTCTCTTAACACTAAGTCTCCCACTTGAAAGGATCTTGGTTTGATGTGCTTGTTGTAGTTTCTTGAAATTCGATTATGATATACTTTAAAATGATCATATGCTTGTGTTTGATGTTCCTCCAACAATTCCAATTGTTGAAGTCAGGCAACCCTATAATCCTCATCCATGATTAATCCATGTAGTGACACTCTTAGGGATGGTATTTTAACTTCTAAGGGTAGAACAACTTTGGCCCCATAAACCAAGGAAAATGGTGTAGCTCTTGTTGGTGTACGGATGCTAGTTCTATAGGCCCACAATATCAGGTTTATCTGAATATGCCAATCTCTTCCTGAATTATCAACTGATCGCTTCAATATTTTGAGGATGTTCTTGTTTTTAGCTTTGGCTTGTCCATTACCTTGAGGATAGTAAATGGAGGAAGAATGGTGAATAATATGAAATGTTTCAGAAAGTTCATCCACATCTTTGTTCTTTAATTGTTTTCCATTGCCTATAATGATGGCATGAGGAATACCATATTGAAAAATGTTGTGATTAAGGCTAAACATGGAAATCTACTTCCCTATGGTAGTTTTCAAAGGAATGGCCTCTACCCACTTAGTGAAATATTATGTCACTGTGAGGATAACTTATGTCCATTAGAATATGGTGGGTAAATCATGCCAATTAGATCGAAACCCCATTGATAAAATGACCATGGTGTGACAAAAGGATGTAATTATTATGCAGGTGCATGAATCATGTCACCATGATATTGGCATTTAGTACAAACTTTCACAAATTGACAAGCATCTTTTTCTAAGGTTTTCCAAAAATACTCCATGCGAAGGATTTTCTTTGCTAAATTTAATCCACTAGAATGTAACCCACAAATCCCCTCGTGGACATATCTTAAAGCTAACCTAGATTCCTCTTCCTCTAGACATCTAAGGAGCTTTCCATCAAGACCCTTACGATACAATGTGTCTGATAGGGTGGTATAATGAGCCGATTGTCTTATGAAATGTCCTTTTTGGGCTCAGGTTTGGTTCAAAGGTAAGGTTTGGTTTTTAAGGTAAGTATAAATTGGTCCATACCAAGGTGAGTCATGTCCATTGAGAAGGGAAACAATTTGGGTATCAGGTAAGTCAAATGCTGGTTTTGCCAACTCTTCCACCAAGAATTCGTACCTCACATTCTGATCAGGCATTTGGAGTAAGGAAGATAAAGTAGCCATTGCATCAGCTGCTCTATTTTTGTCTCTTGGAATTTGCTCAAAGGTAATCAAAGCAAAATATTTTTTCCAATCATCCACCATCCTTTTATATGGCATCAATTTTTCATCTTTGTTATTGTATTCATCATTAATTTTGTTGATGACTAATTGAGAGTCTCCATAAACCTTTAATTCCATGACATTCCATTCCAAATCCATTTTGAGACCTATGACCAAAGATTCATATTCAGCAATATTATTTGTGAGATTTTAGAATTGTGCAACCTTGAGGTGTTATCAAAATAATTCATGCCCCTAAACCACTTTGAGTATAGGATCCATCAAAATATAGAGTCCATGTCTTTGCTTCTACATTAACAATCTCTAAATTAGGAAATTTCACTTTAATTGGATGTGTAGAATCTAAAGGATGTTTGGCCAACTGATCAGAAATTAATTGTCCCTTGATTGCTTTCCTATCCATGTACTCAATGTCAAACTCACTAAGTACCATCACCCACTTTGCAATTCTTCCGGTTAGGGCTGTTTTACTAAGTAGATACTTCAAAGGATCAATTTTGGAAATTAACTTCACTTTATGCATCAACATGTAATGTCTAAGCTTTTGAGAGGTAAACACCCCAGCTAGGCAAGCCCTTTCCATGAAGCTTTAGTTCAATTCATACTTTATCAATGTTCTACTCAAGTAGTAAATGGCTTTATCTTTTCCTTCATTGTCTTCTTGTGCCAATAGTACCCCTAATGATTTTTTTGTTGCTGATATGTAAAGTAACAAAGGTTTTCCTTTAATAGGTGGAATTAAGATGCGTGGATTCACAAAGTATGTTTTTAACAATGTGAAAGCTTTGTCACACTCTTCATCCCATGTAAAAATAGTGTCTTTATGTAGCAATCTTGTGAATGAATGACATTTTTCTACCAATTGGGAGATGAAACTCCTTATAGATTGAAGTCTTCCTTAAAGATACCTCATTTGGCTAATATTCTTAGGAATTTCCATGTCCATTATTGCTTGTAATTTCTCAGGATCTACTTCAATGCCTTTTGCAAAAACAATGTAACCTAAGAGTTTGCTGGATTGTACCCCAGAAGTACACTTCTTTGGATTGAGTCTCACTTTGAATTGTTCTAGCCTTATGAAAATGTTGTCTAATATTGGTAAATGATCCTTTATTTCATGTGATTTTTCTAGAATATCATCCACATAGTCTTCTAAAAAGGTATGCATCATATCATGGAAGATGGTAGCCTTTGCTCTTTGGTAAGTTGCTCTGGCATTTTTGAGACCGAAGGGCATCACATTCCAAAAAAAGGTTCCCTGTGGGCATGTAAAAGTTATCTTCTCTTGGTCTTCAGGTGCAATTTGGATTTGATTGTATCCACTAAATTCATCCATCTAGGAAAGCATAGAATGACTAGTTGTTAAGTCCACTATAGTATCAATGCTAGGTAGTAGAAAATCATCTTTTTGGCAAGCAAGATTGAGATCTCTAAAATCCGTGTAAACACTAATAGATTTTTCATGTTTTGTGACTGGTACAATGTTGGATATCCATTTTTCATATGCAATTACTCTTATGAATCCAACCTTGAGGATATTTTCCAATTCTGCTTTTACTAAAAGTGCCACATGAGGGTACATTTTTCTCAATTTTTGCTTTATGGGTTTCATACCGGGTTTCACATTTAAATGATGCGTGATGAATCTTGGATCTAACCCAGGCATGTCAGCATAAGACCATGCAAAGTTAATTTTCTTTTCTTGAAAGAATTCGATGAACTCCTTCCTTTTTGATGGACTCAAAGATGCTGCTAGATGAACAAACTTAGGATCCTCTTCGGTGCCAATGTTAACTTTCTATGTTGGCTAAATAAGGATGGGTGATCTTTCATCTTCATGTTCAGGTAGGGCATCCAACCTCTCTTCCTTAGGTGCCACAATTGGGTTTTCACCTTTGGGAACATCTGATATTTTGACTTTTTTAGGTTCTAGCACTGCCACATGGTGGTTTTCACCACTAGACCTTTTCATTTTTTATATTTTTTTCTTTTATTTTGTGGATTGAGAGGTTGGACCCCTACCTCTATCATTATGTCTGGATTGTATTCATTGATGGAAGAAGATGGCTCAACCACATTTAGGTATTGGGCCATTGCAAGGTCATTGGGAAAGTATAATAGGTCATTTGGTTTGGATAAATCCCAATCAATGAGTTTGGGGTGCATTAAGGATAAGAATTCATTTGGAAAATTGTCATTCGAAGGGCTTAAAGACATGACCTCATTTGAAGGTTCGTACATTGTATCACTTCGGTCTATGACATGGGCTTCCTCAAGATGTTCCATGGAAGTTGGATCAAAGTCTCCTTCACTAGAGTCCTCGCTGATTTCCATGGAAAAGAATGCATGTGGATTAAATACAACATTTGAATCACCCCCCCCCCCCCATGANCCCCCCCCCCCCCCCCATGAAGGTACCCAAGGTTCACCTATCCATTAACTAGTCCTAGATGCTTTCCCTATGTTGGATTCTTGAGGTTCACTTGACACTTGTGTAGAATTCGAGCCTTGATGTTCATTTTCTTGACTTGTAATTCACTACAACATTTGGGGTCAAATTTTGACGCCAATTTGCGACGGCGCTACCATTTGTGTGTGATTTTTGTTTTTTTTCTAAGTGCCCCTGATGATGTTGTAATGGCGATGATACTGTCGTAATTGTGACACCCTCTTGATTATAAACAAAAATAAATAAAAAGAAAGGCTCATATGTGATCGAGCTGTGCATGCGAGTGGAAGAGGGCCCTAATTACTATTGTATGTCGAAGATGTGAAGAGTAGGTGAATCTCGATGGATTTTTTTAACTAAAGATCCCGTAGGTTTCTTTGCATTCAATCTGGCTGGTAAACTCTCCATTTTGTTTCACAGGGCACGTCTCTCGTTAGGTATGTCTTTGTACCTTTTATTAAACAAAATATCACTGTTGTAGATCATTTGTGATTTCATTACTTGAAAAATCATAAAAAAATTGTATTTTCCTCTTGTATTGGTGATTTCATTAGACATCTGGACCTTTTCTTATTAGGTTTTGATACATGTGTCTCTGCTAAATCTTCTTTTATATGCTTGTGAATAAGGGTTCATATATTTGTGCTCTAGTTGAAAGAAAAACATAATGAAAACCCTACAAGCTCTATTTTTCTTACAAGCTGCGGGTCTCTCAGTTGGGGGTTTCAATTGTGAAAACTGTGACTTTACTCTTTGAAACCCGTTTTGATTTTATGCACATTAATACGTTAATTTATTCTTATTGAAATTTAATACCACATTAGGATAAACATACCAAAATAATAATTGGAAGAAAAATTGTAGTAATGCTCTTATATTTCTGCAAGAAACATACAAACTGTGCCATTTAAAAAAATTGATTGTAATATATATATGGAAATGACTGGTTACAAGAGGAATTAGTTACATTCACAGGAATCTACCATACCTAGTTTTTTTTCAATTACCAAGTGAATAAAAAATTTAGCTTATTCATAGAAGAAACCAACTTGGAAAGAAAACACATACTAACAATGGTACCTACTATTCAGTATTCAGTTTGCTATTTACATCAACCGTGCCCTCCGATAATGGCCACAAATAACAAAAGTGATCTTGAATGTCGTGCTATATTGAAACCCAATCACCCACCATAAAAAATGGTTTGACAAAGGAGAAGCAGACAGATAATTGCTCCTCAAAACATCATCCCACATACTCCCACTACCCACATCCATCATATAACTCTACATCTCCTCAGAATTCAGCGGTCTCTCATTTAAGAAATTGATAAAAGAAGAACCAATATCAGACTGAGAAGGAACATCAAAAGGAGTAGAAGACGAAGACAGTCTATTAAAACAATAATAGATTATTGTCCCATAGTATGCTAATTTATTGAAGTTCTTGTCGCACATTGCTCCACATTGCTCCACTCTACCTGCGCTAAGGTTATTGGTCTTTAGTTATGTCATTTTGAGGAGTTATCATGAGATTTTTGTGTTTCTTGTTATTTTCATATAGGAAGAGGATAATAATGAGTCTTGATCAAAATAATATTCTAATATATCTATGGTGGCTAGATCATTTTCCTTATTTTTATGGATTCCTACCTAAAATAGGCACACTAGGGGGTAGATCGACTTGGGATATTATCATTAACCTTGTTGTAGGATTGATTTGTTCTAGTGTTGATCTTGATACTCTATGTGTTATGTCCTAAATTGATTTTCCCCACACACACTATTGACTCCATTTCTAAAGGATCTTACAATAGATTTTATCATTCCCCTTGTAGATACATATAGATTGTATTCTTTTTTGTGATGATATTTTAGAGGATATTTAGTTTATTTCAGATCTTGGGTGTCTTAATGGACCAAAGGCTTGTCTCCCAATTGCAAATCCCCATATTGAGACCCAATCTTCATATTTTGTTGTTCCTTATCATCCAATGCCTCCATCTTCTAGTATGAACCCACTATACTTTATAT
>MU228067.1:2272817-2298932 GCA_018584345.1 Thuja plicata | reverse complement strand
GCATGGACTCCAAAGGAGAATGATAAAAGCTACAAACCAGCAAGAGTAGGTAACTCATATGTTTGGGACTATAACACATGGGTAAATTGCATAGCATGTGGAAGGTATGGTCATATTTCTGCCAACTGTATGAGAAAGAGGACCAGAAGGTCAAGAGGATGGTCCAATCCAGGTATGGCATGTTTACATTGTCACAAGGTTGGACATGTGATAAAAGATTGCAAAGACCGACTGACAGACACAAATATACATCCCAATGGAAATACCATTGATGACATCAAAAGAATGAGAAACAAGATGTAGGTAAAAGCCACAAACACTAAAGGTGCTGGAACAACCAACGCAAATGGTGACACCCCATCCACTGGATCTAGTGACATCACTACATCTAACTAGATTGCACAAGTAAGTATGGAACTGCATTATAACAAGTTTTACTATGCATCGGTTCCATTATACATAGTTCATATTGTAAATAGGCATGAATAAAGATGCAATATATTGTTACTTGCTAAACTATTGAAAAGAAACCATCGGTTATTGGGCACAATATGCATCGGTGAACACACAGAAAAAGTTAGCATCACTTACAGGAATGTATCGGTCATTACACAAGCTAAGTGTAAACCAACAGATATTGGTGAATACTGAATCACAAAAGCTATCATCGCAACCTCACCGATGAGCATCGATGAAGTCTCCAAAACTGCTAGTAACCCCAACGCTTTGCATAGACACTGAAGGTATTATGAATGTCTTTACCGACAAAAGAAGTCTTCATAAACTGACGAGTTGGTAAGCATTTATGAAAACTTAGGGCACAAAGAGGTATAAAAGCCTGACATGTAAGCTCATTTTTGCACCCGTAATTTTTGAGCAGAGTAAATAGAACGATTTGAGAGTAGATTGGAAAGCAACCCAGTAGAAGTCAGACACAAAGCATTCAGATTCACAGGCAATCACAAAGAATCAGTAAGTTAATACACTCACTGATAGCACTGTCTTTTTTTTGTGAAAAGCCCTAAATTGCAAATACAATGGCATCGACCTCTAGGGTAGAGAAAATTAAGGATGACAAGAAGAAACCCTTCTAACTTATCAATAGAGGAGCGTGTGCTAAACCCAAGTATAAATTACACCCTGAAATAGCTTCTCAACCAGACGATTCTGGAGCATTCTCCTGAATCCCACCTAGGGTTTTGCTAGTAGAGGATGTAAGGTCCTACATTCACTGCAAGATCTCAGAGATAGGAGATCTAGACCTTGATAATGCCTATGAAACACTTTGTGATGAAGCTAGAAAGCTCAAAGAAGAGCATAAACACTTGAAACTAAAGGGACTCACAAATGCATTGCATTTTCCTAGGGTTTTCAAGACAGAATGCATCAAAACTATTCTTAGCAGAGTTCACAACAAGGATCTATGGATAAAAAAGTCAAAACCTATAGAAAAGGATGTTATACATGAGGTTACTGGTTATCCTACAACTGATAAGTCGTAGGCTCACAAACACCCATCTCTGGCAGAAGTTGAAAAACTAACTGGTGCAAAATCAGACAAAAGGGTACTGAAGGTCAACACCATTACCGACATAGAGCTGAATTTTGGAGCATGTGTTGTTGGATACAAAATCTTCCAAGAAAGAATAATGAACAACATATCTAGTACTGCTATGAGAACAACATACAAGATTATTAAACAGGGGAAGAAGATGGATCTAGCAGAGATCCTATTACATCAATTTGAGGAGAACATGTGCACAATAAGGTCTTCAAGGATAAACACATGTAAGTTTGGTTCCCTCATAATGTGTATATTCTTTTACTTTGAAGAATACTTTCCTTCCATAGGAAAAGTTGCATGGGACACAAGTAGACCCATTACCATTCAGATCAGTGAATTCATAGAATCACTTGGTACAGATTTTGACAATGTAATGCATGAATATTTCAAAACCATTAAGGAAATGCTACAAGCAAGAACTAGAATTCTTGAGAGTCTGATAGAGGAACACCAAGAAGAGATATGTTTTATGGTGGATATAGATTTCACTTACATACAAGCAATAGTTCCGAGGAAATCATGGCTTGAAAAGTTGGGTTATAAAATCAAAATAGGATTAGCAACTGAATGCATTCAGGCATTGTTAAATGAACCCATTGACAACAAGAAATTAAGATTTGGTACTTATGAAGAGGCCAAACTAAAGATTAAGTCAAATCTTGTTGTCAAGAAGGTTATAAAGAAGTCAAAGAGAATGGTAAAGAATTTGAAAACGAACTTGAAAATATATTCTGAAGAAGAAGAAGAAGAAGGTGAAGAGGAACAAAAGGGTAAGGAGGAACTCACCGAGGAATAGCTTCCCATCGATGATACAACAAAGCAAAAAGAACCAGAGGAAGAGAAGTCTGATTCACCACCCCATCCTCCTCCAAAGAAGTCTAGAACAAGGAGCTAGGTAGCACAGGATGCAATTCCTTCTCCCATGGTAAAAGGGAAGGTGTACAAGAGGAAACCTGCACCTCAAAAGGCAAAACAACCAGCTAGGGCACCTGCCAAAAGGAGGAAATATGTTCAGACTGATGAATAATTAGAAGAGTCAGCTATGGATGAACCTAATGCTATAAAACTTGCAAAGGAAAAAGAAAAGGTTACATCTTTAACTGAAGACATTGATGACATATGTAAGTCTATTTATGAAGCTAGATCTGTTAGACATCCTAAAATTAGGAAATGGTTAAAGTGGGATATAGTAGAACAAAATAAGATTGAATATGCACTTATTGCTAAGATGTGCAAACACTATTATGTCCCACTACACTTCACTTCACAAGATGTTCCACAAGAACTATTAGATAAAATATCTTCTAGATTCACTTTTGCACTCCATGAGGAGAAGAGGATAAGAGAAAGAGTACTGGTCTCTGTTATGCCTATTGAATCAACAAAAGAAGAAATCAATGAAGTCATGGAGAAATATACAAATAAATTCTCACCAAAAATGAGAGCTTACAAATTTCTTCAAGAAAAGCTTATAGAGCTAGAAGAAGACACTCATCAAATATGGAGTGGAATACTAAATCTTGATGAGGAAAGCAGTCCTGAAAAGGAACCTATCAACAAAATAGGTAACTCAATAGTTGAGTTAGATAGTGAAGAGGTATAGATCACAGGCCAAAAACAAACTAATGTTATATATGAGGACTGGTCAAAAGATGGTAAAGATGATCAAGTACCAGCAAGTCCCATCCACATAAACTTGGAGGATGAAGAAGTTACCAAAGAAGAACTGTTAATAAAAGGTAACTTAGATGTTGATATAAATGATGATTCATGCTTAGACAACATTGTCGATACCATTACAGGAGAAGACCCTGCAATAGAGGTTCAAAAAGATGAAGACATCAATGTTGCAGAGGGTAAGACCGACAGATAGGACATAGCGATTGACACTGCAATAGTCAATACACCAATGAATAAGAATATATTAATAGATGCTATTGATATACAGTCAAGTCAAGATAAATCATCTAAGAAAGATGATTTTATACCCAAGGATATGGGTACCGATGATAGCAAAGGTGCATCCAACACTCCAACGGATACAGATACTAAAATGAAGGATGCAACCAATGAGCAGCAAGATGTATCAAAAGATCAGAACAAAGAGGTAGATAACACCACTGATGATACATTGAGAAAGGGTGAAGAGAAAGATAAGAGTGAAGGTGTCAAGAAGAATGAAGGTATAAAATTAAAAGAAGATTCTTCTGTTGATACACCCAAGGTACATGAGGAAACATCTTCACCAACCCAGCTGGTGAACACTGAACAGATACAAAAGGATGCCTCATCCTCTCGACACTCACCCAAGAAATCTACCCAGTCTCAAGCCTTACAAATGGTGATACATCAATCTGCCAACCAGCCAAAGAAGAAAAAGAAGAAAATAGTAAAGAAGCACATTTTGGCTATGACACTTGATGAAGTCATTGAAGTTCCAAACTGGGACATTACCACTTTGGACAGTGACAAACTTCAAGAGTTTGGAGTGCTCTGTCAGAGAAAATCCATTCAAAAGAAGATGATCCAAGAACATAGGGAAAACATGGCACTTGAAAAAGCAAAAGAGATACTCCAACAACTTGTTCCTGAAGTAAAACTTGAAGAAAATGCTTCAGTAAAGGAACAGATTGTTGTTCTTACCGACGCCATAATAGAGCAAGGTATAGATGCAGAACAAGCAATGGAAGAGCAAGCAGAAAACAAATATCAATTCAAGTTAATTGATAAAATTAGCCAAGAAGTGGCATTGAACAAGGTAAAGCTCATAGAACTCACTGAAGATCTAGAGCCAATGATTGCTAAAGCAATCACCTTAGTTCAAAAGATGTACACACTAGAGAAATTTGCAAAAGAGAATAGTGACAAACTAGCAGAGATAGATCATAATGTCACAATGAGTGCACAAAGCCTAACCTCTCATGCCGATAGCATAAAGTCACATCATGACACACTCTTAGAGGCAAATAGGCTAAGGCAAGAAATATGGGATACTAAAACACAATTCAGAGGTGAGATTACTGAACTTCAAGCACATATTCTACCAAATCTTACTATTATGCAATAACATATTTCTGATGCCAGAAATCTAATAGCAACCCCTGAGATGTCTATAGTAGACAACATCTATGACATACATGTACGAATTTCACTAGAGCACATGGCTCTAGAAATGCTCAAAGAAAAATGGGAAAAGATGATGGAGGAAATCAAGTCCTCACATTCCCACCTTTTTGAAAAGTTGTAAGTACCTTTGTCTTTAGAATCAAAAAAGGAGGAAAGGACATGTATATAGTTATGTACATTATATATATATCAAAAAAAGGAGAAAATAAAAATACATAAGGATATGCATATATACTTACACTTACTGGCATATACATAGGGGGAGTCATTCAAATGACTAAGGAAGAAGTATACACAGGTGTACATACTAATACACTCAGTATGTTGCACATATCATGTTTTTGATACTAATGTCAAAGGGGGAGATTGATGACATTATTTTGCCATTAGTACACTTAATGAAAAACATTGACAGAGATCACCGCCAGAATAAAGCATTACCCCCAGACTACAAGAATTACTGGCAGACTAAGGCATTACCGGCAAACATCAAGCATACCCGGCATAATACAAAGGTCACAAGAAAAATTCTAAGTATAGAATCGACAAGCATCACCAGCGACCACAAGTATCACCGGCAACACAGTTTTTAGAACTAACCCGACAGGAGTAGAAAAGGCATACCCAATGACAAGTTCAAGAAAGAAACACCGACAATCAAGAAAATCGACAGTTAGAACTGATAGTGAGTTAAAGAACCCACAAATTGTGGATCTAATTTTTACATGATGGATAAAGCAATGTAATTCTATTTATAGAGTTTTTATTTGTTTTAAATCATAACTTGAGGGTCAAGAAAGCTTTATTTAAATGTTTTAATGCATCCTAATGGATCTAAAACATATCTAACTAAAGATCAAGGTCAAGTTGTAAACCTTGGATGTAGAGTTAAGTTGCGATGCATGAATCAAGAACTGAGTCTAATTTAGTATAAATAGATGTTCAAACTCAATTGTGAGTACATGAATTCATTATTGTTGATAGCTGCCAAGAGCATCTAAGGAGCAAAAGGCAGAATTCATGCAAAGTTTAGAAACATAATACATCAGTTATCAAGAACACACAAAGGCTACCGATAAGCAGATAAAGGTATTATTCAATCATGGAAGGATGATTACTAATATGTATGAAGCTTTATAGGATCTATTATCATCAATTAAAGATTGCATTTATCATCAGATCAAAGAATTATGTAGTTGCATTCTAACAAGTTCATCACATCTAAAATCCTTTTGTAGAAGGTGGACTTAACCGTTCTTTCCAAATATCTTAACAGAGTGCACACTTAACAGTGTTGCTAAAACTTCAAATGAAGTAGATCTTAATAGGTCTCCACTGTAATACTCCTAACAAGGTAGGTCATCAGAAGTGACAAATTGTAAGCCTTAATCGGCCCCTTCTTATCTACAAATAGTGAAGTCTTGTGGGTAACAATCCCCACCATAGTTTTTACTTCCTAAGAGGAGTTTTCTGCGATATCATATCTTGTGTCATGTGATATCTATTTTCATGAATATTTCTGTTATGGTTACATACTAAAGAATTTATGATATGATTGCATATGCATAAAGAAAGATGAACAGTTAGATAAGATAATTTACAAATTGATGATTAAGGGTTAATGGGCTAACCAAGAAAAGTTTTAGAGGTATTGATTCACCCCTCCCCTCTCAGTACATCATCTCAATGTAATTCCAACACTAATGATGAATCTCAAAGTTTTTTTTAGACAAAGTATAGATCTATGATTGGAGGCTTACAATATCTGACTCACACTAGACCAGATATTGCCAGTGTAGTTGGAATTGTGTCAAGATATCAAACAGATCCTAAAGAGACACACCTTGTTGCTGTGAAAAGAATATTTGGATATTTGAAAGGAACACTAGATTATGAATTATGGTATAAGAAATTTGATGATTTTGATTTGCATTCTTATATTGATGTTGATTGGGAAGAAAATGTTGATGACAGAAAGAGTACAAGTGGCGGTGCATTATTTTTTGGGGAAATATTGGTTTCTTGGTTATGTAAAAAGTAGGATTGTATAGCTTAGTCTACTATTGAATCAGAGTATGTTTTTGCTTCTAGAAATTGCACACAAATTGTTTGGATGAAGAAAATGCTAAAGGACATTGGGATAACATTTGATGAGCCAATGATTATCCATTGTGATAACACTAGTACAATGAATATGTCAAAAAATATAGTTATGCATTCAAAGACTAAACATGTTTCCATAAAGTATCAGTTCTTGAGATACAAGGTTACAAAAAAAGAGATTATATTGGATTATATCAGCACAAAGGAACATATAGTATATATATTTACAAAACCTTTTCCAAAGGATTCCTTTGAGTATCTCAAAGGTATGTTTGGGGTGTGATCCCATCCTTGCAAGAAGTAAATTGATGCAGGAATGCATCAATCCACTGGCTTTCAAAGCTATATCATTTTCTAGACATGATCTATGGATCTACTCCCTAGGGGGAGTGATTATATGAACATTCTAGAACACATTTGGGTGATTTTTCACTTGGTTGTTGGAGACATGAATATTTTAAAAAGCTACACCTTGCAGAGGAAAGAAGAAGAGTTATGGCACCCTTTGCCATTATTGTCAAAGGGGGAGAGATTATATGTGAAAATTGATGAACTACAACTAATTGTATGTTTGAAGTCATTTTTTTATATGCAATCGAGTTGTAGATGTGATGATAAAATTTATGAGTTAATGGATTTTCATTAATGTCAACCTATTTGTGTTTCATTTTGATAGAAAACATCTTCTATGGATTGAAGATCTGGAGCAAACAAAGTTTATGTGGTTGGTAAATAAAGATTTCTGTATACATTGAGTAACAGTAAAAACCAAGCAACTAAAGTGTATATCAAGCACAATTTTAATCGAGCTAGGGATCACCAACACAACATGGTATTGACCGAGCACTTATATCAAACCGAGGTAGACTAAGATGATGAGGTAGAAATTGATGATTTCAAGGTAAAAGATAAAGTTTTTTATGAACATCTAACGGTTATTAAAATTCAAGGAATATCGAACGACAAAGATTGAAACGTGTTTTTAACACAACTGCTGAGGAAGGTTTAAGAAGGAAAATCAATGATGGAGATTAAGTAGCTAAATCTGGAGGATGAAAATTAAATGAGCTATGATGTCTATATAAGAGACAAGAGATTCATTATGAATTGTGTGTGTGGTGTTATTATGCTTGATGCGCATACATGAAAATTTTATGCATGACTGATCAAACTAGTTAAAGACAAAACTGAGTATTTCTGTAGACATCACCGAGTGATAGAGGAAAGAACATCTACCAAGCATAACAGAGTATGATGAACTAAAGTGAAAAAATTGATCATAGGTATTATGTACTTAGCATAGATATGAAAATCTATAAATCAAAGTTGTATTTGAATTAGATCATTACTATATCAATTTAACCATTGTTATAGATAAATCTCTTAATCGAGTAGGATGTGACAATCCTTATTATGACATTGCAATGAATGTTGAGTGTTTTCCTGAGGACCCCATAGTGAATGCATGGTCAAGAGAGAACTATTAGTTTTAAATCCTCTAACTAGGTCACATTTAATAGTATGGATTGTAACCTTTAACAGTGTTGGATCTTAACTGAGCTCACTTTAGAAGAGTGACATATTTTGGGTTACCGGTCCCAGGTGGTTTTTTCCTTATCATGATTTCCACGTTAAAAATCAATGTGTCAATGTGTATGATTTTTGTGGATTGCTATTTTAATTTACACATTACTTTATCTTGCATTGATCAATAATCATAATATTAATTTACTGACACTCGGTAAATAAGTTAAGAGTAAGTTTTGAGATCATAGATTATATTTCACCGAGTTGAGTTTTATATTTGAAATTGTTTTGATATACATCTAGAAGAATTTGGGACTGTAGAGTAATGAGAAGGATTTGATTCTAACTGATTCACCCCCCCTCTCATTTATTATAACAATTGGTATCAGAGCATACAATGCGTAGAAGGAAAGTTTTGAAGGACTTAAGCTAAAGATCAAGATGTATAAGAGAGACGCACTAAAGCTAAACATAGAGAACTTCTTGACATGGAAAAGAAGAATGAGACTATACCTATCAGGGATTGGAGATGACATTGTAGATTATCTAGATAATCAATTCATTTTACCTACTAGACCCTTGACTATCAATTGGTTGAAAGAAAAACATGAGCACAACCTTATAATGATGGAGATTGCTTCTTCACTTACTGATGCTAAATTTGAAGACATAAAGACATGTACTACTTCCAAGAAAATGTGGGAAAAGCTTAGACTAGTATATGGAGGAGATGAAAATGTACTAAGAGCCAAAGCTGAAAGTCTCCGAGGAAAATTTGATGATATGAGAATGAAAGAAGGAGAGAACATAACATGGTACAGTACCCGACTCAAAGAGGTAGTGAATGCCATTCATGGAGTGGGTTGATCTATTGATGAAGATACTATTGTGAGTAAGATTATTAGAACTGTAGTGCATATTTATTCTATAAGACTCTTAGCAATACATGAAATGAGAGTAGAACCTGGAAATAATATTACTATTTATAGTCTTGTTGGAAGATTGATTTCTTTTGAGGTGAATAACTTTGACAACAATGTAGCACCTTCTATGGAATCCACATTTATGTCTACTTTAAAAATTTGAAAATATAGTAGCAAACACATGATTAGAAATAATAGTGATAGTGATAGTGATGATCAAGAACTTGATGAGCTTGAAGCCTTAATATTTAGGTGATTGCACAAAGGTAAAGTAGATATAAAGGTAAACTACCTTTGATATGTTTTAACTATAAAGAAATTGCCCATTTTGCTGTAAGATGCCCTAACTGGAGAAATGATGAAAGAAATGATATATCTAATGATAGAAAGGATGACCAAGACTACAGAGGGAACCAACGATATGATAGAAGAGATAATTGAGATTACAAAGACAAAGGTAAAGAGGCTTGTTATATTGCAGAAGATAAAGATAATGATAGTGATTTTGATAGTGAATATATTAAAACAATATTTGTAGCTTTGAAAGATGAATCAAATTAAGATGAAAGTTATGTAGAAAAAACACTTATTTTGAAAGTTAGCAAACATGACATTTGGGTTATTGATAGTGGTTGTACAGATCACATGACTGGAGATAAAGGAAAATTTGAATTCCTAGAACATTATGATGGAGGATATGTTAGAATGAGAAATGGAACACCTTGTCAAGTGAAAGGAAATGGTACTATTAAGCTAAAGAACCAAATCAAATGTGATAATACATATTGGGTGAGAGGGATTAACTATAATCTATTGAGTGTTTCATAGTTGAATAACACAGGTCGTCGAGTTGCATTTGACAATAGAAAAGGTAGAATCTATGATGGAACATGAAAGTTGATCGGCACTAGTGAACAATAAAAAGGTAACTTATTTTATCTTGACACTCCTAAAACTAATTGTTTGTTAGCTAAAAATGAAGATATATGGTTATGGCACAAAACTCTTTGTCATGTAAATTTTGACAATATGGTTAATATTAGCAAGAAAAGAAGAAATAGATGTTGAAGACAATTATTCAATTGTGTATTTTCATTGATGTTACACATGTATATACACTTATGTAGTGATGTTACAAAAATGTCTACATCCAGACCGAGCATAGTTGGTGAATTGAAAGAGTTTTTCAGTGTTGATCGAGACCAGTCAGGTATTGAAGATGTTTAGTGTTGACCAAGTCACTCAGGCATTTCAGTCATGGTCAGGCATTAAAGAAACACAGTGTTGACCGAGTTGATTATTTAGTGTTAGCCAACTAACCGTGGTTTACATTTTAGAATTAATTGGTTATATGAGGCTGACTGAATTGTGATTTATGGTTTATTTAGAGGTGTATTCAAGCCAACTTGGCAAGGCTTATCATATTTATGAATGGTCAAGTTTGGATTGAATAAGTGAGTGTGTGTGTGTGAAAAAGTTGAAGATAAGCAGAAGTGTGGAATTCTGTGATATGAAGAGTGAAGGCGAAATCAGATGGGATTCTGATTGAGTATAGAACACTTGGAGTTGTAATAGAATATTTGATGAGCAATGATCTAGTTATAATTAGAATAGTGATCTGAATCAACAAAGACAATTGCTTACACATAGAGGTCAATTCATTGTTACTTTCTAACAATTGTAGAAGTAGACTTAACAGTCTTTTTGTAAATCCTCTCACAAGGTAGGATTTCTATGTTGAAATGTTGAAGACCTCTAAAAAGGCCACTCCTCACAGGGTGATTTAAATCCTCTAACAGGGTCACACCTAGTAGTGTGTTTTGTAACCTTTAACAAGGTTGGCTCCTAACAAGGCTCACCTCAGAAGAGTGAAAATAGTAACTACTTACATTGGTGATTTTTCCCATATTTGCTTTCCACGTTAAATATTGGTGTCACCTGTGTATATGTTATTTTTTTCATGCTTTATGTTTCTACACTTAATCACTAAAGTATAATTGCATTGAATTGCTTTGACACCTGAGTTACAGAAGAATATCCTAATTAATCGAGTAACAATGTTATATTGTTTAAGACATCTAAGGGACAAGGGATTTGTTTTGGAGTAATTGATTCACCCCTCCCCTCTTAGTTGCTTATCTCATTTCCAACAATTGGTATCAAAGCTGCAAGTGCTTTCAGAGAAGGTTTCAAAGCCTAAGCTAAAGATCAGAGATGCCTTACAGAAGGGAGATCCCAAAGCTAAACAAAGACAACTTCCATCCGTTGAAAGTGCTGATGAGGCTACATCTATCTACTATTGGAGATGCTGGTTTGCAATTTTTGGATATAAAATATGTGGAACCAGCAACAGCTATGACTGTGGAATAGATGATGGAATAGAGCTCCAGGAGGAATAATTGAAGATACAACAGTGGTTAGCTACGTATTAAGAACTTTTCTTCATATATATGCTATTAGAGTTTCATCTATTCAAGATATGAGGTGCAATAAGGATATAACTTTGGATACATTAGTTGGAAGGATTACAACTTTTGAGCTGGACAACTTTGAAAATTATTCTCCTAATTCTAGGAATTTTGAGTCTGCATTCAAAGCTAAATTAAACCTTGGTAAGAAGGATAGATACTTAAAAGGAAAATACATTGAAAGTGATAGTGATGATGAATCTGATTATGAAGATCTAGATATCATTGAAGCGTTACTTGAAAGGGAGATGCCAAAGGAAAATACAAAGGAAGAATGCCATTGATTTTCTTTTCATGCAATGACGTTGGTCACATTGCTGCCAAGTGTCCAAACAAAGAAGACAAAGATGAGAAAAAGTTCAACAAGTACAAAGGCAAGAAAGATTTCAAGAACTACAAGAGCTACACAGAAAAAGGTAAGAAGTCTTGTTATATTGCTAAAGATTCTGATAGTGATGAAGATGAAGATGAAATGGTTTATATTGCTATTAAGGATGAGTCAAATGAAGAAGATGAAAAGACAACACTTTTCTCACGTATCAGTAAAAATGACACATGGATAATTGATAGTGGTTGTTCTCATCACATGACTGGTGATAAGCCAAAATTTAAACATCTTGAGCACTATGATGGTGGGAGTGTTAATTTTGTGAATAATGAACCCTGCTATGTGAAAGGAAAAGGTTGCATTACTCTGCCAGAAGGAATCAAATGTGATAATGCTTATTGGGTTGAAGGACTTAGGAGAAATCTACTTAGTGTAGCATAGTTGAACAACATTGGTTTCAAGGTAGTATTCATGAATGGTAAGGCCAAGGTCTTGGATGGTAAAGGGAACCTAGTTGGAACTGGCAGAAAAACAAAAGGTAATCTATTCTATCTTGATCTCATTGAAAGTTCATGCTTCATTGCACAAGTAGAAGAGAGTTGGATATGCCATAAAAGGTTGTATCATGTAAATTTTGATAATCTGGTTAACATAAGAAAGAAAAAGAAAGTTAGAGGTATTCCTATCTTGAAGAAACCCAATTTAGAAAGATGCAAACAATGTCAAATTGAAAAGATGAGAAAGACAAGTTTCATGCGAAAAAATTACAATACTGATGAAATCTTGGAATTGGTACATACTAACCTATGTGGACCAATTGGGACAACAAGCTATACTGGAGAAAAGTATTTTATTCTATTTGTTTATGATCATTCCAGAATGATGACTGTCATGTTTCTCAGAGAAAAATTAGAAGCTTTTTAGAAATTCAAATGGTATCTTGCAAGAGTTGAAAAAGAAACATGAAAAAAACTAAAATGTCTAAGATCTGACAGAGGAGGACAATTCATTTCTAGTGAGCTAAATGAATTCTGTAATGAAAGAGGAATCAAAAGATAGGTCTCTACCCCTGGTACACCATAGAAAAATGGAATAGCAGAAAGAAGAAATAGATCCATTATGGATTGCGCTAGAACCCTAATGATTAAAAAGAATGTTGCTTCCAAATACTAGAAGGAGGCCATCAACACTATAGTGTTCACCTTGAGTCAAGTTCAACTGAAGAAAGGTAGTAACCAGACACCTTTTGAATTATGGTATGGCTATAAACCTAATGTTCATTTTTCAAAGTCTTTGGAAGTAAATGTTACATCTTGAAGGAAGAAAGAAATGGAAAACTAGATGTAAAAAGTGATGAAGTAATATTCCTAGGCTACTCATGTAAAAGAAAAGCATACAAATGTCTAAATCTTACTACTCATAAATTCATAGAAAGTGTACATGTCAAGGTTGATGAGTTTGCAGAAAGAGGTGAAGAACATGGCAGTAAAGAGGCTGAAGACTATAGGAACTTTGTGTATCATGAACCTGATACTATACCTATGACTCGAGCAATGGTGATTGGACAACAAAACTATCAACCACTGAGTATACTAACACAAACTATGCAACCCAAGTTGTAGACTATGCAACCCGAGTCATAGATAGAGGAACCTGAGTCACACATAGAGGAACCCGAGTCATAGATAGTGGAACCCAAGCATCAGACAAAAGAATAGGAAAGAATGTTTTAGAATGATAGATGTAGTTCATCAAGTCCAGAATCAAAACTGAAGGATCTAGTACTTTCCAGGTATGTTAGAAGGCATCATGCACCTGAGAAAATAATTGGAGATCAGACAGAAGGTATAATGACAAGGAAAAAACTCAAAGGTCCATGTTTACTTAGTGAATTTGAACCTAGAACTGTTAAAGATGCATTTAATGATGAAAGTTGGATAGAAGCAATGAATGAGGAAATTGAGCAGATTGAGAAGAACAAAACTTGGACTCTTGTGCCTAGACCAAAGGACAAGAATGTGATTGGAACCAAGTCGGATTTTAGAAATAAGATGAATGAAAATGGTGAAGTTTCTAGAAACAAGGCCAAACTAGTTTGTAAAGGATATGTTCAAGAAGAGGGTATTGATTATGGTGAAATTTTTTCTCTTGTTGCAAGACTTGAAGGAGTCAGAACTCTTCTGGCATATGCTACACATAAAGGATACAAATTATATCAAATGGATGTGAAATCTACATTTCTGAATGGAGTCCTAGAAGAAGAAGTCTACATTGAGCAACCTGAAGGATGTTTTGATTCTAGAAGAAGGAATATGGTTTGGAAACTACACAAAGCATTGTATGGACTGAAGCAAGCACCCAAAGCCTGGTATGAAAGACTACATGGTTATCTAATAAGTATTGGATTTTAGAGAACCAATGATAATAGTAGCTTGTACATCAAAGAAGGACCACATAACAAAATATTGTTAGCAGAGATATTTGTTGATGACATATTATTCACTAGATATGATGACTTATACAAAGCATTCTCTGTAGCTATGAGTAAAGAGTTTGAGATGTCTATGTTTGGTGAGATTAAATTCTTTGTTGGATTACAAGTTCATGAAATGAAGGATGGTATCTACATTACTCAATCAAAATATATCAAGGAGATACTCAAGAAATTTAGAATGCAAGATTCCAAACCAGTTGGAACACCCATGTGTACTAGACAAAAATTGTCTAAGGATGATGATTCAAAAGAGGTAGATTAGACCAACTACAAATCCATGATTGGAATATTGAAATATGTTGTTCACACAAGAATTGATATTGCATTGGCACTTGGTATTTTTGCAATATTTTCTAATCCTAGAGACAATCACCTATTGGAAATGAAAAGAATTTTGAGATATCTGAAGGATACTGAAGACTATGGTTTATGGTATAAGAAAGGTGGGAACTTTGATTTGAAGATAGTCACTGATGCTGATTGGGATGGAAGTGTTGATGACAGGAAGAGCACCAGTGGTGGAGATTTCTTACTTGGAAAGAGTCTAGTTTCTTGGAATAGCAAGAAACATAATTATATCTCTTAGTCTAGAGCAGAGGTAGAATTTGTTGTTGCAGCAGTGAACTGTTCAAACATCATATGGTTCAAAAATCATATGGTTCAAACAGTTGCTATTAGGAATGAAGGAAGAAGTAAAAGAACCAATTATTATCTACCGTGACAACACTAGTGCCATTAACATTTTAAAGAATCCTGTGATGCACACCAAAACCAACCATATAGAAATAAATTATCATTTCTTGAGGGAATTGGTACAGAATAAAGAAGTAAGGTTGGAATATGTGAGTACTAAAGAAAAAGTTGCAGACATATTCACTAAAACTTTACCTAAGGATGCATTTTTATATCTTAGAGGAAAGCTAGGGGTTCCTCCCCTAACTGAAGCTCACTAAAACATAGTTTAGTTATGCATCAACCCGAGGCACAGTCAAGATCTATTAGTTGATGTAGGTACATCAGAGCCCATTGTAGATGAATTAGTACACTCAGGTACATTATAACTTCAAAGAGAAATAGTATTGACTATTGGTATTGATATTAGTATTTGTGAAGATGGAGTCTTTGGCATCTATTGTCAAAGAGGGAGAGTGTGATTTAATACAAAATAAATCACTTAAGAGACAAAGTTTGATATCAAAAGGAGAGTTTTGATGACAAAGGGAGAAATCTAATCAGAGACAAAGTTTGATGACAGAGGGAGTTTTTGGATGAGAATCAGAATGAAGCTGAGGACATTAAAGACATTTTTTATGTTGCTCTACAATTATTTGCATTATGACATGTTGTGTTGCCATCAATGCCAAAGAGGGAGATTGTTGAAGATAATTATTCAATTGTGTATTGTCATTGATGTTACACATGTATATACACTTATGTAGTGATGTTACACAAATGTCTACATCTAGATCGAGCACAGTTGGTGAATTGAAATATTTTTTTAGTGTTGACTGAGACCAGTTAGGTATTGAAGGTGTTCAGTGTTGACCGAGTCACTAGGGAATGTAAGTCATGGTCAGGTATGAAAGAAACATAGTGTTGACCGAGTTGATTATTCAGTGTTAGCCGACTAACAGTGGTTTACATTTTATAATTAATTGGTTATAAAAGTCTAACTGCATTGTGATTTATGATTTGTTTAGAAGTCTATTCAAGCCGACTTGGTAGGGCTTATCATATATATGAAAGGTCAATTTTGGATTGAATAAGTGTGTTTGTGTGTGTGTGTGTGAATTTTGAAGATAAGAAAAAATGTAGAATTTTGTGCTATGAAGAGTGAAGGAGAAATCAGATGGGATTCTGATTGAGTACAGAACACTCAAAGCTGCAATAGAATATTTGATCAGCAAGGATCTAGTTATAATAAGAATAGTGATATGAATTAGAAAAGACATTTTCTTACACATATAGGTCAATTCATTGTTACATTCTAACAATTGTAGCAGTGATGTCATATCTCTTAACATAGTAGACTTAACAGTCTTTTTGTAAATCCTCTCACAAGGTAGCATTTATATGTTGAAGTGTTGAAGACCTCTAACAAGGCCACTCCTAACAGGGTGATTTAAATCCTCTAGTAGGGTCACACCTAATAGTCTATTTTGTAACCTTTAACAGGGTTGGCTCCTAATAGGAATCACTTCAGAAGAGTGAAAAAAGTAACTAGTTACATTGGTGGTTTTTCCCATATTGGGTTTCCACATTAAATCTTGGTGTCACCTGTGTATATGTGATTTGTTTCATGCTTTATGTTTCTCCACTTAATCACTAAAGTATAATTGTGTGGAATTTCTTTGACACCCGAGTTACAGAAGAATATCTTAATTAACCGAGTAACAGTTTTATATTGTTTAAGACATCTAAGGGACACGAGATTTGTTTTGGAATAACTGATTCACCCCTCCCCTCTCAGTTACTTATCTCATTTCCAACATTAGAGGCTAATTGATTCTATCTAAACCAGACCATGCAATGTGAAAGAATTGTCAAATGGGAAAGATGTCAAAATCTAGTTTTAAGAGCAAGAAATTTTCATCTAGTGATATTTTGGAGTTTGGTTCATACAGGCCTATGTGGACCAATGAGAACACAGAGATATTATGGAGAAATATACTTTATTTTATTTTTTTATGACTACTCTAGAATGATGTCTATCATGTTCCTAAAAGAAAAATCTAAAGCATTTAAGATGTTTAAGTGGTATAAAGCTAAAGTGGAAAAAAAAACTAGAAGAGAACTGAAGTGTTTGAGATCTAATAGAGGAGGTGAATTTATTTGTAATGAGTTCACTAATTTTTGTAATGAGTATGTAATCAAAAGATAGGTTTCTACACCGAGGACACCACAATAGAACAAAATAGATGGAAGAAGGAATAGATCAATTGTTGATTGTGCTAGAACACTGATGATTGAAAATAGTGTTGCACAAACATACTAGAGAGAAGCTGTGAGTACTTCTATTTACACACTGAACTAAGTACAACTAAGGAAAGACACCAACAAAACACCTTATGACCTATAGTGTGGTTATACACCTAATATGATCCATTTTAGAATATTTGGTAGTCCTTGCTATATTTTGAAAGATGATCGAAATGGTAAATTTGATTCAAAAAGTAATGAAGGAATATTTCTTGGATATTCTACTAAGATTAAAGCTTACAAATGTTTGAATAAAACATCTAACAAAATTATTGAGAGTGCAAATGTGAAAGTTGATGAATTTTCTGAGAAAAATGATGAGGACAACATGAAAGAACCGAAGGATTACAATAGATTTGTCTATGTAGAAGAACCTAATACTATACTGATGCAGGCACCTAATGTTACCATGCAATAGGGTAATGTTACCATGCAACAAGATAATCCTACCGAGAAATAGATAGCACAGACCGAGAATCAAGAAATTGTTGAAGTTGAAGATCGTGAACAAGAACATAATGAACCTACAGGAGAAGACCATGAAGAGCAGAGAATTGAACCTATACTTTCCAAATATGTAAGAAGACATCATCCACAAAATTAGATAATTGGAGGTAGAGGAGCATACATGATGACTCAAAGTAAGTTGAGAGATAACACATATTTAATTTGTGAATTTGAACCTAAGAATATTAGAGATGCACTTGAGAATGAGGAATGGATAAATTATATGAATGAGGAAATTGAGAAGATTCAGAAAAACAAAACATGGACATTAGTACCAAGACCGAGTGATAAAAATGTCATTGGCACCAAATGGATATTCAGAAATAAATTGAATGAGAATGGAGATGTAACCAGAAACAACGCTAGAATAGTATGCAAAGGGTATGCACAAGAAGAAGGAATTAACTATGGAGAAAATTTTGTACCCATTTATAGACATGAAGGAGTAAGAATATTAATTGCATACGCAACATATAATGGATTTGAAGTATATCAGATGGATGTTAAATCATCATTTTTGAATGGAATACTAGAGGAAGAGGTATACATTGAACAACTTGAAGGATTTGTCGATCTCGATAAGACAAACATGGTATGAAAGACTACATTCTTATCTTATTAGTATTGGATTTATTAGAACAAGTGCCAACAATAATTTGTATTTAAAAGGAGGAAATGATGACAAGACACTTATTGCTGAAATATTTGTTGATGATATTATATTTGGAGGTAATGATACTTTATGCAAATATTTTGCTAATGAAATGAGGAAAGAATTTGAAATGTCAATGTTTAGTGAGATCAATTTTTTTCTTGGATTGCAATTCTTACAACAAGATGAAGGCATGTACATTACATAATCAAAATACATCAAGTAAGTACTGAAAAAATTCAGAATGGATGAATCAAAACCAGTTGGAATACTGATGGTGACTGGATGCAAACTGAAGAAAGAAGATAAAACACCTGAGTTAAATTAGACATTGTACATATCTATGATTGCTAAATTGATGTATGTTGTACACAAGACCTGACATAACACATGCACTTGGAATTGTAGCTAGATTTTTTGCTAACCCCAAAGAATCACATATGATTGTTGTTAAAATAATTTTTAAATATCTGAAGAACACTGAAGATTATGCCTTATGGTACAAAAGAGATGAAAATTTTGAACTGAAAGTGTATACAAATGCTGATTGGGCTAGAAACATTGATGATAGAAAGAGCACTACTGGTGGAACATTATTTATATGAGAAAGATTGGTAACTTGGATAAGAAAAAAGAAAGGTTGCATATCTCAATCAACTGTAGAAGAAAAATATGTTGTTGCTACTACAAATTGTTTTGATATTGCATGGATCAAACAACTTTTGAAAGGAATGAATGAAGAGCTCACTGACCTAGTGATGATTTACTGTGAAAATACAAGTGCTATAAATATTTCAAAGAATCTGGTAATGCACGCAAAAACAAAGCATAGATCAATCAAATATCATTATTTGAAGGAACAAGTACAAGAGAAACAAGTGATACCAGAATATGTACAATCAAAGGAACATCTTGATGAACTATAATTAATTATATGTTTGAAGTCATTTTTTGATATTCAACCAAGTTGTAGAAGTGATGATAAATATTATCAATTAATATGTTGTCATTGATATCAACTTATTTGATTATTATTATGGTGGGAAACATCTGTTATGTATTGAAGCTCTAGAACAAAAAAAGTTTAAGTGTTCAGTAAATAAAAAGTTTTGTATACACCGAGAGATAGTGGACACTAAGTTAAATACAATGTATACCAAGAATAGTGTTAACTGAGCTAGGGATTTCCGACACAACACACTCAATACCAAAATGGAGCAGTTATATCAAACCAAGGCTGACTAAGATACTAAGCTAGAAAATTGTTAATTTCAAGGTAAAAGATAAATTCTATTATTTGATCAAACGGTTATTAAAATTCAAGGAAGATCAGACGACAAACATTGAAACATGTTTTTAAGACAACTACCGAAGATGATTTGAGTGGGAAAATGAACGATGGAGATTAAGTGGCTAAATCTGGAGGATGAAAATTAAATGAGACATGATGTCTATATAAGAGACAAGAGATTCATTATGATGAATATCTGGATCTGGATATACCTAATGATGGTTGATGCGTATACATGCAAATTTATGCATAACTAATCAAAGCTGGTTAAAGACAGAACTAGGCATTTCTGCAGACATTATCGAGCGATAGAGGAAAGAAGATTACCGAGTAGAAAAAGCATGAAGTATGAGATGAACTGAAGTGAACAAACTGATCAGAGGTATTATGTACTTAGCATAGATCTGAATATTTGCAAATCAGAGTTGTAATTGAATCAAATCATTACTATATTAGTTTAATCATTGTTATAGATAAATCTCTTAACAGAGTGGGATAGTGAGTCCTTATTATAACATTCAGAGAATGTTGATTATTTTATTAATGACCCCATAGTGAATTCATGGTCAAGAGAGAACTGTTAGTTTTAAATCCTCTAACCAGGTCACATTTAATAGTGTGCATGTAACCTTTAACAGGGTTTTCTCTTCACTGAACTCACTTCAAAAGAATGAAAATATTTTGGGTTACCAGTCCCAGGTAGTTTTTCCCTTAATAGGGTTAACACTTTAAAAATCTATGTATCAATGTGAATGAATGTTGTGGATTTTTATTTTACTTTACACTTTACTTTATTGACCTAGATTGGTAATCACACTATTAATTTACTGACATTTGGTAAGCATTATTGATGAAATTTTGAGATTAGAGAATACATTTTCACAGAGCTGAATTATATGTTTAATTTGTTTTGATATACATCTGGAGAAATTTGGGATTGTAGGATAATTTTGAGGGCTAACTAATTCTAACTTATTCACCCCCCCTCTCAGTTATTCTAACAATTGCTATTAGTGCATATAGTGCTAATCAGAGTGTATAGTGCTTATAAGAGCGTACAATGCTTATCAGAGAGCAGACAATGCTTAGAAGAAATTTTGAAAGAACTTAAGCTTAAGATCACAAGATGTATAAGAGAGATGCATCAAAGCTGAACAAGGATAACTTCTCGATATGGAAAAGAAGAATGAGAATATATCTATCAGGAATTGGAGATGATATTGTAGATTATCTAGACAATGAATTCATTCTACCTACTAGACCTTTGACCATTAATCAGTTGAAAGAGAAACACAAATGTAACCTTATCATGATGGAGATTGCTTCTTCACTTACCGATGCATAGTTTGAAGAAATCAAGACATGTAAAACTACAAAGAGGACGTGGGACCAACTTAAACTAATATATGGAGGTGATGCAAATGTACTAAGAGCTAAAGCTGAAAGTCTCCAAGGAAAGTTTGATGAAATTCAAATGAAGGAAGGAGAAAAAATAACATAGTACAGTAACTGACTTAAGGAGGTGGTGAATTCTATTCATGGATCTGGTGGAACCATTGATGAAGACCAAATTGTGAGTAGGATTCTTAGAACTTTATTGCCTATTTATTCTATAAGAGCCTTTGCGATTCATGAAATGAGAAATACGCCTAGAAATAACATTATTATTGATAGTCTTGTTAAAAGATTGATTTATTTTGAGCTAAATTTTTTTGACAATAGTTTTGTGCCATCTAAGGAATCTGCATTTATGTGTACTTTGAAAATTGGAGAATCTAGTAGCAAACACTTGATTAGAAATAACAGTGATAGTGATAGTGATGACAAAGAACTTGATGAACTTGAAGCTTTAATGGTTAGAAGATTACACAAAGGTAAAGGAAGATATAAAGGTAAACTACCTTTGATATAATTTAACTATAAAGAGATTGGCCATTTTGTTGCAAGATGCCCTAACTGAAAGAATGATGATAGAAATAATAGATCTAATGAAATAAAAGATGATAGAGATCATATAAGTAACTGACAGTATGACAGAAGAGATAACCGAGTTAAAAAGATAAAGGAAAAAAGGCTTGCTATATTGCAGAAGATAAAGATAATGGCAGTGATTCTAATAGTGAAGATTTGAGACAGTGTTTGTAGCTTTAAAAGATGATTCAGATGAAGATGAAAGGTATATAGAAACAATACTTATCTCTAAAATAAGTAAACATGACATTTGGGTTATTGATAGTGGCTGTACACATCACATGACTGGAGATAAAGGTAAATTTGAATTTCTTGAGCATTATGATGGAAGAATTGTTAGGATGGGAAATGATACACCCTATCAAGTAAAAGGAAAATGTACCATTATAATGAACAATCAAATCAAATGTGAAAATTCTTATTGGGTAAAAGGACTTAACTACAATCTGTTGAGTGTTTAACACTTGAATAACACATGTCACCTATTGGAATTATATGATGTGCCTAGTGACTGAGGGGGGGGGGGTGAATCAGGAACCAATAAGACTTAATCCTTTTAATCCACAATTATATTAACTTATTTGTTTGCATGCATATAACTTGAAAGTAAATAATACATAACACAATATTTGCTTACCCAGAAACCTTCCAAAAGAAAGTAAAACTAGGGTTGGGATGATACCCAAAAGATTTAGTACTCCAGTATAAATTTAGCCTGTTAGAGCTTACAATGACCACATTTGATGGTCTTCCCTATTAGGAGCATAGAAAAGATTGTCAAGTCCACCTTGTTAAAGGATTTTGTATAATACAATGAGTAATGCAACTCTATTAAGAGATTTAAAGAAAGGAGTGTTAGGTCCACCTTGTTAAAGGATTTTGATGATCCACCTATGAGAATGAACCAGTTGATGATTTTCTCTGTGAAACTGTGATTGTTAAATAAGATCCTTTGAATATAACTGATCACCTGAATGTGATAGATGAGACTCTACTGTCCTGAATACTTCTGCACTTAAATCAAACTCCCATTTGCATGCCTTATGCATACATAATCCTATTCCTTATCTCTTCATATAATCATTATCTTCTTATGCTACTTATTGGATATAACAATCTATCTTACATATATATCTTTATCCCTCAAATAACTATGTAAGTCAGCTTGCAATAAAAAAAATTATATTTAACAATATATGCAAAGTTGGATTCAAACTGTCACTCGGGTCCAAAAGACTACTTGGGTGATAAACTATCACTCGGGTGATGCTGAACACTTGGGAAATGCTAAACATTCGGGTGATGTTGAACACTCGGGTGATATTGAATGACTAAGTTTTTTTATACTAATTGAGAATATGTCTTGCCATAAGGTCTACAATCTCCCCCTATGGCATTAGTGACAAAAACAATTATCATTAAATTATGTATCTGATATGTCAAAAATCCCCCTTACTGTCTACTCAGGTTTTGACACTGCCTTTGCTGCTCGGGTCCAACTGACTTTATTTTTGTATTTTTCAAAATTGTTTTTGTAAAATATATCTTCTTCACTATTCACTATACATGTGTTTTCTTGATGATATTTACAATGATATTTCCCCCTTATACAATGATATCTTCCCCTTATACAATGATATCTTCCCCCTTGTTTTTGAAAAGATTGCCAAAAAGTGATATCTACATTGTTATCCCAAAGTAGGATAGGAAATCACTATGTAACTTTAAAATTTGAGATAGTGTGTTATCCCAATTGTCCTTTACCACCTTCAAAATGTGTAATTAAACTTGTAGTTCTGCAGATAACTCTATCATTAACTCGACAACTAAGAAGTTGTTTTCATGAATGAGTGTCTTAGCATGTGTTATGTGTTTCTGCATTTCATCCATGTGTGGTAGAATTTTTCTTTGGATTAATGTAAGAGGTTCTTTGGTCCTTGCTTCTTCTCTCAATACTTTAGCCTGTAGATCAGTTGATACTTCATTTTCATGAGGTGAGCAGAACTTGTGCTTGGGTCAAGTACTAACTACCTTGCACTTTCCTTCATGTCTCCATCGATCTTTACTAACTTGTTCTTGATTGCCATAGTAAACTTGTCCTTTAACATCTTCAAGTACTTTGTTCCTTTGTGTTTTCTTTTGGAGTTTTTTCTATGTGGCTCTTTTCTTCCATAGCTCTCCCAAAATATCCATTTTCTCTATGGATAGGTTGGATAGATCCCAATTAGGAATCTCAATTTCTTTGTCTAGATCTATCTCATCAGTAATTACTGCCTTTATCTTAGGACTGGGTGAAGGAACAATTTTGTTACCTTTACCTACCTCATCCTTTTCTTCAGTATTCAATCCTCATTAGGTCATTGACCTTTACAATACCAATTTTTGGATCAATATTTATTGATGAATCAATATTAGGAGTAGAAATATCTACCTTGCCTTTCTGCGAATTGGGTGTACATGTCTCAGTAGTAAGAGGAGCTTGTTACTCAGTCTTAGTCTATTCAGATGTATATTTTGCAACCTTGTTTGTGCTCGGAGGTACTATATTGTGTATAGGAGAATGGGGTAATGATGCCATTACCTCTACTACAATTTTCTCAGTGTTGGACTCTTCAATAGTCTATACCTTGGGTAGTATATCATCAATATCATCATTTTCTTATGCTAGAGGGTCTGTAATCGGCACTTCTTCCTTCTCATTACCTTCTGTTATCTCAAATATTGATTTCCACACTAATGTGGCATGTTGAGATACATTTTCTATGTTCTTGTTCAATATTTGGAATGTCTTGAATATGGGGGTGTGATTATTCTCATATCTTCTCAAGGTCTCTTTTATTTCTTTTCCTTTCATTGTAGGCATGACCTGCTTCAATGTCTCTTCCCTTATATATTTTTTATTTTGTACTGCATTCTTCCAAGGAATAGATAACTCCTTAAATAATTCTTCAGTCATATAACTCTTCAACTCGGAAGGGTCATATTTCCACTTTTCCATCTTTTCCACCATTTCTTTCTCAATATTCTTCTTTTCTTCTTCTAACCTAGAAGCATAATTCAGTGAAATCAAAGAACTCATGGCTCTTCCTTCTCTAAGTTCTTTAATCTTCTCATCAAGTGTGGGTGTTGGTTTAGTGGAGACCACAGTATCTTATTCTTCTTCATTTTCCTCATCATTTATTATAAGTTTTCTCCTTGAACTCCTCAAGGTGAAAACATGAGTAGTGCCTTTTTCCTTTTTATGTCTAGGTGTTGTCTCCATATTCTTCCATGGAGGATCAATATCAATTTCTTCCTTTTCAGATTCAACATTTTTTTATCTCAACTGTTAATCTCTAAATTTTTGTTGATGATTAGTGCCCAACACTTAGTCATTTCATTAGGCAGTTTTAGTTGGCTATCACTGTAGGCGAGCTAAAAATATACAAGGCCAAGAAATTTTCAGTATGCCTAGTTACATTTCCAAGCCGAGTTACATTTTCGAGCCGAGTAGAGATAGAGATGTTAAGTGCCAAGTAGAACAATTTTTTGTATACTTATCAGGAATGATACAAACTTAAAGGATAAGTGATTCGGCCGACTTGTATAAGCTTTTTGGGCCGACATTGTGTGCATTTAATATTCTCATATGGAGTTAGTTATGCATTTAATTGTTTTATCCTATGCATGACTCATTGTAAGCATTAATTTTTTTACCATCAAGGCATGGGTATTGGATCTTGATCGTTGATCTAGATCTCACTATCAGATCTATATAGATATATTAGATTGCTTTGAAACCCTATTGTATGTATGTTCAAGAGGTAAAAGAGTAATTATTGAAGTGACTGCATTTTGAAGTGAAATGCACAGAGGGTTATTTTTTTCAGAAGCAGAGATCAAGCAGAGCATAATACAGTGAAAAAAAAAGTAAAGGTATATCAGATTATAAGATCAGAAGAGATACTGAAAAGAGGAGATCCATCATCAACATCAGAGTGCATATCAAAGGATCAATACTTGAGAATTTCTTATCATTGTATCAGGTGAAAATCTCTTAACAGAGTGGTTTTAACAGGCCTTTATTTATCTCTTAATAGAGTGCTTACTTCATTGTAAGTTTAAATCCTTTAACAAGGTAGATTGTAATGATCTGAAGCTTTTAACAGAGTAGACCTTTAATAGGGTAGATTACATTTTGTA
>MU228067.1:2241645-2269574 GCA_018584345.1 Thuja plicata | reverse complement strand
AGTGGAGAAACACTATGAGGAAATATGTTTTCTAGTTGACACAGATAACACTTATATCAAGGCAGTAACTCCTAGAATAACATGTTTGGAGCCATTTCCATATGAGATTAATGTTGATGAAGCATCAACCACCATCATTGCACTCTTAGTTGAGGAAATTGACCCCACAACAGAGAGATTTGGAAACTATGATGAAGCTAAGGCTAAGATCTCTAGAAGTTTGAATGAAGGAACTATGGAGAGGAAAAGAAAGAAGATAGTGAAAAATATAAAGAAAATGGTTGGCTTGGGTAGTGATGAAGAACCTTAGGATGCACCTCTAGGTCTGTCCACTAGACAAGGTGAGGATATTTCTACTGAGGAGGAAGTCAGTGCATCAAAAGAAATTACATAGAAGGCTAAGGGAAAGAAGCCATCAATTGTTATTGTAACCAAGCCTAGCCAAGCAAAACCTAAGGTTACACCTCTTGTAACTAATCATCCAAGGACAAGAGCATCTACTATTACTTCCCCAGTAGAAGTGAAAACAAAATTATATGGAAGGAGAAAAGTTGCAGAAAGTAATTCTAGTAAGGAAGCAAAGGTTGCTCCTAAGGTAGAGCCGAGTAAGCCAGCAAAGAGACCAAGAAGGAAATTAAACTTGCAAATAGATAGTGATGAGGAGAAGACAGAAACTGATGAACCTAGAAACATACCTATAGCTCATTTCAAGAAACCAGCAAGCATTGATGACGTATGTGATACTTTAAGGAATTCAGTAGGGTTAGCAACATTTAAGTTCATGAAATATGACAAGTTCAAAACAACAGATAGGCACAAAGTTTAGGAAGCACTCTAGGACATGATGAGCACCTTCAAATTGAATCCTACAGAGATAGGAAATTATGTGTTTAATGAACTATGTGATTTTTTGTCAAGCAAATGGGAATTCACACTTTCCACTGAGAGACAGATCTGAGAAGGAACATTAGCCAAAATAATTCCTGACTTAACCTCAAAACAACGAACCAAATTTATTGAGGAATACAAGAACATGGTTGTTCCCAAACTTAGAGGATATGCTGTTTTGAAGAATGATATAGAAGGTTTAGTATAGTAGAGTACAAGGATCTGGAAAGAGATTTTTGGACTGATTGTTCCAAAAGACAAGAAATCTGGTGAAGGGACATCCAAGTCAAAGGCACAAGAAGTTGAAGAAAAGACTACCCTTGAACCACAGATAGTCAAAGATCAAATTTCCACTGAACAGGACAAGACCAAGGATGCATTGGATGTAACACACTCTATTGATCTGACTGGAGATAGTCCTTTGGATTATATAGTTGATGATCCTAGCAATTTGAATGCCGAGGAATAACAGATGCTGAGTGGAATAGACACTGATTCACCTATTAAGGCAACTAATACAGAAGAAGGGAAGACCACAACATCTAAGGAAATAATTGAAGTTGTTAGTGATTAGAAAGGTGATGAGCAACAAAAAACAAATGAAAAAGAGGTAACTTCACAAGATCCACCTATTTTAGAAGTTGTGAAGATAGTTTTAGATAGTGGAGTTACAACAACAGATGTTGTTGATAAACCTAAAGAAGAAGAGGCTGCACAAGTGTTGGTTGAGTTACCACACTCTGCATTATCCACTCCCATAGGTCCTAAAACTAGTGGTATGTCGAACCCATAGATTGTATTGACAAAATTGAAGGAGGCATTGGATACAAAAACTATCAAAGGGAAAGACATTATTTTGACAAGCATAAATTCTCCAGAAATGAAGAAGAAGAAGATCTTGAAGAAGAAGTCACCAATTTTATATTTAACATTAGATGAGGTCATTGTCATTCCACAATGAGATTCCAATGAGTTATATTTTGAGAAAATTGGGACTCTTCAAGAGTTACTTAAAAGGAAGAAGAGACAGGAAGAATTGAAGATAGAACAAAAGCAAAAGCAGGTATTGCATGACATCAAAGACATATTTACAAAAGCTTTTGACTTAGAGGATGAAACGCCTCAAGCTCCAATCATAGATCAACTTGTCACCATTGTATAGAAAGTAACAGATGAGGACATAGATAGTAATGAGAAGCTTCTACAATGGTCTAGGAGAAGATTTGAGAGCAAAGTTCTAGAGAAGATCTCAGAAGAGATAGCAACGAAACAGGTTGAACTTTCTATTCTTGTAGAAACCTTAGAGAAAGTTACAGCCAATGTTTATTCTTTGTATAAGAAATTATGTGATATTGAATTTTTCACAAAGGATAGTTTACAGCTTGTTGAGAAGCTATAGTTAGATTTGAGATCAACTGGTAATACTTTAGGTAAAGATACTACATCCAATTCTTTACATTTAATAAGTTGATAAATGCACAAAGGAGAATAGCCGAGCTTATAGCTGAAGATGGTCATATAAGGGCCAAGTTGATAACTATTTAGACTAGCTTATTGCCTCACTTGGAGGTAATATAGAAGGAACTCTCACAAGAAAAGGAATTATCATAGAGCAGTGCAAATCTATCGACTGCAGAGAGTTTAGTGAGTCTAGCTGCCTAGCTAGAAATCAAACTAGAAGTTATGAAGGTTGCAAAGGATAGCTAGGATACAACATTTGAATCCACCATGCAGCTTCATAAGAATCTTTTGGATAAGTATAACTTAACCCCACCAGCAATCAGTGACAAAAACAAGGGGGAAGTTAGTAAGGAAGTTAGTACTACCGAAGGAGGAAGCTAGTACAGAAGTTAATAAGGAGATATGAAAAGATACATTAGTACAACAAAGGTACACTTGTATATAATTTTTGAAGGCATTGTAAATTTTTTGTATAAGTATATTCCTAGGGGGAGTACTTAGTGTACTTAGGCAATACTTTTGATGAAATGTACAGAAGTAATGATAAGTGTTTTTGCCACTAATATCAAAGGGGGAGATTGTTAATCTCTAAATTTATGTTGATGATTAGTGCCCAACACTTAGTCATTTCATTAGGAAGTTTTAGTTGGCTATCACTGTGGGTGAGCTAAAACTATACAAGGCCAAGCAATTTTTGGTATGCCTAGTTACATTGCCGAGCCGAGTTACATTGCCGAGCTGAGTAGAGACAGAGATATTAAGTGCCGAGCAGAATAGTTTTTTGTATACTTGTCAGGAATGATACAAACTTAAAGGCTAAGTGATCCGGCCAACTTGTATAAGCTTTTTGGGCCAACATTGTCTGCATTTAATATTCTCATACGAAGTTAGTTATGCATTTAATTGTTTTATCCTATGCATGACTCATTGTAAACATTAATTGTTTTACCATCAAGGCATGGGTATTGGATCTTGATCATTGATATAGATCTCACTATCAGATCTATATAGATATATTAGATTGCTTCAAAACCCTATTGTATGTATGTGTAAGAGGCAAAAGAGTAATTATTGAAGTGACTGCATTTTGAAGTGAAATGCACAGAGGGTTATTTTGTTCAGAAGCAGAGATAAAGCAGAGCATAACACAGTGAATAGCAGAGTAAAGGTATATCAGATTATAAGATCATAAGAGATAATGAAAAGAGGAGATCCATCATCAACATCAGAGTGCATATTGAAGGATCAATACTTGAGACTTTCTAATCATTGTATCAGGTGAAAATCTCTTAACAGAGTGGTTTTAGCATGCCTTTATTTATCTCTTAATAGAGTGCTTACTTCATTGTAAGTTTAAATCCTTTAACAAGGTAGATTGTAATGATCTAAAGCTTTTAATAGAGAAGACCTTTAACAGGGTAGATTACATTTTGTAATAAAAAATTGTAACCTTAACAGGTACACTTTATTACTGTAGTAGTGGAGACTTTTGTGGGTGTCATCCCCACCCCATTTTTACCTATTTGGGTTTCTAGGTTACCAAGTTATTGTGTTATGTGTTACTTATTTCATGGTGTGGATGCTGTCTGAGATTACATTAGATTCATTTATGTATGAATGTGTTATCAATTTACTTTAAGTGTTTATATTTGAAGATCTGATTCACCCCCCCTCTCTAAATATCTTGCTTTCCCATTATTGTATTTCCAACATCAATTGTGTCCTGTATTTTAACTGTGTCTTCTTTACTTTCAAAGATGATAGGAGAGCCGAAGGTCTTGCCATACTTCTTCTTGAATGTATCAAGTCTCTTTCTTCCTCTTTTAAATATCTTAGGAATCTCAATCTCCAAAGATATCTTGCTCTTTGCTTCCTCATATATTCCAAAGTAAGGTTCCTTTGGATTGATAGGTTCATTCACAAGGGCCTCTATGATATCTTCTATGTCATCATTGTTAACTTCATATGGTAGGGGTTTTACCCATACAACCCTAGGCTTTACCACTTATATATAAACCTTATCACAATCAACTAGAAAATAGATTTCATCTTTGTACTTCTCAACTAGTTGATTGGGAATTCTATATCTAGTCTTCATCTTCTGTTTGAAGCTCTCAAAGTATCCATCCATAGTGCTATCAAAGTTATCTCCTAACTCAAATATGAAATCATTAATTTGATGGATAATTGGTCTATCCTTCTTCCATGCTAATGTTCCTTTTTTAGGAAAATAACTTCTCAACATAAAAGAGTATTCCAATTAGAAGAGAACCAAAATTACATGAATTGGTTTTAGATACTCAGATGCTCTCCATATTCTTCCTCAACTGAGTGAGTTGCAATTCTTCTAGGTTGAATACCAGATTCTTCTTTACTACTTTGTAAGCCAGGTCAACAACTTCGCATGAAACACTATTGGTTCTACTTGAGATGTATATATTGTGGGCTATGACATGAATGACAAATTTCATCTCCATATCAGTTACTTCGTTGAGTCTCATGCCTCTTCCATCCCACTCGGCAAGAGTTAACTCAACTAGTTTATCCCTAGTTAGGGTTTTGGTATCTTTTGGCTTATCTAGCATAGGGAACCCGATAATACGGTGAATTATCTTCTTAGTGATCTTCACAAGATGATCTAACCATAGTTACATGTCATGAACATGACTAAGAACATATCTCATCCATTTTGGCTAGAAGTCCCTCGGCATATGCATGATTTGTGTCAAATCCTTGGTTTTGAGGTGTTTATTATCAAGCTTCATATTCCCATCGGTACATAACTTATCATATGCTTGATTCATCTCACTGGTTGCAAGCTCCTATATGTTGCAGTGATAGAAGCTACAAATGTCATTAACTAGTAACATTCTTGGAGGAAGCACAGAATGAGCTCCCATCAGGTCTATCTCCTCTACAACTACCGAATGAAGTTTGAAAATTAGAGGATCACAAATTTAATTCCTTACTACCACCTCAGAACCTTTCTTGACCTTGCTACTAGAAGTGGATTCCATATTGCTTGGAAAAAATGATCAAACTCCGCTTAAAATCATGAATTCACACTGAATTGGTAAGGGCTCTGAATTGACTTGTAAACTATAATATTTGCAAGAAATACCTTTTAAAATCCTTCATCTATAAGATATTTTCAATCGTTAGATTATTTCTTTAAATTATTTGTACATAGTAGCTAGTGTGACTTGGGTGTTTCTCCAAGATTCACTTGGAAGCTCGGGTGAAACTAGCTTTCCAATTATTAGTACAACTCAACTCAGCTCGGGTGAGCTAGAGTGACTGGGGTGTAACTAAAATTCTAACTTGGGTTGAACTATAATATGTCCTCATGCATCAATATGAAGATATGGACTGTATTTCTCATCTTGAATTGATGTAGGATGGCTTGTATTGCATAGTTCTAGTCATCTCCTTACTTTCCTATTCAGTAATGATAGATCCACCCATCTCACTATTTAGGGTGTCATTAGATCCTTCATTTATTTGATCTAAATTATCTAAGGATTTCCTTACCCATTTCTTTCTCATCTGAGTTTTGATTTCAGAGACTTTGGCTTTACCATTCTCAAAACTAGTATCAACTTTTTTCTCTGTTCATATAGTTCTTTCTTAGATGACTGAGTTGCTTGCACAAATAACATCTCTTAGTAGGATCTCTTTTTCTGAAGTGAGTCTTCATACAATTTGCACCAATGTGTCCATATTCACCACTATGACAACATCTATACCAAGTATTGTAATCCCAACCAAAGATTGCCTTGGCTAATTGTTCAACAGGATTCCACTTCTTAGTTCTGCACTCATAAGATTTATGACCTTTTTTGTTGCATTTGTAGCATTTCCCTTCAAACTTAGGTTTCTCTTTGCATTCACTTGATCTATGTCCATGTTTTTTGCAACTGTATCATTGCCATTAAAATTTGAATTTCCATTACTCCAACATTTATTTGATGTATGTCCCTAATTACCACAATGATTGCATGTAGGTTTGTTGTTCCTTTGATCTCCTTGCTGTGAGGATTCACCTTGTTCAGTGTAACCTAATCCAGTATGTCCATGATGTCTGATTTTTGTTGCCTGATCCATGCTAGTTTGTGAATTCATCATACTTTCATTTGTTTTCTTTTCATTATTGAGATCATTCTGTAGTCTTTCATTTTGTATCCTTAGATTGAGAACTTTTTTTGTTGCATTGTTGAGTTGACTTACCAAATCAGCTTGCTGAAGTTACAAGTGTTAAATTTCATTTTATTTTTCCTCTAATCTTCTACTCAGTAGTAATTTTTCTTCTTGTGATTGCGTTAACTTCACACATTATGATTGCATGAACTTCCTGGTCTCTTTTCAACTTTTTGACTTCTTCATGTAAAGTGAGATTCTTTGCAAGAAAGTCTTCAATGGTTGCATCAACTTCTTCTAAGCTTCTATCTTTGAAAAATTCTTCAATTCTTTCTTCTATATAGTTCTTGTCATTCATCTGTACTGGTAATTCGTTTCTTTTCTTCAGGGAAAGAGATAATTGCTCCTTAAGTTTTATGATCTGAGCCATGGCCACTTTAAGATCTATATTTTCATTCTCAATGGCTTTCTCCAGTCTGTATGTTTCCATATCCTTTGATCTTTCCTCAAGCTGTTAAAATTTTGATAAGAGAACCACTGCTCTGATACCAATTATTGGAATTATATGATGTGCCCAGTGACTAAGAGGGTAGGTGAGGGGGTGGAGTGGGGTGAATTAGGAACCAATAAAACTTAATCCTTTTAGTTTGCAATTAGATTAACTTATTTTTTTCCATGCATATAACTTGAAAGTAAAGAACACATAACACAATATTTGGCTACCCAGAAACCTTCCAAAAGAAAGTAAAACTAGGGTGGGGATGATACCCACAAGATTTAGTACTACAGTATAAATTTAGCCAGTTAGAGATTACAATGACCACTTCTAATGGTCTTTCCTATTAGGAGCATAGAAAGGATTGTCAATTCCACCTTGTAAAAGGATTTTGTACAATTCAATGAGTAATGCAACTCTGCTAAGAGATTTAAAGAAAGGAGTGTTAGGTTCACCTTGTTAAAGTATTTTTCTGATCCACCTATGAGAATAAACCAGTTGATGGTCCTCTTTGTGCAACTGTGATTGATGAATAAGATCCTTTGAATATAACTAATCACCTGAATGTGATAGATGAGTCTCTATTGTCCTGAATACTTCTGCACTTAAATCAAACTTCCATCTGCATTCCTTATGTGTACTTAATCATATTCCTTATATCTTCATATAATCATTATCTTCTTATGCTACTTATTGGATAAAAAAATTCTATCTTACGTATATATATTTATCCAACAAATAAATCTGTAAGTTGGCTTGCAATAAACAAAATTATATTTAACAATATATGCAAAGTCAGCTTCAAACTATCACTCGGGTCCAAAAGACTACTCGGGTGATAAATTGTCACTCGAGTGATGCCGAACACTCAAGTGATGCTGAACACTCGGGTGATACTGAATGACTAAGTGTTATGACACTAATTGACAATATGTCTTTCCATAAGGTCTATATCACCGAGATGCATTTAAGAACATAAAAGATAGAATATATGATGGAAAAGGAAAATTGACCGACACTGGTGAACAATCTAAAGGTAAACTATTTATCTTGACACAGCTGAAACTACTTGCTTACTAGCAAAGAATGAAGATATATGGTTATCACATAAAATAAATTTTCATGTAAATTTTGATAGCATGGTTAATATTAGTAGAAAAATAAAAGTTAGAGGCTTACCGAGCTTAACTAAACTAGACCATGTAATGTGCAAAAATTCTCAAATTGGAAAGATGTCAAAATCTAGTTTCAACAAAAAGAATTTCACATCTAATGATATTTTGGAGTTAGTTCATAAAGACTTATGTGGACCAATGAGAACACATAGCTATCATGGGGACAAATACTTTATTTTATTTGTTGATGACTACTCTAAAATGATTACTGTCATCTTCCTAAAATAAAAATTTGAAGCATTCAAGATGTTTAAATGGTCTAAAGCTAAAGTGGAAAAAGAAACTGGAAGAGATATGAAGTGTTTGAGATCTGATAGAAGAGGTGAATTTATTTCTAATGAGTTCACTAAATTTTTCAATGAGTATGGGAGCAAGAGACAGGTTTCTGTAACGAGGACACCACAGCTGAACAAAATTGCTGAAAGGAGAAACAAATAAATTGTGGATTGTGCCAGAACATTGATGATTGAGAAAGGAGTTGCACAAACATACTAGAGAGAAAAAGTCAGCACATTTGTTTACACATTGAACTGAGTACAATTGAAGAAAGATTCAAAAAAAACTCCTTATGAATTATGGTATGGGTAAACACTGAATGTAAGTTATTTTGGAATATTTGGTAGTCGTTTCTATATTCTAAAAGATGATCAAAATGGAAAGTTTGATTCAAAAAGTGATGAAGGAATATTTCTTGAATGTTTTACTAAGAGTAAAGCCCACAAATGTTTGAAGAAGAAAACTTAAAAAATCATTGAGAGTGCAAATGTGAAAGTTGATGAATTTGCTGAGCAAATAATGAGGACAACATGAAAGAACTGGAAGATTACAGTAGATTTGTTTACTGGGAAGAATTTTCTATTATACTGACATAGATACCTAATGTTACTGGGAAATAGGTCATATCACCAGGCAATAGGTAGCACAGACCGAGAATCAGGAAAATGTTGAAACTAAAGATCATGAACCTGAAGACCTTGAACCCACAGAAGAAGATGATGAAGGACAAAAAGTTGAACCTGTAATTGCTAAATATGTAAGAAGACATAATCCAAGCGATCAAATTATTGGAGATAAATGAGCGAGCTTGATGACAAGAAGTAAGTTTAGATATGACACTTGTTTAATTTGTGAATTTGAACCTAAGAATGTTAAAGATGCATTAGAAAATGAGGAATTGATAAATGCCATGAATGAGGAAATTGAGCAGATATAGAAAAATAAGACATGGACATTAGTACCAAGACCAAAATATAAGAATGTCATTGGCACCACATGGATTTTCAGAAACAAACACAATGAAGATGGGAATGTAACCAAAAATAAAGCAAGATTAGTTTGCAAAGAGTATGCACAAGAATAATTAATTGACTATGGAGAAACTTTTGCACCCATTTCTACACTTGAAGGAGTAAGGATTTACTTGTATACACTAAATATAAAGGATTCAAAGTATATCAGATGGATGTTAAATCGACATATTTGAATGGAATACTGGAAGAAGAGGTATACATTGAACAAGCTAAGGGATTTGTTGATCCTGATCAAACAGACATGGTATGTAAGTTACACAAAGTTTTATATGGACTAAAAAAAGCACCGAGAGCATGGTATGAAAGACTACACTATTGTCTTATAAGTATTGGATTTATTTTAACAAGTGAAAACAAAAATTTATATTTAAAAGGAGGAAATGATGATAAGACACTTATTTCTGAAATATTTGTTGATGATATTATATTGGGAGGTAATTATAACCTAAGCAAATCTTTTGCTGATGAAATGAGGAAATAATTTGAGATGTAGATGTTTGGAGAGATAAATTTTTTTCTAGGATTACAAATTTTACAACAAGCAAAATGTATCTACACCACACAATCAAAATACATCAAAGAAGTATTAAGGACATTTAGAATAGAAGAATCAAAAGTATTTAGAACACCAATGGTGACGTGATGAAAATTGACCAAAGAAGATAAGACAACTGAGGTAAATCAGACCTTGTACATATCTATGATTGGTAAACTTATGTATGTTGTACACACAAGGCCTAACATAGCACACATAGTGGGAATTGTTGCAAGATTTTCTGCTAACCCTAGAGAATCACATATGACTGTTGTTAAGAGGATATATGACTGTTGTTAAGATGATATTTAGATATCTCAAAAACACTGAGGCCTATGGCCTATGGTACAAAAGAGATGGAAAATTTGAATTCAAAGTTTATACTGATGTTGATTGGGCTGAAAATATTGATGATAAAAAAAAGTACTACTAGTGGAGAATTCTTTATTGGAGAAAGACTAGTTACTTGGATAAGAAAGAAGCAAGGTTGCATATCATAGTTGAATGCTGAAGAAGAATATGTTGTTGTTGCGTACTAATTCTTATAAAATTGCTAGGATAAAACAATTATTGAAAGGAATGAAGGAAGAGATCACTGATATAGTGATAATTAACTGTGACAATACAAGCGCTATAAATATTTCAAAGAATCCTATGATGCATGCAAAGACAAAGAACATATCTATCAAATATCACTATTTGAGGGATCAAGCACAATATAAACAAGTAATATTGGAATATGTACAATCAAAAGAAGAACTTGCAGACATATCCACAAAACCCTTGCCAAAGGATACATTTGAGTACTTGAGAGGTAGACTAGGGGTTGGTCCCTTGTCTATTGGTAACTAAGCTAAGTAGGAGCTTGCATGAACCTACACATAATCAGAGGATCAATCATGTTGATGCAAAGTTGAAATGGACTGAAACAGATATATTAGTGCACTGAAAGATACTTACTACATCGAAGATTAGAGATATTTTTTTTGGCTACTAAAGAGCTGCATATTTTCTTTTTGGCATTGTTGTCAAAGGGAGAGAGTTAATCAATGAAATATATATCGATCAAAGGGAGAAAAATATCAGAAGGGGAGAATTGACATATCTATCTATAAAGATCAAGAACAGAAGAGTCACAACTATAGGGAGAGACTACATGGTAAATTGTTTGTTTATACTAAAACAATTTACATTCAAGCTAGGGAGAGCTACAAAACTATTGTAGTTGTAGAACATAAGTTTGGTATTTGTTGTATGGTATTTTATATTGCATATTTCATATTGTGTTGTCATCAATTCCACAGGGAGAGATTGATGAAATACAACTGATTATATGTTTGAAGTCATTTTTTGATATTCAACCGAGTTGCAGAAGTAATGATAGACATTATCAGTTAATATATTGTCATGGATGTCATCTTATTTAAGTATTATTATGGTGGAAAATAGTTTTTATGTATTGAATATATAGAACAAGAAAATTTTAAGTGTTCAGTAAAGAAAGAGTTCTGTATACATCGATAGACAATGGACACCGAGTAAAATATAGTGTATAGGTCAGGAGTAGTGCTAGCCAAACTAGGGATTGCCAACACAACATGATCAATACCAAAAATGAGCAGTTATATCAAACCGAGGCCGAATAAGATGTTGAGCTGGAATTTTTTTAATTTTGAGGTAAAAGATAAAGTTGGTTATTTGATCAAATGACTATTAAAATTCAAGGAAGATCAGATGACAAAGATTGAAACATGTTTTTAACACAACTGGCAAAGATGATTTGAGCGGGAAAATGAATGATAGAGATTAAGCGGCTAAATCTGGAGGATGAAAATTAAATGAGACATGATTTCTATATAAGAGACAAGGGATTTATTATGATGAATATCTAGATCTAGATATACCTGACGATGCTTGATGTGCATACATGTGAATTTAAGCATAACTAATCAAAACTAGTTAAAGACAAAACTGAGCATTTCTGCAGATATTACCAAGCAACAAAGGAAAGAAGATTACCGAGGAGAACAAGCATGAAGTATGAGATGAACTAAAGTGAACAAATTGACTAGAGGTATTATGTAATTATCATAGATGTGAATATATGCAAATTAGAGTTGTAATTGAATAAGATCATTATTGTATCAGTTTAACCATTATTATAGATAAATCTCTCAACAAAGTGGGACAGTGAGTCCTTCTTATAACATTCAGAGAATGCTGATTATTTTCTTGATGACCCCATAGTGAATGCATGGTCAAGAGAGAAATATTAGTTTTAAATCCTCTAACCAGGTCACATTTAATAGTGTGCATTGTAACCTTTAACAGGGTTGGCTCTTCACCGAGCTCACTTCAGAAGAGTGAAAATATTTTGGGTTATCGGTCCCAGGTGGTTTTCATCCTAACATGGTTTCCACATTAAAAATATATGTGTCAATGTACATGAATATTGTGGATTTTTATTTTACTTTACACTTTACTTCATTGACCTAGATTAATAATCATAGTATTAAGTTATTGATATTCTGTAAACACTATTGATGAAAGTTTGAGTTATAGAATACATTTTCACCAAGAAGAATTATATGTTTAATTTGTTTTGATATACATCTAGAGAAATTTGAGACTTTAGGATAATTTTGAGGGCTAACTAATTCTAATTGATTCACCCCTCCCCCTCTCAGTTATTCTAACATAACTTGTAGACATGTTCACCAAAACCTTACCAAAGGATACATTTGTGTACTTGAGTGGTAGATTAGAGGTTTGTCCATTATCTATTGGTCACTAAGATGATTAGGAGGTTTCATAAACATACATGAAATTATAATATCAATCATGTTGATGTAGCACTAAACTGGACTGTAACATATATATCACTACACTGCAAGGTACTTATTTTACTGCACTAAAAACTAGAGATATTTTTGGCTATTGAGGAGCTATATATTTTTTTCTTCTTGGCATTGTTGTCAGTAGAGATCCAAAAATATTAATATTATTAAGATAATATTAATTCCCCTTTTGTTCATCTAACTATTTAATTAAATTAATTATATAGTTTCTTCTATGGTATTTACATATTTTATAAATACTATCCTAATGTATTTTATTTAAATACATTTCCCTAAAAAATCCCCCTTTTAATAAATTCATATTTATTAAAATCCCTCCATAAGACTAAAATTCATCTAAACTTGTTTTAAATAAAAACACTTTATTTAAACCCACTTTATTCCCCTCCAAATCCCACCTCTTGCTATAAATCCCCTAACCTTGATTAAAAGGTAATTTATGTCTAATCATGTGCACAATCCCCTTTAAATTTTCCAACCTAACCCTCAATCTTAGCCACTCATCTCCCTTCCACCTCTTAATCTCAACCATCCATTTCCCTTTCAATTCTATAAAAGAGGCCTTCCTCTCTTGCATTTCCATCTCTCATCTTTTTCTATTGTTATTATGTTTGAATTGTGCTAGGATTCTCATTACTAGTTTCTTTGTTTTCAAGCTTAGATCATTTAGATGTTACATGCTAGAATCATTTGGTAAAATCAATCGTAGTTTCCTTCTTGTTTTGCATTTCAATTTCATAGTAGCTTCATCATTTGGAGAAGTTTGAGACTAGTTTGCTCCACACTAGTTCTTGAATCCTTCTCTCACCCATCGTTGTTGTATTTTGAATCAAAATCTTAAGCATTGTCACTTGGGGAAGTCTTGATATTATGTTTGAGAGAGCACATTCACACCTCCATATGAGAGAAAATCAAATAAGCCTCTTACGTGCATATTTTTTTATATCTATCCGATGATATGAAGATGATTTTGTATTTTCATTCTTGCTTTTATCTCATTTAAATCTTTGATGCTAACCCTCTAATGATTTCATTTTTTGTGAGTGATTATAGGCTGATATTTTCCTTGTATACATTCTAGCATGCTTGGTGGGACCCACGTCCCTTTGATATTCTTTTTTTTTTCACTCTCTTTTTTCTCATTTCTATCAGATTTACCAGATCGGTGTCTGCATTTTACACAAAGGGATCTGTGCAAACATCGGTTCATTCTAAACTGTCATTCGATGTCTGTGTAGAGTCGACGTCTACACTTAAAGAACCAACATTTTTGATATAGGCTATTTTTTTTGAGATTTCTGCTGACCTAACCCTTCATTTATCAAGTGTTATTGTGTTTTATGCTACTTTTTGGTATTTTAACATTCTATTTTTTAGCAGAAGTCAATTTTACAAGCAGTTATAATGTCAAAATTTTATTAAAAGGAAACAAATCTTGATAAATCATTAAAAATATTAGCTTTTAGGGTTTGAGAAAACTTAGCATAGGTTTTTCTGATCGATTTGAGGACTAAGAGAGATATAATAATAATTTTTTTTTCTTTGTTTGCTGTGTATTTTGGTTTTTACAGATACAACAATGTCTGCGCAAATGATGGTTCACATTTTGGCATCTGCATAAATGCTAGTTCAGAGAAATCACCAATCGACATTTGTGCTTCATAGACCAATGTCTTCATTGCTATTGTATTTTTTTTGTTTTTTGGCATATTCTTTGTATTCTATCATTTTTTTGGTAAAAATACAGAATTGACATTTGCGCCCTAAATTAGTGTCTGCGCTCTATCAGATTGTAATTTATCATTTGCTAACAATTTTTTGAGTGTTTTTGTGCTTACAATGCTTTTTAAAGGCTAACTTTCTGAGACTACTAACTAGTTGGGTTGCAGCACTACTTCCCAAAGACACAAATTCAAAAGATTACTCACATTTTTTCTTGTAGGTTTCCTACATCTAAATCAACCATATGATCATGCTTGTTAGTATTTTCTTTGATTTCTTAGGCACATAGACTAAATAGAGGGATCTTTTTGTCTAATCCAAAACAAGTGTTAGGGCAGTATGCTCTCTTCCATTTTGGGAATATCAAAAACCTAGACGCATTTGCTTTGTGTTAAACAATTAAATCTTTGGGAAAGAACTTAAAGCATGTCTTGTGTGTGTGTGGAGAAAATGATACTGGATAGCAGAGTAGGATCTTTTCTCCTTGAGGGAAAATTATAAATACAGACTCCTTTTTGTCACCAATCCATTTTATTTCAAGTTAAAACTTTTGAGGGCCTGCCAAGGGAGTAATCTCTTGGGAATGACCCAAGTGGAGAACAAGAAAACTCGACTACTTCTGCCCCACTATTATAAAAATCTTCTTTCAATCCAAAGAGAGAGAAGACATGAATATTTTCTACCTCTAATGCCCCTTTGTTTGTGGGGTCTTGTTGCTTGAATCTTGTTATCCAAGACCACACTCAACTGGGCGCTTGTAGGGCCATCTTGGTCTCAATATTGTTTTCAATACTACAAGGGGGGTACATTCAACTTGTGTAGTGTTGAGAGGTCTCAATCTTGCTTGAGAGACTATGCATTTTAGGTGCTTGTAGGGCTATACACCTCAATTTTTCTTGCGGAACTACAATGGGTATAACATGCACAATGCCTTTGTCCCCTTTGAACAAAATGACTAGTCGACACATCGCTATATCACCTAGTTGCTCCTTTTCTTATGTCCTTTTAGATTCTATTTTAGGAACCTCATTTTGATCCTCATCCTTAGGAATTGCATCATCCAATCAACATAGAAAACATGCAATCAAATCTAGCATTATCCAATCAACTATTCAATCCAAAAATCCAAAAATTAAAAAAAAAATCAAATCCTAGTGTCACATCCTTTGAGTTGCATAGTACCTGCATCCTAATCCAAATCCTTCCTGGGATTTCTTAGCTAAGAATTTATTGGATATCCCACTTTTTCCTTTGTAACATCATCACCTTGAGAAAAAGTTTGGTTTGCATTGACGAAGAATCATGTCCTCCGAAGACCATAAGTCTGTCTTAGGTTAACACCATCATCAAAACATACATTAGGGAAATCAACTCATAGTCCATTGTTACATCAAGTCATCCTAGATTCTTAGGATATCCTTTCATCATTTAGCATCATCCTAGAATCATTCAATCCCCCAATCCCACATACTAGGTATCATCCATAGGAAACTGTATTAACATCTTACATCCCTTTAGAAACATTCATTTCATGCCACCGGAAACTAGATCCAAGAAGAGGAAAGACATGGGCACCAATTATGCCTCTAGTTTGTCTGACCAAAAAATAGACCATAACAACACCATGGTCTATTTTTACAGTCAGAATCAAGCACCAAGCGAACACATATGGGCTAACCCTAATGAAACCCCTACTCAAAGTTCCATGGAAGCTTTCATGAGCCATCCTGGACATGCAAAAATGGTCAGCGCCATTATTGAACACAATAGTTACACCATTCTTGCCAACTTTCAATAAGAAGGAATCTAATTCCCATCTAGGATCATGCCACCATGAGTTGGACTATCTTTGAAAATCCCAACTGACATTTCCCACCCTGTGGTGGAAGAAATATTTGACCCACGATTAAGATCATCCCAAGTTGAATCCCTTATCCCCCATCTGCTCCAACCAACAACAATGTAATAAATAGTGCACACGGCTACACAAAAAACACCTCTTTCTATCATGGGACCCATAGTTTCACAACCATCACAACATGTCCAAACATCCCTACCCATTAAATCCATTGCTTCTCAACCAACCGTAGTCTAATCCATAATCGCTGAACCAATGAGTCACACAAGTTGCAAGCACTTCCAACCAACCTCCACCTCAACAACAATTCACCAGTGGCATGTCCCTCATAGGAGCCTCCAACCAGCCCCCCTTCTCAAAAGGGCCCACCTTCTGTGCCCAACCAATAGTCACTCAGCCTACCTCGGTGTCGCTTTTCCCATCACTTGTGCAAACACAAAACAATTTGCCAACCTCTCAGACAATCCCTCAAGTTTGCCAAACCACACAAGCTACATCATCTTCCACTTGGGGCTACTCCAAGGCTACTATGTAGGTACTTTGGATACCAACACAATTTGGTAATGCGAACCCCTCTATGCCCCAAGTGAAAATTGTTGGTAGTATTTCTATTTTTGGAGCTTGCTAGTAAAAGTTTGAGTTTCTCAGTCATATCCTTGCATAAAGATTGAAATCTTATCTAAAATTGTCAAAATTCCTCTGCAAATAGTGATCTTCAAGCCAAAAATCAGGAAAGAGTGTAAAACCCTAAGCCCTAGGTAAAATTTTCATGCATATCCAATAAAAACCCTAGTTCTTTGAAATCCTTTCTATTTTGTTGTTACTTTTTCGGAGAAAACCCAATCACTTAAGTCATGTGCTTATTTTATATTATTCACTTAGGTCACGATGTCATGTTATGATTTGATAATATTCCTTTTCTTTTCAAGACTTAAAGGATTCCTTTAGTCATGTTGTCTATATAGGAAAAGAATATTCTTCCAGTCCTTATGGGATTTTACGCGAGCCATAGATGAAGATCTTGATCCTGTGGCTAGCGGAGGGTCTCTTTGAAAAACCGAAGTTAGAGAATTACCCTGGTGACTTTGAGTTTTCTCAATCACGGTGTCTTGCAAAGAAACCAAGGTCAAGAGGGTGGTTAAAATCCTTCAGTCACGTGATCTATTTTAAAATCAATGTTTAAGTTAAAGATTGAGAGATTAAGCAATTGCCATCAGATGAAAGATAGATCCATTGGCTAGCGTAAAGTTGTCATAATTTTTTTTAGATAAATAAAAGATAAAGAGATATCCTGACTACCGTTCAATTAAAAAGGATCTAATGGTTGGCATTAAATCATGAAGAAAACTATGAGTTAGTAATTTATTAGAGAGACCACAAGATTTAATGGGTTGTGATGTTGCGATAAGAACTATGGTTGAAGAAGAGTTCAGTTAGGTGTAAGTCAGTTTGAAATAAGAAGATCAGAGCTGTAAAGTAGAAAAGATCCTATGGATAGCATGAAGTCACTTTAGAAGGTCAATTAGTCAAAGAAAATTGTAGTGATTCCGTGATGGTGATTCATATTGGGACACGTGGCTAAATCTTTCAAATACATGAGTTAGTCGAGAAGTCTCGAAACAAACCAAAGGTTAAGAAATTCCTTCTGAGACATGGAGACAACCTAAGTCATGAAGTCTCAAAGTAAACTGCAATTAAGTGAAAAGCCAAGGAGATTACCCACAGTCCATCTGATTGAGCATTGATCATGTGATATTCGCGTAATCTCGAAAGAAACTCAAGGTAAATAAAATCTTAAAGAGATAAGGAGATTACACAGTTGCGGTGTCTCTAAAATGAACCCAAGGTTTAAAATGAATTATTAAAGCTTTAGTCATGGAGTCTCAAAAGTAATGAGAGTTAATTTATTTAGCTCAGCGACTAAGAGATAACCGTTGATCAGAAATATGATCGTATGGTGATCATTAAGTCCCAGTAGATAACTGCATTTAAGGAAAAATCTCAGTGAAAATGAGATCACATAGTCGTATAATCGCTGAAGGAAACTAAAGTAAGATCAAGGTAAGATATGAGTTTTTCTCCGTGCCATATTGTGCAGTTGCCAACTGTTAGCTCTTTTTCTTGCAACACTTACCTAATGATGATAGTATACCTTATATACTTAAATGCAACCTCTTTTAGACAAGAGAAAGGCTAATTGCTAAGGTATTTGATAACACTGGGGATACCTATTATCACCTCCTTCATTTTTGAGCTCCACAGACTCAGGTAGGTATTACCTATTAAAGATTACTGATACTTCAGCCCATGTATTTGGTGGATTATTTCATTCACTGGTTATGCACCTAAAACCTCACTGTAACAACTTATAGAATACTTTAGAGATTGTAATGATTGATCTAAAATAGAGTATTATAAGCTAGGCTATGGTTTTGATAACATGAACTAATGAGACAAGGACTTTCATCCTTCTTCCTTTTGATTTCAAGAGGGATAACCTAATGATTCACTCTCTAAGGAATCAACAAAATTGATAATATCCTACTGATATGAGTCCTTAATGAGTTAAGCTCATTTGTTCTAAAAACTAGATGAAATTGATTAATTTTTGTATAACTGAATGGAGAAAACACTTGCTCAGCAAACTCTAGATCAGTGCCTATTCCTTGGGCAGAGAGTCAATGAAAACATATGTCCACAATGATAAATTAATGCAATACTGAAGAATGCCTTACAAAATTCATACAATCCAGATTGGATGCCTTACAAATAATCTACTCAACTCAATAATTCTTCATCAAATCTTCACAACCATGTCCTGCTCTTTGAAACCATTCACAAAATTTAAATTTCTCCTTGAGAAAGACTCACAAATGATTAGACACACTACCTTGTAGTAGGTATATTTCAGATGCCTTCCAAATGAATTATACTAGAGCATAAACACAGTTAAAAGAGACAAGACAGCAATGAGTAGGAACTGCACGGTATTCTCATTAATCCAAGTTGCTTCCAGATATCCAGACAGTAAACTCAAGAACTAAGCATAAAAAAGAAGTATGCTTTACAAATAGAAATCTTCAAACCAATGGTAACTTGTACTGAACCAAAGAAAGATAGGAACAAGAACAAGACCAGGAACCTTCATAGGAACCAGAACAGGAACCTCCATCCAGAACCCTCCAAATAGAAAAGAGAAGAGAATAAATAGAACCTAAGAAACCCTAATATTTTTGAGTAACTCACACCTATCCCCTTTTTGAAAATCTGATCTGCTCAATCTATCTTTCCTTAGTCAAGATCTGAACTCCATTGGTGGCCTCCCAAAATCTGATTTTGAAACTGTCTTTTCAAATATATGATCTTACTGCTTCTAAAGTCTACAAAATCTGATTTGATTTTCAATCTCTGCAAAATATCTGATATATTTTATTAATAATTGACTCCATCTATCTTTTCAAAATATGATTTTATCCTCGGCAAAAATCCTTCATTTTCCACTAAGAAATCCATCAAATCTGATTTCATCTACTGAGAAAATATATTCCCGGAATGCATCTCTTAATATTTGAAATAAAATACTTTTGCAAACTATGCACTTTACCCTTTAAAATTTGCACATCAATTAAATTTCCTTTGAAATCCTTATTTCTGCATATTAAGCCCACATGCCACCAAATTTTGACATGTGGCACATGCTGATTTTGTCAAAATTTGTTTTCCTTCATTTTTGGGCATGGAAACTGAGGCATCGGCTGATTGGGAATGCACGTGGATAGCCTCCTCATCAGCTTCATACTTGATATGTTTGCATTGTTCCTTATGAATATCTCATTTTTCGTTTGTGGGATGAATGTGGGACAAAGTCGCTAACCTTTTTTAAAGCATTTTCAAATTTTGGGCGCCCAAAATTATGGGGCCCACCATGCATCATAAACTCCAGCCATAGAGCCCACCAAGAGCCTCTAGGCTCTCTTATTTACAATGAGAGTTAGCGTTTTAGTATATAAATACTAAAAAATGCCACAACATAAGCCATATGGGATAATTCATTTTCACTATTTTTTAAGATTTCTGAGTTTTAAACAACCTCTCTATTGATGCTGCTCACTAACTACATTCTTTCATTGAAAATGAGGACCACCAATGTCCTCCAGAGGTCAAGGCGCCACTCCCTATGGTTTCATATTTGCAGATTTAACTCAAAACTTCAAAAACTTCCTCCATTTGCCATCGCAGCAGCTTGCAATGTGTTTGCAATGTGACTTTGGATTTAATGTTTCAAAATATGTAACTTCACTCCACCATGATGGGCGCAACATCCTTTATGCTTAAATAGCTCTACACCTACCATTTACATTTGTTTATAAAAATCTTAATGTCATTGCTTGCGCAGGGCATTGCAAGTATAAAAACTGCCTTTTTACTGCTTAGCATGGACTAATAGATCTGGCATTACACCTGCCGATTGCATTGCTTAAGAGTTTTAAATCCTTTAAGATCTTAATGCGTGGGCCTCCTCATCTTTCCAGCACAATCCAGCAGGCTTTGCACTTTGCAAGTCATTTATGTTTAAATCCTTGGCAATTTCCTTCACCAAGTGTTATTGCATTCCACCATAAATTGACAGTTTGTTCTATAATTTCAAAAACATTCAAGGCAGCAATGCGATGTAACTTCCTTATCTACGCATTATCATCATATTGATCTCTATTTGAAAATTGTGCAAATTCGTGGCCTTTTAAAAGGTTGAAGAAATTTGGGTTGATTCCTACCAAAATCCCCCAAATCACCTGCGCATGGTGTCGCCACTTCTCTGTCTTCTACACAATGCAGGCCGGAGCCATCCATAAAATCTTGCATATGCACTGGGTGGCAATTCATTATTACTACCGAGCTTTGAAGTGTTGGACAATGACTATGAAACTCGCCCACTAACTAGTAGCTCATGGGGAGGAACAACATGCTACCTATGTCACGTTTAAACCAAGCTACATTCTCACTTACCTCCTCTCTTATGGCTCCCATGCACATGGGACTTAAAATCTGCATTGATTGCATTATTCAGATTTGATTTTCCTAGGTAAGGTAGGTCTTCAGGAACCTTCATGCCTATATGCTTGCTTTGATTTTGGCAACTTCCCCAATTCACGCAACCTTTAATCAGATACATTTTGCAATATCATTCACATTTTATATGCATAAAAATGGCATGGGTTCCCACTATGCTTATTGTATTTGGCATTAACATTTGATTTTTTGAAAGCCCCCTTTATGTTAATCATTTGGAAATAGTTGTACCCTTGTCAAATTTCACTCAAACTTTAACTCCTCTGTTCACAAATGTAGCTCTGATATGTTTCAACTTAAAATTCAAACACAAACTTCAAATATGCTTTTGCCCTTTTAGGTACAAAATACTATGCAAATTATCTCAAGATAGCAAACTAGCAACTTTACAATCACTTTTGCAAACTGAACCTTTAAATGGCAACTGGCCTCTAGAACTGGTCTCAAAAATTTACTGAAACAAGTAACCTGACTCTGGCATTCGGCAAAAAGATTCATTCATTACCATTGAATACACATGCAGAAAGGCCTTGCCAGATTCATCCTCAGGCACAAGATATAACAATGCAAACTTAGCCTTTCAGAAAACTTGTGTAAGTGCAAATGCTGAAACAACATAAATCTCATCTGGATCAGGCCACTGCAAAATAACTAAACAAAGCTCTGAACATTCACCATTAGGTCAAATAGTAAATTTATATGCAATTAGGATGGTCTCACAATCAGATCCTGGAAACAACTTTCAGATCAAAAGTTACCATTCTTAGAAAATGATGATTCTGTAAACTTAACTCTTTTATGCACTGCAAACTGAATAAAATGCCTCTGAAACTGAACTTGCAAACTCATCAAAAAGATCTTTTAGAATTTCAACCTCTAGAGCCTGATTGAATTTCATATGTAGAACATGAATCCTCAATTAACTTCCTCTGAAAAAAAACTATTCAACTGATATCAAACTGTATATGTTAGCATCTTTTACTTTTCTGAATTTTAACACAGTGAAAAAGGAGAAACTGAATTTGGAAATAGTGAAGCAAAGTGATCAACTGGATTGACCAAAATCTGGAAATCTTCAAAGGAGTTCATTCCTATGTCTAAAATTCATATCAAATTTCAATTATGTCTTACCTCGAGCCAGGTGCAAATAGGGAAACCACAAAGTATGCCATTTAATTCTGCATTCTATATTTTCAGTGAAACTTCAATAAATCAGAAATGGAAAGGCCCTAGCAAAGTGGATAAATGGATTGGCAGGAATCTGTAAATCCTCAGGTGAGTACACTCTCATGTTTTCAATATGAGGGATGAGTCAATTATCTAAAATGTTCAGCCAGGTACAGATTTTCAAGACCTCAAAGTGGGCAACTTAGCAATTCTGTACTTGAAAACTCAGGAAATCAGAATTATTCACCAATGGAATGGTTCCAGAAAACTTGTCATCTGATTTCATAGGGATTTGCAAACTGGAAATATTGGTTCATTGCCATGCTTAAAATACTTGGGAACACACCATGATGTCATACCTATCCATCTGATCAAAGATGCAGACCTTCAAAGTAAGGTATTCAGAAATCTACATTCAACAACTTTTGGAAACTTAACAAAGTGCCAACGGAATCAGACTGGCAAATTGCTCAAATGGATTCATCATGATTTGGGATCTAAAACATAAACTCTCTAATATACATGTAACACATTCCAAAAGTGATAGCTTATGAAACTCAACAGGGTGCAAGATATTCAGAAGCAAAGTAGGCCCCAGACAACAAAATGACACTTTAGCAAAATGCAGATTTAGGTGACCCCCTCAAAATGACTACTCCCTAAACATGTCAGATTTGGAATTTAGGAGTTGGAACCCATTTCATATGTGAAATGAAAGGTACTGAACCTTCTTCCCAATTTGTACCTCATGAAAATCATCCGGGTATCCTCACAAGCATTCAAATTGAGCCTTCTCACACAATTTTCAAGGGTACTTAGCTTATTTGATAATTTCAACATGGTCACTCCAAATTTGTGCCAAATTTAGGAGTACCAATAGTGGCTTTGACTGAGGATGGTTAAATGTAAGTTTATACCGAGAACCACAGATCTCTGGAGTAGCAGACCACCCCAAAACTAAAAATCAAATTTTATCCTTTTCTCTTTCCTATTCTCACTTTCACCTCTCAAAACTTTTCAAAAAAATGGGGAAACATCCTACTGAAAGAAAACACACAACTGAAAGGGAAAGCAACTGTACAATATGTTCACTATCTACAAGAGGCCCAAAACCCCACAACTAAAATCAACTCTTACCTCTGTCAAACACAAAGCTCCCTACCCCATGTTTCAAAAATATGATAACAGTGCCACTCTTATCTGTCTGGTCCAATCCACTATCATCCTGTATCAACTCATCATGTGAAAACAAAACTACATACTCTTTAGACGAGCTTCTATAAACATTAGGAAGATTGTCATCATAAAAAATGTGTGGCATATACATGTCACATTCGTTAGATAAGCACATACTTTGATATCTGTGACCTTTATCATCTTTCACTTGTAAACCACAACTGAAAAACTCACCATTCAACTGAAAGGAGGGATACTCAACCTCTGTTATACTGCTTGGGAAATCATCATTAGGTCCATTCACATTAATAACTTGCAGACCAAAGGAGAAAGCAGACTGAACCTTACAACATTGACCATTTATAACATGATTCAGCCTTTTCTGTAATGGATTCGGAACAACAATCTGAGAAACACCAAAATCTGGATCATTATGGACAACAGGGATCTAATGCATGTTATTTTGAACCTTTGTGAGAGAGAAAGAACAAGTTTCAACTTTGTCCTTATCATAACATGACAATTTCATGTCATAATCCATATTCTTCTCTTCAGAAGAAAAGTGATCTTGCAACTTGTTAGTGATTTGCATATCTAAATCAGAAATCCCTAAAGAGCTCTCATGTAAATTTCTATCCTCACATAATTCACTAACTTGCTGGTGGGTGGGAGGGAGAATATCAAGAAACACATTTGGCAACTGCATATGTTGAGTGACTAAGAGTTCATCATAAAATGATTTTATGGAAGATTTAGAATCAGAGAAAGATTTATAATCAACACCACTATCCCATTGAGTACTCAATATCATACCTAAAACCTCTTCATCTTTTAAATCTGAATACACACTGATACCTTCATTATCTGAAGAATCAAAATGAATCCTATTGTAATCTTGTGAAAAAGAAGTGCAAGGAAAATCAGAAATATTATTATCACAACTCTGAGCATCCGATATATATTCCTTGTCAAAATCAATGTGCCTATGGTGTGTTGTCTGACTTTTAGTCACCCCTTTTTGGCATTTTGGTCATGTCAAGTCAGTCTGAGTCTATGTCTAAATCTTTCTTAGGTAGGCTATCTTTGTTGGGTTTTCCTGTCATTGCCTTTCCTCCTCTTAGTCGGGTGGGTTGTCCTGAGATCCTTTCATATTTGGGTAAGTTGTAGATCCCAACCTGGCAAAGATTTGTGCTCTAATCGATGTTTCTTTCTCAGGCAGAGATCGCAGACTAGTATGGATCATTTCTACAGGTCTCAACGATCCTAATGCAACAAACGGCGAGAAATTTGGTTACGAGATGAGAGAGAACGAGCTCGGCGGGATTTCAGAAATCACCTTCTCCGCGGTGGAAGTCTACCTTGGTTGGTAATTCTCCGCAAAGTAGAACTTTGCCTTGTGCGGGTTTCGCACTCAGTTGGTAATTTTTTGCAAAAGGCAGAAGAGAAGAAAGAGCGCTATGGTGGACCCCACAACCATCTTTTGAAGCACTTTTTCTATTTTCCAGGTAAGAAAGACACAAAGCGGAGAATTGGATTTCACCTTCTCCATGGCAGAATTCTACCTCAGTTGGTAATTTTCCGCAAAGGGCAGAACTTTACATTGTGCGGGTTTCGCACTTAGCTAGTGTTTTTCCACAAGCTTAAGTATTATAAGGTGGGCCCAATTTATTAAAAAGGAGAAGCTCTTTTCTAATTCTCTGAAAAGGAGAAGCTCTTTTCTAATTCTCCGAAAGGAGAAGCTCTTTTGGTATTTTCCACCGAAAGCATTCAGTTTGGGATTTTTCGCCAATTGCATTATGGAAATTGATTTCTTATGAAATAACGACAGAAAATAGGTTGCATTTTCTTTAATACACCTAAGAAAGGATGAATGCCAGTTGCAGATCATGTTAGATGTTGGCTGAAGATGAAGAGTTTTGGATTCCTAATGACTATTCGAGTTCTCAGACTTGAAAAGTCTTTCTCTTTGTATTCTGTCTCTTTGTATTCTAAGAAGAGGAAAGTTCATTGGCTCTGAGAAGCCTGATGTATTGTAAACTCTATAAATGCTGAAAAGAATTCAGTATATAGGGTCGACAAACTTGTTAATGAAGCGGAATTGATTCTATTTACAGAGGCTTTGTCTCATGTTTGTTGTGCCGTGGTAGTTGTTCATTTGCATTTTGAATAGATAGAACAATTGTATGTGAAGCTGTAGTTTTCTACTGGATTCTATTTCATGTTAGTGATTGCAGTGAGGGTGATTCTATTTACTTTTCACGTATAATCCTTCTACTATTCATTCAGTAGTTTAGATGCATCGGAATAGAAAGTACAGTTGTATATGAAATTGTAATTCCTACTTGAATTCCATTTCATGTTAGTAGTTACAGCATAAGCAATTCTATTTGCTATCTATGTACAATTCTGCTTCTATTCCCCTTAGTAGAATATGCATTTTAGAATAGGTAGATTAGATTTGAATATAGATTAAACCTTATCTTTGCCTGAATTGTTTGTGCCTACAAGAAATTCAGTTAAAACTCATAAGAAGATAATCTGATGATGAAAAGAAACAAATTCATTGAAGATTAAACACAATCAGGGAGATGTACCTGTCAATTCAGAGGGTAGTGATAGAAGACTTACACCAACCCATTTGTTGGTAAACATCCTTTTGTTCTTTCACCTTGGGTGTATTGAAGAGTCAGAGATTATAAATCTTAAGGAAGGACAAACTGTTAACCAACAATTTTTGGTGACTCTTCTAGGGAGAACTTTAAGAAAAAGAAAGAAATATTAAAAGTTTTTCTCACAATTAAGATCATTTCCCCTCTCAGCTTCAATTCTTTCAGTCATAGAATACATGATTAGCAATTATGGCCGTTCCTTGGGGAAATGCAATTGGACCATTGAATCTTGCAGCATATCATGATTTACCAAAAGGCTCTAGAAAGAATTTTCCAAGATTCAATTGTGATGGCTCAATATCTGTAGAACAACATCTAAATGCTTTTCATAAGGTATGTATTGTAGTGAATCCTTAGCATGAAGATGTTACTGTTAGATTGTTTGTGGATAGCCTTGTCGGTGATGCTGCAGAGTGGTTTCAAGATTTACCTATAGGATGCATTATCGAATGGCTTGATATGAAACAAAGGTTTGAAGAAAGATATAAGATCGCTGAAGATGCTCAGGTCTTATTGTTACAACTGGCACAAATCAAGAAGGAACCATCTATCTCCATGAGAGATTTCAATGCCAGATTTAATAAACTAATCAGAAGAATACTTGCTGTTAGTACACCCACTGGAAATAATCTCAAGACATTTTACATTAGTTCCATGCCTCCAGAACTCGGTTACCAATTAAGAAGAGCTAATGTAATGAATTTGTAAGCTGCTCAAACACTGGCTGAAGAAATGGAAGATGATATGCTAGCCTCTGGGAGATGGAAGAAGGAATTTCATGCTAGACCTATGAGCGATACAGCCAGTACTCCAATCAGTACAGAAGACATGTTGCAGAAGTTATCTAATGAGATAAATGCATTGAAAAGACAGAGTACTACACCAACTCATTCATTTTATCAACCTTACCAAGAAGGATCAAGACATCAAGGTAGAAATGAGAATTCACAGAGATTAGCTATTGAAGCTCCTCCCAAAAGACATAATTCTCATGCCTTTCATCTCAGAGTAAATCATGAAGAAAAAGGGCAAAGAATTGAATATCTAGAAAATGAAGATTATCATACTCCTCATGGCGACTCCAAAATTTTTTATTGTGAGTATGAGACAGATTCAGAAGATGAGGATAATTGTTCTACTGCTATGGAGGAACCTCAGTTAACTGATGAACAAACCTCTGATGATGTTCCTGCTAAAGATCAAGTAACTTCTTATGAGGTGGATCAAAGTGACAATGAATTATTTTGGAAGAGTTACCAGCAAAAGGAACGTTTCTAGCGTGTAGAAATTTTTGAAGATCAAGAAAAGGTAAGCGAAATTGAAGATGTATCTTTGTTTCCTTTTCAGGATGTTGATGAAAGTTATGAAATAGATGAAAAGAATGTGAGTGAAGTTACAAACTATTTT
>MU228067.1:2224693-2240921 GCA_018584345.1 Thuja plicata | reverse complement strand
CAGAAGTTAGTGCTTGCAAATGGTATGATGATTTTTCACCTCTAGAAAATTTGCAATATCCTGAGTTTGTTGATCTTGGTTTGAACATTGATATCCCTACTGAGGATAATAATAGAGCAAATAGAGTTGATAATGTTGGAAGAAACAAATTGGATTATAATCCAGTAGTGCATTCAAAATATGTTCTTACATCACAGAAGATTGATAATACAAGGAAGAATATATATGGAGGCATAGATGAATCAGAAACCTATGATGAGGCATGGTTATTTGGAAAGGCCCTGTGGTTCATAATGTTGCAGATAGATTTGGGGCTTATTCTCAACATCAAAGGAGTAGCCAGGAGTCATCAATGCTTCTTCAAATCAGTGGAGCATCTTCCTCTGTTCAGGAAAGGTTCATATTTTTCCCTTCCTGTTAATGGCCATGTATGAATCTTTCCTTATTGATGGTCCTGCTGGTGAGGTCTCCTCACATTTTGTAAATAGGTTTTCTTTCCAATTTTGGTGTGTCTAGTGTAGCCTTTTCCTTGCTTAGTTAGTTGTTGTTTTCTCCTGCTTCATTTCAAGTTTTCCCTGCTCCCCTCCGCCCTCCCTGTATGTAGCTTCTTGTTGTTCTCTTTGGTCTAGAATCCGCAACCCAATCGATAAGGCACTTGCGAAACTAGAGAAGCTGAATTCTTCATGCACTTTGCAGTACATGATCCCACAGTCAGAGCCAGCTGTTGTCTGACTTTCAGTCACCCCTTTTTGGCATTTTGGTCATGTCAAGTCAGTCTGAGTCTATGTCTAAATCTTTCTTAGGTAGGCTATCTTTTTCGGGTTTTCCTATCATTGCCTTTCCTCCTCTTAGCCGGGTGGGTTTTCCTGAGATCCTTTCATATTTGGGTAAGTTGTAGATCCCAACCTGGCAAAGATTTGTGCTCTAATCGATGTTTCTTTCTCAGGCAGAGATCGCAGACTAGTATGGATCGATTCTACAAGTCTCAATGATCCTAATGCAACAAACGATGAGCAATTTGGTTACGAGATGAGCGAGAATGAGCTCGGCAGGATTTCAGAAATCACCTTCTCCGCGACGGAATTCTACCTTGGTTGGTAATTCTCCGCAAAGCAGAACTTTGCCTTGTGCGGGTTTTGCACTTAGCTGGTGTTTTCCCACAAGCTTAAGTATTATAAGGTGGGCCCAATTTATTAAAAAGGAGAAGCTCTTTTCTAATTCTCTGGAAAGGAGAAGCTCTTTTCTAATTCTCCGAAAGGAGAAGCTCTTTTGGTATTTTCCACCGAAAGCATTCAGTTTGGGATTTTCCGCCAATTGCATTATGGAAATTGATTTCTTATGAAATAATGACAGAAACTAGGTTGCATTTTCTTTAATACACCTAAGAAAGGATGAATTCCAGTTGCAGATCATGTTAGATGCTGGCTGAAGATGAAGAGTTTCAGATTCATAATGACTGTTCGAGTTCTCATACTTGAAAAGTCTTTCTCTTTGTATTCTGTCTCTTTGTATTCTAAGAAGAGGAAAGGTCATTGGCTCTGAGAAGCCTGATGTATTGTAAACTCTATAAATGATGAAAAGAATTCAGTATATAGGTTTGGAAAACTTGTTAATGAAGTGGAAGTGATTCTATTTACAGAGGCTTTGTCTCATGTTTGTTGTGCCGTGGTAGTTGTTCATTTGCATTTTGAATAGATAGAAAAATTGTATGTGAAGCTGCAGTTTTCTACTGGATTCTATTTCATGTTAGTGATTGGAGTGAGGGTGATTCTATTTACTTTTCACGTATAATCCTTTTACTATTCATTCAGTAGTTTAGATGCATCAGAATAGAAAGTATAGTTGTATATGAAACTGTAATTCCTACTTGAATTCCATTTCATGTTAGTAGTTGCAGCATAAGAAATTCTATTTGCTATCTATGTACGATTCTGCTTCTGTTCCCCTCAGTAGAATATGCATTTTAGAATAGGTAGATTAGATTCGAATATAGATTAAACCTTATCTTTTCCTGAATTGTTTGTGCCTACAAGCAATTTGGTTAAAACTCATAAGAAGATAATCTGATGATCAAAAGAAACAAATTCATTGAAGATTAAACACAATCAGGGAGCTGCACCTATCAATTCAGAGGGCAGTGATAGAAGACTTACACCGACCCATTTTTTGGTAAACATCCTTTTGTTCTTTCACCTTGGGTGTATTGAAGAGTCAGAGATTATAAATCTTAAGGAAGGACAAACTGTTAACCAACAGGGTGTAAGAATTCAAAACTGTGCTGCCCTAAATATCTGAGATAATCATAAGAGAATAAGTCAAAAATTTCTTCACTATGAAGTGAATCACTATCATCATTTACATCCTCCTCTGGTACACAATCACAATCAGCAACTTCATTTATCATATCTGTACCATTTTGCTGATTATACACATCTTCTGTTTCACATTGAGAATGATTACTACTTTCATGATTATAAATCATAACATCCATTTTAGACATAGGTATAATATTTTTCTGTTCATCATTCTCAATATGAGGACCACTAGATGCAACCTCATGTGAAATCATAAATATAGGATTTTCAATATCAGAGACTTGGTTTGAAATATCAGGATTTATGTCACTGTCATCATAAGGATCATCATAGAAAATTACCTCATCATCATCTTGTTGTTCATAAACTTCATTGTCAGCATCATAATCATCATTTTCAGCCAAAGTAATTTCAGCGTCACCTTCATAATAGTTGGATTCAATATCACCAAAATCAGTCTCATCAGTATGATTAGATTCATATCTAGTATGTTCAAAAGTTTCACATTCAATATTAGTAGATTCAACATTAGATATATCTTTAGAAGAAGCATCCTCTAAACCCTATATCCATTCTATAACTTGCTAAAAAAATTCTACCCTCTGAGCCATTGATAACTTGCATGTATGGAGAAAACAAAGCTCAATAAATAAATCTACCCATACAAGATCCCGAGGACAAAAAATGATACCATAACCTTTTAGTTTATCAGCAAATCTTACGTAGAAATCATTTGGTGATTCTCCTTCCTCTCTTCTCACGTGTCCTTGGAAAAGTAACACCACACTTTCTTGAAGTCTTTGTCTCAACATATCTATCTCTGCTTTGATAAAATCAAACTTTGATATAGTATCTTTCATTTCAGATATGTCATGTTCATTATTGTGCTCTTTATCCTCATACTGCTCTATATCACCAAGCTGCTCAAAATCACTAAATTGTTTAATAAAACGAGCCTCTAATGCTTCCATGGATTCTATTGAGCCACGAGGTAGATTCCTAAACCAATCTCTTGCAACATCAACTAAGGACATTACAAAAAGTTTCATCAATATATCCTCATGTGAAATGTCATGGATGTCTACTAGGTCAACAAAAGTTTCTAAATGTTCTTCAACTGATTACTCACCAAAACCAGTAAACTTTGGCAAACACTCGCTAACCTTTAATGGAATATTATTTGGATATCCAGGGATACCCTCAAAACTAATTGCCCCATACAAATTATTTCCCCTCCAATCACAAGAATATGACATCTTAGCAGTCAGAAGATTACAAACTGCCTCTTTTTCCCTCTTAACTTAGTGCTGACCACTTAATAGGGAAAACTTATATATAACTAATTTTCATGGAACAAAATACTTATCCAATGAAAATAAAAATACCTAGAGTATGAAGAAGTTGCTGCAAACTATTTATTTGAAGTCTCCTCCAAATCACCTTCAAAATTTTGTAGAGCCACCACCTCTTTGTAGAGGACAAATTTGAATAGTTGAGATCTATTTACCCCAACTCTGACCTTCCTCAAATCAGAAACTTATACATCTCCAACATAGAGCTTTTTTATGATTCCTCTAATCATAAGAGTCTAAAATCTGCTGTCCTTCTCACTGCAAGTCCACTTTTCTTTTTGTAATCTTTCTTCAATGTGCACACTGGTGCAAATCAGAGCTCAGATTCGCCACTCACCAGTAGTGATATTGTGTAAATATTTCTTCAATAGCTTTGGAATTTTAGACACTTTGCAATGACAGACAAACAGGCTTGAATCACTTTACAAGAGCTTGAGGAATATGTTTTTACAAAAAATGACTCTATAACCAGACTCTGGGATATTTCAGCAAAGCAAGGCTATAAATTAATTATACAGACTTAATCACTTTTAATCCTTAGCCGAGTCACCAATTTGTTAGCTCTTTTTCTTGCAACACTTACCAAATGGTGACAGTATACCTTATATACTTGAATGCAACCCTTTTTAGGCAAGAGAAAGGCTAATTGCTGAGGTATTTGATAACACTGGGGATACCTATTATCACCTCCTTCATTTTTGAGCTCCACAGACTTAGGTAGGTATTACCTATTAAAGATTACTGATACTTCAGCCAATGTATTTGGTGGATTATTTCATTCACTGGTTATGCACCTAAAACCTCATTGTAACAACTTATAGAATACTTTAGAGATTGCAATGATTGATCTAAAATAGAGTATTATAAGCAAGGCTATGGTTTTTATAACATGAACCAATGAGACAAGGACTTTAATACTTCTTCCTTTTGATTTTAGGAGAGATAAACTAATGATTCACTCTCTAAGGAATCAACAAAACAGACAATATCCTGTTGATATGAGTCCTTAATGAGTTAAGCTCATTTGTTCTAAAAACTAGATGAAATTGATTAATTTGTGTATAACTAAATGGAGAAAATACTTGCTCAAAAAACTCTAGATCAGTGCCTATTCCTTGGGCAAAGAGTCAATGAAAACATATGTCCACAATGATAAATTAATGCAATACTGAAGAATGCCTAACAACCTTCATACAATCCAGATTGGATGCCTTACAAACAATCTACTCAACTCAATACTTCTTTCCTGCTCTCTGAAACCATTCACAAAATTTAACTTTCTCCTTGAGAAATACTAAAAAATGATTAGACACACTACCTTGTAGTAGGTATATTTTAGATGTCTTACAAATGAACTATACTAGAGCATAAACACAGTTAAAAGAGACAAGACAATAATGAGTAGGAACTACATTGTATTCTCAATAATCCAAGTTGTTTCCAAATATCCAGACAGTAAACTCAAGAACTAAGCATGAAAAAGAAGTATGCTTTACAAATAGAAATCTTCAAAGCAATGGTAACTTGTGCTGAACCAAAGAAAGATAGGAACAAGAACAAGACCAGGAACCTTCACAGGAACCAGAACAGGAACCTCCATCCAGAACCCTCCAAACAGAAAAGAGAAGAGAATAAATAGAACCTAAGAAACCCTAATATTTGTGAGTAACTCACACCTATCCCTTTTTGAAAATCTGATCTACTCAATCTATCTTTCCTTAGTCAAGATCTGAACCCCATCGGTGGCCTCCCAAAATTTGATTTTGAAACTGTCTTTTCAAATATATGATCTTACTGCTTCTAAAGTCTACAAAATCTGATTTGATTTTCAATCTCTGCAAAATATCTGATATATTTTATTAATAATTGACTCCATCTGTGTTTTCAAAATCTGATTTTATCCTCTGCAAAAATCCTACATTTTCCACTGAGAAATCCATCAAATCTGATTCCATCTGCTGAGAAAATATCTTCCCAGAATGCATCTCTTAATATTTGAAATAAAATACTTTTGCAAACTATGCACTTTACCCTTTAAAATTTGCACATCAATTAAATTTCCTTTGAAATCCTTATTTTCTGCATATTAAGCCCAGATGCTAGAAGATTTTGACATGTGGCACATGTTGATTTGTTGTCCCTTTACTGGTCTTAACTCACCTTTAACCACAGTTACATCTGCACATTGATTCTCTAAGTCTCTAGAAGTTTTCACTAACCATGGTTAAATCTGGCGACCTGGCGACTAACCTCATCTTGCGACCATGTGACCACACTCAGTTTCCAAGTCTCTAGATCCTTTCACATTAGCCGCTAGCATTTGATGACCTTGCAACTGGCGGTTAACTCTGGTCACGACGGTCATCTTTAGCATCTCCCGACTGCGCGACTAACTGCTAGCGGTCAGTTGCCAAGTCTCTGAATCCTAGCAGTTATCTCCAATCCTTCTCCCGACTTTGTGACTAACTGCTAGCGGTCAGTCGCGAAGTCTCTGAATCTTGGCGGTTATCTCCAATCCTTCTCCCGACTTTGCGACCGGATGCCACGTGTCCACCTTCGTCAAAATTTGTTTTCCTTCATTTTCGGGCATGGAAACCGAGGCGTCAGATGACCGGGCACTCGCATGGATAGCATCCTCATTAGCTTCATACTTGATATGTTTGCATTTTTCCTTATGAATATCTCATTTTTCATTTGTGGGATGAATGTGGGACAAAGTCACTGACATTTTTTAAAACATTTTTGAATTTTGGGCACCCAAAAATATGGGGCCCACCACGCATCATAACCTCTAGCCATAGAGCCTGCCAAGAGCCTCTGGGCTTTCTTATTTACAATGAGAGTTAGCATTTTAGTATATAAATACTAAAAACCGCCACAACATAAGCCATATGGGATAATCCATTTTCACAATTTTTTTAAGATTTCTGAGTTTTAAACAACCTCTCTGCTGATGCTACTCACTAACTGCATTCTTTTATTGCAAATGAGGACCACCAATGTCCTCCAGAGGTCAAGGCACCACTCCCTATGTTTTCATATTTGCAGATTTAACTCAAAATTTCAAAAACTTCCTCCATTTGCCATCGCAATAGATGGCAATGTGTTTGCAATGTGACTTTGGATTTAATATTTCAAAATCTGTAACTTCACTCCACCATGATGGGTGCAAAATCCTTTATGGTTAAATAGCTCTACACCTGCCATTTACAATTGTTTATAAAACTCTTAATGTCATTGCTTGCGTAGGGCATTGCAAGTATAAAAACTTCCTTTTTACTGCTTAGCGTGGACTAATAGATCTGGCATTACACCTGCCGATTGCATTGCTTGAGAGTTTTGAATCCTTTAAGATCTTAATACGTGGGCCTCCTCATCTTTCCAGTGCAGTCCTGCAGGCTTTGCACTTTGCAAGTCATTTATGTTTAAAACCTTGGCAATTTCTTTCACCAAGTGTTATCGCATTCCACCATAAATTGATAGTTTGTTCTATAATTTCAAAAACATTCAAGGCAATAGTGCAATGTAACTTCCTTATCTGCGCATTATCATCATACTGATCTCTATTTGCAAATTGTGAAAATTCATGGCCATTTAAAAGGTTGAAGAAATTTGGGCTGATTCCTACAAAAATCCCCCAAATCAGCTGTGCATGGTGTCACCACTTCTCTGTCTTCTACACAATGCCAGCCGGAGCCATCCATAAAATCTTGCATATGCACTAGGTGGCAATTCATTATTACTGTCGAGCTTTGAAGTGTGCGACAATGACTATGAAACTCGCCCACTAAAGTAGTAGCTCATGGGGAGGAACAACACGCTACCTTTGTCATGTTTAAACCAAGCTACATTCTCACTTACCTCCTCTCTTATGAATCCCATGCACATGGGACTTAAAATTTGCATTGATTGCACTATTCAGATTTGATTTTCCTGGGTAAGGTAGGTCTTTAGGAACCTTCATGCCTATATGCTTGCTTTGATTTTGGCAACTTCCCCAATTCACGCAACCTTTAATCAGATACATTTTGCAATATCATTCACATTTTATATGCACAAAAATGGCATGGGTTCCCACTATGCTTATTGTATTTGGCATTAACATTTGATTTGTTTAAAGCCCCTTTTGTGTTAATCATTTGGAAACAATTGTACCCTTGTCAAATTTCACTCAAACTTTAACTCCTCTGTTCACAAATGTAGATTTGATGTGTTTCAACTTAAAATTCAAATGCAAACTTCAAATATGCTTTCACCCTTTTAGGTACAAAATACTATGCAAATTATCTCAAGACAACAAACTAGCAACTTTACAATCACTTTTGCAAACTGAACCTTTAAATGGCAACTGGCCTCCGGAACTAGTCTCAAAAATTTACTGAAACAAGTAACCTGACTCTGGCATTCGGAAAAAAGATTCATTCATTACCATTGAATACACATGCAGAAAGGCCTTTCGAGATTCATCCTTAGGCACAAGATATAACAGTGCAAACTTAGCCTTTCAGAAAACTTGTGTAAGTGCAAATGCTGAAACAACATAAATCTCATCTGGATCAAGCCACTGCAAAATAACTAAACAAAGCTCTGAACATTCACCATTAGGTCAAATAGTACATTTATATGCAATGAGGATGGTCTCACAATCAGATCCTGGAAACAATTTTCAGATCAAAAGTTACCATTCTCAGAAAATGATGATTATGTAAACTTAACTCTTTTATGCACTGCAAACTGAATAAAATGCCTCTGAAACTGAACTTGCAAACTCATCAAAAAGATCTTTCAGAATTTCAACCTCTAGAGCCTGATTGAATTTCATATGTAGAACATGAATCCTCAATTAACTTCCTCTGAAAAAAACTATTCAACTGATATCAAACTGTAAATGTTAGCATCTTTTACTTTTCTGAATTTTAACACAGTGAAAAAGGAGAAACTGAATTTGGAAACAGTGAAGCAAAGTGATCAACTGGATTGATCAAAATCTAGAAATATTCAAAGGAGTTCATTCCTAGGTCTGCAATGAAGATCAATGTTCAATTATGTCTGACCTCGAACCAGGTGCAAATAGGGAAATGACAAAGTATGCCATTTAATTTTGCATTCTGTGTTTTTCAGTGAAACTTCAATAAATCAGAAATGTAAAGGCCCTGACAAAGTGGATAAATGGATTGGCAGGAATATGTAAATCCTCAGGTGAGTACACTCTCATGTTTTCAATATGAGGGACAAGTCAATTATCCAAAATGTTCAGCCAAGTACAGATTTTCAAGACCTCAAAGTGGGCAACTTAGCAATTCTGTACTTGAAAACTCAGGAAATCAGAATTATTCACCAATGGAATGGTTTCAGAAAACTTGTCATCTGATTTCATAGGGATCTGCAAACTAGAAATATTGGTTCATTTCCATGCTTACAATACCTGGGAACACACCATGATGTCATACCTATCCATCTGATCAAAGATGCAGGCCTTCAAAGTAAGGTATTCAGAAATCCGCATTCAACAACTTTTGGAAACTTAACAAAGTGCCAACGGAATCAGACTGGAAAATTGCTCAAATGGATTCATCATGATCTGGGATCTAAAACATAAACTCTCTGATATACATGTAACACATTCCAAAAGTGATAGCTTATGAAACTCAATAGGGTGCATGATATTCAGCAGCAAAGTAGGCCCTGGACAGCAAAATGACACTTTAGCAAAATGCAGATTTAGGTGACCCCCTAAAAATGACTACTCCCTAAACATGTCAGATTTGGAATTTAGGAGTTGGAACCCATTGCATATGTGAAATTAAAGGTACTTAACCTTCTTCCCAATTTGTACCTAATGAAAATCATCCGGGTATCCTCACAAGCATTCAAACTGAGCCTTCTCACACAAAATTTTCAAGGGTACTTTCTTAGCTTATCTGAAAATTTCAACATGGTCACTCCAAATTTCTGCCAGATTTAGGAGTACCAACACCAACCAATCAGGATGAAGAGATTATGACAGTGTGTTTTAAGAATTGCTAAGCGGTTTTAAAAGAGCCAATAGAATTAAATCTTGATGTCTTTTTTAATGTAATAAGGTTTTTTATAAGAAAATTAATCATTTGAAATTGATCACCTATCAATTTGAAATGCCACGGCTAGGAGCAAGAATTGATTTCACAACACATAGAAGTAGAAACAGAAAAGACTGAGTTGCAAAGAGATTGATGCATTAATAAGCATTACCGTTATTCATTACATCTTACTACTTTCCAAGTTTTTAGAGCTCATAATTTGCATAAGTGATTAGATTTTTTCAGTAAGAATCGACTTATCAAGATTTACAGAGTGAAAAGAGAAGTTTTCACTTCAGAATCTAGAAAGTGATTATCAGTGTTGAAGGGTTGAGTTTCTAAGGATTTGTAGTTAAAAGTGAGGGTTTTTGAATAGATATGTTTCAATATTGGTAAAAAGGAAAGATGATCAATTGCAATTTACACCAAACAGTATGAGCAGAGTAGTAAGTGTCGCTTCTACTAGCGGGATGAGCATGGATGATGATGACCTCAAAGGAAAGAGGAACTATTTAGAAGAATTCATTCAACTGCTCCCAGTGTCCAATTGAGGGAAAAAATTAAACAATGAATACCTAGGAGATAATTATGCATATATTAGAGATGCTAAAACACCAGAATTTTCTGGTTATCAATTGTTCAATTATTTCCATAAAAATAGTGATGGCCCTATGCGCATATCAAACCCCTGGACTAGTGGATTAGCTAAGTTAGTTGTCCCTGATATATATGTGGATGTGGACTTCATACTAGAGTTAGCCACTAGATTTTACATTGTTTCAAAGACCATAAAGAAGGATGATGACACTATTTTAGTAACCTTGGATCGAGCTTCATTCATGTGAAAGATTTTTATATATATAACCCTTTTTCTACAGAGATAAATTTGAAAGCCCTAGCTACTAAATATGCCAAAGAGATTAGTATTGTAGCTAAGTTGATTCAGGTCCATACACCTAAGGGAACTAGGAATCCCATTGCACTTATTCCTACTGTTCCTTCACCATATTTTTATAAATACCTAGCTTTTTATATGAAATACATATCATATGCCTTATGTAGAGTCTTAGGAGTAGACAGTGGAAGGGAAAGAGTATCATCAGACATGCTTGTTAGGGTTTTTTCTTGTTGAACCTCCAACTGATGCTTGAATACTTGATTAAACTCTATGACTCCCAATATCTACAAATAATGACTCAAGCAAGAGAAAACTCTAATTGATGAGGATTTATGATAATGTTTGGGAAAACAATTATCACCTCCTTCTTTTTAGGTTCCACAACACCTAGGCAGGTATTACCTTATATAAAATTGTTGTCTTACAGTATTAGTAAATGTGGATACTAATTTGCTGCCTTTTTACTGTATTAACTTATAAATTACTCTGCATAAAACTGAAAAAAACTTGACACAGAGCTTAACCATGAAAACTATTGAAATGATAACAGCAAATAGTAGTGTTTTAAGGACATTCATCCTTCTTACTTTTACATTTCTCAGAACTGAGGAGGGGCAACCTATTTTAATCCTCTCTTAAAGGGATTAGTAAATTGAACTGTATATCTTGATACAATAACTTAGACTTATATGTTTTAAATGCAAAAATGAAAGATTTGTGTATTTTAAATTATTTGGATAATGATAAGCCACTTGACAGATTCTAGACCAATGCTTATCCTTGGGCTATAGAGTCAAAGATGCAAATCCACGGATAAAATAAATAAAGATACTATAGATTTCCTTACAACCTATATGCAACTCAAGTAAGATGCCTTACAAATTACCATGTCACTTCAACACTGCTGTATCAAATCCTCAAACACTGTTATACTCTTTGAAACTAGTCACAAAACTTAGTTCTTCCCTTGAAAGAAACTTGCAATTAATTAGATAGCTACCTTGTAACCAATATGCTTAAAATAACTTACAGATTAAACATAAAAGAGCATACACAATAAGTAAAGAGACAACAACAATATATCAGAGAAGTTGCACTGTATTTTATTTATATTCCTGCTTCATACATATAGAGGCTAAAGCTCAAAAACACAGACAAAATTCTATAGTCTGGCTTACAATTATATTTCATCACCTGTGTAAAATGTTACAATATGATCTATTTATAGGTTCAACCCATCTTGAAATCCTTAAGATAGGGATGCAACAAGATTTAGATGGTTTAAGAAACCTAACCCTAAAACTTAGAAAAAGAGAAAAGACAAGAAAGCTCCAAGCGATGGTACGACAAATTTGAAGAATAAAATCTGATTTTGTGTTTTTTTCCTTTTGTGGATGGTGGCACCTTTGTCTGCAGGTATTTAGGATAGTATCTGATATTTGCAATAAGATCTAGTGACTGCCAATACAGGCTAACTTACACTAATATCTTCATGATTACTAACCTTCCTGTGCTCATAGATCAGGTGCCATGTGTCCACTTCTATTCTTCATCCATAATATCTAGATAAACTGTGACATGCTTCTTCTTCTTGGGCTTTGTCATAATATCCCATTTTATCACATCCTCTTCCTTATGCTACTCAAAGTTCTGAATGTTCTCAAGTTGAGTCTTCTGCCTTTCCCACTTGGTATCTTTTATGCCTTTAATATCTACGATGAATTTATTGCAGTCTGTTTCTGCCTTGATTTCTTCATCTAGGATTTTGTTGACTCTATCCATATCTAAGTCTCCCCAATCAGAGATATAAATGTCTTTATTGGGAAGTACACAGTCAAATTCTGATCCCGGTAACACCAATGGTTTGATTTGATTATCCTCTACTCTTATTAGGGGTACAAATATATTATAGCCTACTCCAAACATCTTCAGCTTAGCATCAATTTTTTTGGCTTTACCCTTGAAAAATGATAAAGTAGCTCAAATTTTTTTCTATTTTAGTCCCAAACAAAGTCACTATCTCTAGAAAATCTGATCTCAATGGTTGAACTGATGCTAATCTTTCAAAGAGTGATGTTCTCCCGGACCAAGTTGCATAGAAGGGGTTCAAAATTGTCAAAAAACTTGCCACCTCTATCTGCAGGCGTGGAAACCTACCATATGATCCATACACCACATCAATTTTATCCTTAATGGTGTCAATAATATGCTACAAAATTGAAGCCAATGCTTCCAAAATCGCAATGTTATGCTCAGTAACTCCCTTCTCTGTTTCAGCAAATGTATATTATGTATCTTCTATCTAGATCTCAACATCCATGACCTCTTTGGGCTCAATAGGGGCAGGCTCTATTATCTCCATTTTCTATTTGGTAAGGTCCTTTATGAGCTTATATTCTTCCTTGATCTTCACTAATGCTAGCTCCCTATCTTTGACAATATCACTAGTATCACTAGTGAGTTTCTGCAATTTGTCTGATAGCTATCTTGTCTTTGCCTCATTAAGCTAAGAAAAATTATTCATTACTTGGGCTATCTCCATATCACCTATATTATCAAGTGTCCATATAATTTTATTTCCTTCCATCTTCTCTTGGATGCTCAAAATAGATGGCTTTTGATCCTTGGGAGGTAGGCTCCACATTGATAATGCCCGAGACTTAGGGTTATATCCAAACCCTCTAATCATATCTCTCACCTGAGTCTATGATGATAGCTTGACATCAGGTTGCCTCCTTATCTGATCTATAATAAATGTTGAGGACAAATCCCAGCCTTCCACAAATAACCCTCCACTGGCCTTAACCAGTTGTCTTGCTTGCTCAGGGGTAATCTCTTCTGATTCAGTATCATAATACTACAATGTTTGTAGAGCTTCCTGGGAGACTGGATCACCACCTTCCAATTACAACTTTTTTCCAACCTGCTATTGCTTACTCCATATCAGGAAGTTTTTGAACTCTATTGTTTTGATGAAGTTGTCATCCTGTAGGAATTCCTCTTGATGCAACAATCTTTCATTTGTGCATGATCATAGAGGTAACTCCTCCTCTTCTTCTATATCCTTTTGGAGTTTCTTTCTTGCCCTGATCTATTTTCCTAACTAATGATCATAGGGCTTCTCTCCAGTTATTAGTGCTCCAATTCTATCTGCTTTCTTCTTCTTTGAAGGCTCCCCTGTTTCTACTCTTTGTCTCTTAGGTGGAGGCTCATTTGTTACCTTCTTCTCTGGGACCTCTGTCAGGTCAATGATATCTTCCCCTTCAACTGCAAGTTTCAATGGTATTGCTTGGTAATTTGGGTAGGCTTTGGGAGAAGGACAACCCTGATCACTGTCATCATCACACTCAGATTCTGAATATTCTCTGTTGCCCTTGTAGACACCCTAAATTGTCCTTTTTCATTTCTATATTAATTTAATTAATATTGCTTATAACAATATAGTTAATTCTTATAGATTAACTATATTTGTTATATTTGACTATTTATTTAATTTTATTAAATAAATTCATCACCTTGTATTTAAAATTAATTTAAATACTATCCCTAATATATTAAAATTTATTTTAATATATTTTTCCTCCATATTTCTTTTTAAATATATTTTATTTATTTAATCCCTCCATTTTCTCTAAAATTCTTTTAAACCTCATTTAAATTAAATTAAATTAAATTTAAATCTTACTTCTCCTTGCTTTTGGATAAATTCAGTCTAATCACACTTAAAAGGTAAATAAACCCATTTTAGTCTTAATCACTTGCACACACATGTGACTTTTTTAAATTATTATTCCCTCCCCTTGAAAAGTCAACTCCTCATTTTAACCACTTAATCCTAGCCACTCATTCCTTTTGCCTCTTAATCTCCTTCACTCTTACCAAAACCCTACGTAACCTTTAATCTCAACCACTCATTTTTCACCTCTTAATCCTAGCCCTCAATTTTCATAAGAAAATCCATAAAAGGAGGCCTCACTCCTCATTTTGCAACTAGTGTGAGAGTAACTAGTTAGTGAATTGAGAATTCTTGCACACTTGAGCACTTGAGCACTTAAGCACACTTGAGCACTTAGTTTAGATTTCATCTTTTTGCATGATAGTCTAGATTCACTTTCATAGTTTAGTTTGAAATCTTGCATGTTCATCTTTAGTTTAATTTTCATCACAATCTAGTTGTTAATCTCTTGCATTTGCATTCTTAGTATAGATTTTGCATTTACATCCGTCATTTGAGAGATTTGGGCCAAGTTCCACATACTTGTGCTCAAATATTCATCATTTTGCATCTATCATAGTGAGATTTATTGCATTTTGTTGGGAGAGTACACCCACAAAATCTCTACGAGAAAATCAAACAAGTCTTGGGTGCACTTGTTTTAGCTCATCGGAGGTTGTAGTGAAAATTTGGTTGTATTTCAAGTTCTTTTCATGCTTTAATTTATTAGTATATCTTGTGTTTTGCATGTTTTGACTTGTTATATAGCTGTAGGAATTTTCATTGCATACATTTTGGCACGCCTGGTGGGACCCATGTCCTGGTTTTTATTTATTTTGCAGTTTTTTTAGACAGACTGATGGACAGGCGGCTCCGCTTCTACAGAGGTGGCTCTGCACATAGGTGGCTCCAATTCTACAGAGGCAGCTCCACACACAGGCGACTCCACTTGCACATAGGCATATCCGAAAGAAAGGGAGTTTTCTTTCTTATTTTGGATTTCTATGTTGTTTGACCTACATTTTTTCAGTCATTTTAGGGTTAGTTCCTTAGTTCATTTTGTCATTGAAAGCATTCTTCTATATTTGTAAGTGTATTAGGTTTTAAATTTTGCTAGTTCTAGTTGTTATTCTGTTTCTGTCTCAGATAGGCGTCTCTATTTGTACATAGGTGGCTCTGACAGAAAGAGTTTGTCTTGCATACTGCATCATATTTTAGGGTTTGTCTGCACTTTTAGGAACTTTTAAAAATAGTTGCATGTTGTACTTTCATAATAGATGTCATTTTAGAAGCTTTAGCTCATTTGGGTCTTAGTTTTTTGCAAGGTCTGCCTTCTGTCCCAAACAGGAAGCTCTTCCTGTAGATAGGCGTCTCTGCAGATAGGCATCTCTACATGTAGACAGGCATCTCTGCACATAGGTGTCTCTACCTATAGACAGGCGGCTCTGCTTAAATTTGTTTATTTTTATCATACTTTGCATGTTGAGATTTGCTAATCTGGTTTTCTTGCAGGATTTTGGTGTTTTCTATCTTCTAATAGTGGTTTTGTAGAACATTTGACCAAGATCAAAGTGTTTTTAAACTACTAATCTATTGTCTTGTAGGCCGCTTGTGGAAGACTTGAACATTGAAACTACTAATCAATTTGTTTTGTAGGTTTCCTTGGAGATATAGTAAAACTTTGTGTTTTTGATTTATCTCACATAGTTTAATTAGAGGGCTTGTGTGTTTGTGGAAAATGATTGTAGGGGTATGCTCTCAACCTTCTTAGGGTGATCAAAATACCAAACCCACCAAATTCCCCCTAGTTAGAAGAAGCCCAAGGAAGTAATCAAGTGACTTATGTGTTTGAAGGATCACAAGTAGTAGGGATATGCTCTCATCCTTTT
>MU228067.1:2192036-2219559 GCA_018584345.1 Thuja plicata | reverse complement strand
CCTAGTTCTTGGATCTCTTTCCTCCATATCCCCCATCTGATGGTCTTCCATATCCTACCATTCCATCCATCTCTTGCTCAAATCATCTCTCCATCTTTCCACCCTTTCATATACCTTGACTCTCCCTCGTCCTTGGTGTTCATCCATTTTCTCCTTCATCCATTCTCCTATCCAATCTCATCTACTCCACCTCCTGTCTAATCCTTTCATCTCCTTCAAACCATCTTGCCTATCAAATCTCTTTATCATCTAATTCAATCTTCTTCTCATCCAATTCAATCTATTTCTCTTCCCATCCTATTCTATCTAATCCATGTTATTGTATGAAGCCTAATTAGACACAGAGGTCTTTTCATCTCCTTTTCTTTCGGCGCAGTTGCTCCCCAGATTTTTCTACGGGGGTTTGGGGGCAGCGCCCCCAAGATGGGGTCAAGGGGCAATGCCCCTGGAGCGCGAGATAGGGCGGGGTCAAGGGGCAGCGCCCCGTGAGGCCAAAAATAAATTCATATTCTAAAGAAGCCTTGGAATTCATTTTTTCTCAATTGACCCTCATATTTCTAAAAAATCATAAAAATCATAAAATGTCTAAAACCCTTAAAAATCAGAAAATAATCCTGAAAAAATCCTTTAAAAAAAAAATGATGAAAAATGTCATAATCTAAAAATATAAAAAAAATATAAAAAAATAAAATAAAATAAAATAAAAAACTAATTTTTAGCTCTGTCGCTTGCCAGTGGATGGGCGGCAGGACCCACCCTTACGCGGGGGCAGAGCTACCCGTTTATGGGTGGGCGGCGACGCCTGCGCCTGTGCGGGGGTGGAGCCGCCCGTCTACCGATGAGCGGCTGGGCCGCCCCTGCGCGAGGGCGAAGCCACCCCTCGGTAGACGGACGGCTGCGTCCACCCTTCTGCGGGGGGTGGAGCCGCCCATCTACCGACGGGCGGTAGCACCGCCCTTGCATAGGGGCGGAGCCGCTCGTCTACAGATGGGTGACTGCGCCCACCCTTTCACGGGGGGCGGAGCCGCCCATCTACCGACGGGCGGCTACGCCGCTACTGCACGGGGACAGAGTCACCCCTCTATTGATGGGCGGCTGTGCCCACCCTTGTGTGGGGGTGGAGCCACCACTTGTATGGGCCAGGGCAGCTCGTTCATGGATGAGAGGCTCGGTTTCGCTTGCCCCCCGCTTTTTTTATCAAAAATTTATAAAAAATAAAAAATCCTTCAAAAGTTCATAAAAAATTAAAAAATCCTTTAAAAGTCACAAAAAAATTAAAAATCCTTCAAAAAATCATAAAAAAATTAAAAAATCCTTTAAAAGTCATAAAAAAATTTAAAAATCCTTAAAAAATTCATAAAAAATTAAAAATCCTTCAAAAATTCATAAAAAATTAAAAAATTTTAAAAAATTCATAAAAAATTAAAAATCATTAAAAAATTAAAAAATCTTAAAAAATTCATAAAAGTCGAAAAATTCTAAAAAAATTCTAAAAAATAAAAAACACTCTTAAAATTGCAATAAAAATCAATCATGATCAATACTAGTACATGTAATCCAACACTGCAATCTAGCATATCAATCTTTGATCATATTATCATGTTAACCCGAATCAGCTGGTAATCGATTGATCATATTATTTTTTAATCCAACCATCATCATGAGATGTATCATTCCCAATCTTTTGGATATACATTGTTCTTATTGTTAACATTGTCATCCTCAATTAATCATCATCTATCGATCCATCCATCAATTGGTTTTTAGCTACCTAGGGGCAACATGTTGGTTTGCTTTCGGCTTGATTGTGCATGCTTGCTTGTTGCTTGTATGTGTTAGTATTTTTTTTTTATACTTGATAATTTTATCATTATCCTTTTTATCACGTACTTGGAAACTTGTCATCTTGGTTCCTCATACCTTGGTGCATATCGTCAAGTACGATATCAAAATCTAGGTTGTGCTCCCCAACATTTACACAATTCATTTGCATTGCATTTAGATAGATTGCATTTTGCATAGTGAGGTCTTTTTTTTTTTTTTTTTTAATTCCCTCCACCCTCTCCCTTGATCCATTTCGAGAGAACATTCGTGTTCTCCAAACCCGCATGTCCTCTCGAGGGGGCATCATCCTTCCATATATCCCCCCTCGTCATCCTTTCTCATCCTTCCATGATTGGGGCATCTTCCTTTTTTTTCTTCTTTGACGAGATGTCGATTTCGACACAACATCAAAGAGGGGCAAAATGTAGACACCCTAAATTGTCCTTTTTCATTTCTATATTAATTTAATTAATATTACCTATAACAATATAGTTAATTATTATAGATTAACTATATTTGTTATATTCAACTATTTATTTAATTTTATTAAATAAATTCATCACCTTGTATTTAAAATTAATTTAAATACTATCCCTAATATATTAAAATTTATTTTAATATATGTTTCCTCCATATTTCTTTTTAAATATATTTTATTTATTTAATCCCTCCATTTTCTCTAAAATTCTTCTAAACCTTATTTAAATTTAATTTAATTTAATTTAAATCTTACTTCTCCTTGCTTTTGGCTAAATTCAGTCTAATCACACTTAAAAGGTAAATAAACCCATTTTAGTTTTAATCACTTGCACACACATGTAACTTTTTTTAAATTATTATTCCCTCCCCTTGAAAAGTCAACTCCTCATTTTAACCACTTAATCCTAGCCACTCATTCCTTTTGCCTCTTAATCTCCTTCACTCTTACCAAAACCCTACCTAACCTTTAATCTCAACCACTCATTTTCCACCTCTTAATCCTAGCCCTCCATTTTCATAAGCAAATCCATAAAATGAGGCATCACTCCTCATCTTGCAACTAGTGTGAGAGTAACTAGTTAGTGAATTGAGCATTCTTGCACACTTGAGCACTTAAGCACACTTGAGCACTTAGTTTAGATTCACTTTCATAGTTTAGTTTGAAATCTTGCATGTTCATCTTTAGTTTAATTTTCATCACAATCTAGTTGTTAATCTCTTGCATTTGCATTCTTAGTATAGATTTTGCATTTGCATCCATCATTTGAGAGATTTGGGGCAAGTTCCACATAATTGTGCTCAAATCTTTATCATTTTGCATCTATCATAGTGGGATTTATTGCATTGTGTTGGGAGAGCACACCCACAAAATCTCTAAAAGCAAATCAAACAAGTTTTGGGTGCACTTGTTTTAGCTCATCGGAGGTTGTAGTGAAAATTTGGTTGTATTTCAAGTTCTTTTCATGCTTTAATTTATTCGTATATCTCGTGTTTTGTATGTTTTGACTTGTTGTGCAGCTCCAAGAATTTTCATTGCATACGGCCATTTTCTGGTACAACTAGTGCTTCTTCCAACTGATTGAATAAAAGAGTGTGGTTCTCAATCATTGCATCTAGCCTTTTGAGATAAGGCAGGTTAGGGTAGAAACCTCCAAATTTCATCCCCTTTCTTTTTACCTGCCTCTTCAGGTCCATAAGTTCATTGAACTTAATTTATTTTTTGTCCACCTCTTCATCCTCCAGTATGTTTCTTATCAAATCCTCCTCCATACACTCCTCATGTACCTTTGTGTATGGGATAGTTGGTGTGAGCAACTTCTTTGCACTAAGAATGAATCCCTCAATATCAACATGTCTATGCAGGGCCACATTCATTCTATAATGATTTGACCAGGTATTCACCTGGTCTAAGGCTCCTTTTCCAACAATGAAATTGGAAATATTGAACTGCCTAGGGGTAAAAGTACCCTTCCTGTTTGATGCCAGATGTTCTTTACCTGTTAGAATAAGCTTCCTAATGAACTCCATTGTAGCTATCCTTGGTGGTACATGAAATGGAAAAATGTATGGAGGGAGGGGACAACCATAAACTCTCATCATTGTAAAATTCTTCTCATAATAAAAATCCCCCTAATTATGGTCTCTTGGCCATTTGTCAAGGTATTGGCAGGGTCTCAATAATTGAATTAACTTTATAGGAAATCTAGTCTTGTCAACCCCTAAGCAATTCAAAAGTGGATAGATTATCAAATTTTCAAAGGCGCAGAACTCTTGCTCTCTAGGTGTATCATTCCAGACTCTGATAAAAAACTAAACAAGGTTGGGCTGATTATTGTGGAACCTCTATGGTTGCAGAAACTGACAATTCATAACAGGAAAATTATAGTAGAGAATCAAATGCATAAGGAGTGAATAATGCATAAATTTTGGATGATCCTTCTTGTTATGTATATCTATAAATCCCTGGTGCATTTGATCAATGATATAATGAATATAGCCATAATTGGAAGTAGTGTGAAGACTCTGCATATCTAACACCATCATCAAAATGTCTGAGGTGATCCTTTCTGCCCTAGCATATTTTCCAAGCACTCTACATAGTGCATATGCTATGTACTTAATATATAAATTAAGGTCTTTGTAAAAATATGGAGTCGCTCCTGACATGGGGGCTATATAATTCTTTATTTTCCTAGGGACATGATGATCTTTGATCAATTTAGCAGCAATGCCAGATTCTCTAGTGTACCTATTTTCTAGGATCTTCAGATTTATCTTAGTAGCCATAGGATAGTAGACATTAAAAGCTTTCATAAAAATATTTTAGTCTAGGGTAAGTAAGGGCTTTCCATCATCCCTCTTAATGGTTTTGATCAAAGGGTCATATCTACTAGCTAATTCTAGTATGAAATCAACATCAACAAAGACATCAGGAACTATAAATCTGGCTAACCCATAGGTCCAAGGGTTTGAGATAGGCATGTGTCCATCACTATTATTAAAGAAATAATTGAAAAGTGAATACCCTGATGACCCTGCTATTTTTTCATCCCTAACATAAGCCATATCATCAATTAAAACATCTGCACTAATCTTTTGATTCTGGTTTGAACCGGGAAGAAAAGTGAGGAATTCATTTGAGAAATTTTTTTTTCCCTTTGACTCATCTTCGACATCTTTAGTTCTTCCACTGGTAGAGGCCATACTTTGTGCTTGACTCATACTTCATTTCTGTTCTTTTCTCAACCCTTATTTACCGATATTGAAACAAATCTATTCGTAAACCCTCACCACCAACTGTGAAAAACCATCTACAATTCTAAATTTAGTCACTGAAAACACTGCAAATTTCACTCTCTATTAAATTAAGAATCACTGAATCACCCTTTGAATTCTCTACTACTGGAAATTTCACTTCTCTCAAAAAGCACTTAAAAATTCTATGAACTCTTTGCTCTGAGAAAATGAAAGCTTGGTAAAATGAAATAATAACAGACAAATATACTTATAATCAATAATTCAATGCAGATGTCTCTTCAAACTGGTAAGCCTAGCATTCAGTCACTTCTACCATTAGTTTCACATACTGTGCCATCAATTTCTGGTTTGAGCCGTGGCATTGAAACTGTCAGGCAATCAATTTCTGATGAGTGTTTTTGAATAAAAAAACTTTATTAAATTTGAAATGAAATCAAGATCAAATTTGATTGGCTGCATTAAATTAAAATATGACTACTTTTTCCATTTGTTAAAATCCTTGCAATCTGATTGGTTAACAATTGTCCATGATGGCGCCACTGAAAAGTCTTTACTTTTACTCAGGTCAGCTTCCAGTGACTCAATGAATGAGTGGTCTCCTTGTCGCATGATCATTTTGATAACTGCAGTTCCTTTAGGAGACTTGGTGACTACCGTAGGATTAACCATTATATCAATGGTTGTCGCGGTGTCTCTTAATGTTTTAACTTAACGTTTGATATTACAGAGACAATGTGACAAAGCACTTTGGTAACTGTTCCTTTACCTTGGGTTATATTTGGAGACTCCATGACTGTCCAATATCTATGTCATTGGATCATTTTTTTAATTTATGTTTAATCAAGACACTTGGCGACTAAACATAATTAATATTTTAATCACATTATTATATTATCTCATTAATCTGCATCTGGAGACAACATGACTACCGTCAGATCTTTACTCTCAGCATCTAACAGTTGTCTCTAAGTCTCATGATTCCTTGTATAAACCCTAATTCTTTATGAGACTTGGTGACAATTGAATATGTGTCTCATCTTTTCCTCTTGTCTCTTAATCGCTTAACATCTTTTGTCTTTTCAAATTTATATCATGACAATGCGACTATCGTTAGATCACATCCCCATCTAATGGTTGTCATTGAATCTCTAGATTATTAACTTATTTCATATTACATCCAGAGACCTAGCAACAATACTATTTTAAACTGACATCTAACCTTTGGTTTATCTAGAGACATGGCGACCATTAAATCTCCATGTCGCTTGATAATTTCTGAACCACAGTTACAATCAAGAGACTTCCCGACTACCGTTGGATGAAAACTCTGATCAACAGTTGTTGCTAAGTCTGTAGTTCTTTCACTTAACTCACTTTTAATCATGAGACTTCATGACAATACTGAATTGTTAACTTATGAACCTAACCCATAACCATGAGTTACATCAGGAGACAACGTGACTGCATAGTCTCAAAGTCACCTTATGATAATCTTAACTTTGATCACATCAAGAGATAACACAACTATCATCAGAACTTCACTTAAAATCAACGATTGTCGCCAAGTCTCAATACCATTTGAGAATATTCCATTTCATTTGGAGACTAGAAGACAAAGGATTTTTTCCAAGTCTCATGATTATAAAGAATATCCATTTTCTCTTATGAGACTTGGTGACTGAAAAATAAAGAATATGCAAATAAACTCAACTTAAGTGCCAAAAAGTAACATGAAAATAGAATCCATTCATAAAAATAGGGCTTCTTTGTATTTTCGCCTAAAGATGACTAGGGTTTAGGGTTTTCTAGCCTTCTCAACATTGTTTTGAGGTAACATGACTTACTTTTGGCAGGATATTATCATTTTTGAACTATGGACTCAACTTTCAGGGTACAAGAAAGATAGGCATTCTCAAAACATTTTAGGGTAAACTTCAAAATAGGAAATACAACCAATAGTGGCTCTATCTGTGGATGGCTAAATGCAAGTTTATGGCAAAGAATCACAGAATCTCTAGTTGTAGACCTCTTATTTGGTGAAGACTAAACTACTACTTAAAGGGAAACACACAGCAGAAGGGAAAACCTACCTATATAAAATATTGATACAGACTTACTATGCATAAAATTTGTTTTTTAGTTGAAGAAAGGCTTCAAAAATTGCCCATGCACTAGAAACTCATACTCTTCATCATCCATGTTCTTTAGAATATAATAATCTTTGCTAAAGCTTTGTGAAACAATAAAAGGAACAAGCCATAAAGATTTAAACTTTTTATGCTTACCTTTGTCTTCTGATCCTACATTCCATTGGAGCACTAGGTCACTAGGCTGGAACTTTCTACAACTTGCTCTTTTATCAAATAGATATTTCATTTTTTGTTGTAGTTTTATATTTTCTTTCTGTCCTTCTCTTCTGATCTCATCAAGTTTTGTTAGCTGTAATATTCTGTCTTTTATTGGATATGAGACTTCTAGCTCTTCTTCTTATATGAACTTGTATATAGGCAACAGATCATTTACAGGCATACTAGCCTATAGAACATATACTAACTCAAATGGTGACCTACCAATAGTGTTTTTAACTATTATTCTGTTAGCCCATAGGGCTAATCTCAACTTTGTATGCCAGGCTCTCTTGTTCTTTTCTAAGGTTTTCTTTAAAATTTTCAGAATACTTTTGTTACTAGATTCTGCCTAGCCATTTGCCTGGGGATGATATGGGGATGAATAAGACATTATAATCTCATATTCATTGCAAAAGTCTTTGATCTCATCAGATCTGAAACACACAGAATTATCCATGACTAGTTTGGCTGGGACACCAAATCTAGGTAAAATATTCTCCATCAGAAACTCAATAACTATCTTACTTGTTGCCTTTTTAGTGGGGATAGCTTCTATCCACTTAGTAAAATAATTAGTAGCCACTAATATCCAACTGTGTCCTCCACTAGACTTTTCTAAAAAATTCTCCAATAAAATCAATACCCCACATGGAAAAAGGTGCTTCAGTACTTACATGATTTAACAAAAGGGAACCTGAGAATTTTAACTTATTTGAGAATCTTTGGCAAGGCTCACATTTTCAAATAAATGCATGGGTATCTCTAAAAAGACTTGTCCAATAATACCCTGCCCTTAAAATCTTATGAGAAAGAGTTTTTGCAGAAATATGCACACGACATATCCCAGCATGCATTTCATTTAATACTTTCTCAACTTGATTTTTATCTAAACATAATAGTAGCACACCATTCTTATCCTTCCAATATAGGTATCCTTGAATCAAGCTGTACTTCTGAGCTTGCAACTTTAGACTCCTCTTTTGATTTTCTGAGATATTTTTAGGACACTTGGTATTCTTAAAAAAATACACAATATCAGTATAAAATGGTTGTCTTTCTATACTTGTGACTGTCTGATCATGTGTCTTTGTATCATTTACTTGTACCAAATCCAAGTTATATTCTATCATGATTTTGGCCAAAACCTGACCCCTTATTAACTTTGTAATGTGGATTTTAAGATTAAATTCTTGTATTCTATTTATCAACATACACCTCTTACCAGTGACTTCTGACTGAGTAAGGATATCTTTCACTGCTGAATGAGGAACATATGCTTGCACCTTAGCATAGACCAAATATGGTCTAAATGATTTTACTTCTTTTACTAAAGCATATGCCTGCTTCTCCATCATCTCATTATTTAGCTCTGCAACCTAAAGAGATTTACTATAAAAAGCTATTGGATGCTCAAATCCTTGTTCATCTTTTTGTAGTAAAACATCAGCAATTGTATAATAAGATGCAAATGAAAATAGAGAAAAGGGCTTTCTATAATGAGGTGATTTTAGAATAGGAGCCTCTTGCACAACCTTCTTTATTTTCTCAAATGCTACTTGAGCTTCTTCATTCCAATTAAATTTTGCATCTTTTTTTAGCAACTTTATGATAGGTTTAACAATTTCTACAAATTTTTCTATAAACCTTCTGGAAAAAATTATCTTTCCTAAGAAAGATTGAACTCCCTTTAAATTTCTTGGAGAAATGACCTTTTGGATTGCTTCTATTCTTTTTGGGTCTATTATTACTCCATCTTTAGACACTATGTGTCTCAACAAATTTCCCTCTTGTACTGCAAAGTGACATTTCTTAGGATTCAGTGAAACACCATATTCCAAAGCTTTACTGCAAATTTTACCTAGGTGTTCACAATGATCCTCAGCTTTCTTAGAGTATGCAGCTAAATCATCTTGATAAACAACCATGAATAAGTCAATAAATTCTTTAAAAGAAACATCCATGGCCCTTTGAAAAGTTGCACCTTCATTTATCAATCCAAATGACATTCTGATATAGACATAAGTACCCCAAGGAGTGGTAAATGCAGTCTTGTACTACTCTGATTCTTTTACTAAAACTTGGTTGTAGCCTGAGAAACCATCCATCATGGACAATAGCTCACAGCTAGTCACTTTGTGTAACATTTCCTCTATCTTAGGTAAGGAATAATTATCTTTTAGTGAGGCAATATTTAAATTTCTTAAATCCACACATAACCTAATGTCACCATTCTTTTTTCTAGCTGGTACCAAGTTTGAAACCCATGTTGAGTGTCTAATGGGCTGGATAATCCCAGCATCCTTTAACTTCATCAACTCTTGCTGCATCTTGGGAGCCAACAAAGGATTAATAGGCCTCTAGTTTTGCCTAAATGGTTTCACCTCTGATTTTAGTGGAATCTCATGTTGGAAAAGGTCTTCCCTATAAGCCTTTAGGTCTTCATATGACCATGCAAAAACATGCTTATATTTTCTCAAAAGTTTAATCAAATCTGTCCTTATATGGGAATCTAAACCTTTTCTAATATAAATAACTTGAGGACTGGTTTCTGATCCTAAGTTAATTTCTTCCAAGTCTTCAATCTTAGCATTGCTTATTTTTAATGAGTGGTCATTTTGACTACTAAACAATGCTTCAAGTTCAACCAGACCCCTAGGAATCTAATTGGAACTCAATTGGACAACCTCATTTCCTAATACATAGTATTTTCCATCATTATTCTCAATTAAGGTATTGCAATCTATGCACTGATTCTCATAATGGTCTAAACATTGAATGAACCGTAGAATATCTTGGTCACCCTAAAAAAACTTTCCAGTTGTATATATTATCTGGAACAACTGGTCTTGTATTAACTTCAAGTATTGACACCCCATGTAAGGTCTAATCATCAATTTTCAAAGCAACATTTGCCAAGAAATCTGCCATTATATTTTTTGACCTTTCTATCCAACTTATATCAAAGGCATCAAACATTTCAATCAGATCCCAAATAGCATATTTATACATTTTTAATCTATCATTTGTCACAACATATTTGGATCTTATTTGGGCTACCACTAATTCAGAATCACCATAAACTTTTAAACATTTTATTCCATGTTTAATGACAATTTCTAGCCCTAAAGATAAAGCCTCATACTCTTTTGTATTATTTGTACATTGAAAGGCTAGCAAAAAGGAATATTTGAAAGGTGTACCTGATGGAGATACAAGTAATACACCAGCTACTGATCCTTCCTTTGAGAAAGCTCCATCAAAATACCTTTTCCATAATCCAACATTTGTATACTCAATTCTTTAATCAAAGGATCAATGATTTTACATTGATGATGATCATTCTTTTGTACTCTAAAATTCTCCATCTCCACATCAATACAATAATTAATGTTAGTGTCTTCATACCATTCAACCATATGAGGAGTTCTACCTTCTCTTGACACTTTAACATTACTTCCATTAATGTTAAAAGTATCATATGATAAATCACTTTGTATGCTACCTCCCATTGAAGCACTCCACTTCCTCGATAGCAACATCCCATAATATGGTGGTATGTCAACCACAAGAACATTCATAGTTAAAATCACATTAGGACATACTGCTAATTTATAAGGCATGGATTCAATGTACCAATAACATGGACTTCCCTAGAATCCATTGCTTGACATCTCCCATGACAAGTGTCTACTTGTAATCCCATAGACTTCATGATTTCTATTGGCATGACAATGTTTGATGCTCCTGAATCAATCATACAATTTTTTAGCATCCTTTCATTAATTACCAGAGTTAGAAAAAAATGGTTCTACAACCTTAGGAGAAGTAGTTGTGTTCAAGAAAATTTGAGGAATCTCAGAAATCATTACTTCAGCTTCCTTCCCTTTTTTAGTTGGTCTCTTATCAGCATTTTCTAAATTTTGAACCTTTACTGTAGGCACACTGTTTAATAATGACAAAACCTTTTCTAATCCTCATCATTTCTAGAAATGGAAATTTTACAGTCATTTGAGACAAACAATGGCCCATGTCAACTGGAGTATACTTCATGTCTGAGGACCTCAGTTTTTCAACTATAATATTATTTTCCTCAATCTGTATGTTCATAGTTGGTTATTCTTTCTTAGATTTTTTGTTTTCTATCTTAAGAGAAGAAGTACTTGTTTCTTGTACCTTTTCTTTCCTTCTTGTACAATAATAGGCTCTATAGCTTTAGTCATAATCTTGACCTTAGGTTTATTTGCATTTTCCCTAGGTCAATCTTTCTTTTGTACATACTTGGTATCTATCTTATTTTCTTTTATAAAGATACCAGCAGGCTGACTACCAGTTCCACCAATTGTTCTATTCCTGAGATGATAGTTGCTTCTAGCTTTGTTCACCAAATCTATAGTAATTATTGCTTTTTCTTCATCTGAAGCTTTTCTGACCAATGGAATGTCTTGATTACTTTGTGCATAGCATCTTATATGGTCATCTACTTCTTCTATTTTACTATCTAACAAAATTTGTTGATGATGATTCTCTACTTTCCCTTGTGAACCATATGAATCATGATTTTCAATTTCATTATCTAAATGTACATCATGACATGAATAGGCATTTTTCATATTGTAATCACATTGTTCACTTTCATTATTGTCTTGTTCTTCATTTTTTTTCAGATTTAAGGAAACAATGCAAAAGTTAGGGTTATGTGGGGCTTCACAACCCTCACACCAGAAATCATCATTGCATAAATGGACAATGTTTTTATGCAGAGGGTCTAGAGTTCTATTTTCAGGTTTTTCTTTTATAGGTGAGACAATAGGCTTACCATCCTTAAATTGAGTTCCATAAGGACGATTTTGCATTCTATTCTGAGGATTATAAGTGTTGTTATAGGATGGCCTATTATTTTGAGGAGCCCTATACTCTTTATATTCTGGTTCATTTAGGTTACTCCTACTAAACCTTGCATCATCTCTTCGATTCATTTTACTAGAGACCCTTCTATTGATCTCAATATTTACTGCTATCTTGTAAGCGTCAGTGAGTTTTCTAGGATTCTTATCCCTAAAAGCATAACCCATTTTAGAATCAAAAGCATTTAAATAATTTTCTAGACATACCTCTTCATCCAACCTTATTTTTTGAAAAAATTTATGCATTGCTCTTTGGAATCTGGTATTGAACTCGGTGACCTCTTCATTATAATTCTTTTTGATATTATTGAATTCATTCAACAAGAAACCTTTATTTGTCTTATCACCATATTGATCTTTAAACAACTCGATTAATTCATCCATGGAAGAAACAGATCAATTAGAGAGAATTCTAAACCATTCTCTAGCATCCTCTTCTAGAGACTGAACAAAAAGCTTCATCAACACATATTCATGAGTAATATTCAAATCATCAACAAAATCAATGAATTTTCTTAAGTGTGTTTTACAAGAGATGACATTATTACTTGCAAATTTTGGGAGCTTTTATCCCACATCACCTACATCTTTTGGAAATGCAATCGGGTATCCAGGGATACCAATGAAATTAACTTTCTTATACCTTTCCACATTCAATGGTTTTCTTTGGAAATTATCAGTTTCCTTGAAAGTAGTAGCTTTTTCCTTGGAAGATGTTGTGTTCTCAGCTCCAACATAAGAGTATTTGGAAGACTGCAAAAAATATATTTTCTTTTTCATTTCTATTGTTGCATCTTTCATTTGGGCCTTTTCTAACATCTTTTCCATAGTTTATTTTTCTATCCTTAGTCTCTCAAGATCAATATCCAATTTGGACATTTGTTCTTTTAAGGGCTTCTGAACTTTAAGTTCTTCAGGTTTGCTTTCATTGACATTTTGTTTACCTTTGTCCTTAACATTTTGTGAACTACAAGCTCTGTGAGTGTCGGGTATTTCTTGGTCCTTTTAGAACCTCTCAGTATTCCTTGTAGTTTGATGTCTTAAGGATATTCTTTTAATTTTTTCAACATCCTTATGCTTATATTTTTTTCTTTCTAAACCCTTTTTCTCTTTTCATCTGCCGAATAAGGGCAAGATGTTTCATGATGAGTCTTTCTTCCTTATCAAGCTCATCAGATGGGATTTCCTCAGATTCTAAACTTATATCATCTATCCCTTCTCTTTCACTTGAAGTGGAGGTAGTTGCAAGTGTTTCTAATCCTCTTTCTACAGCTTCTTCATATTCTGAAGTATTGTCATCATGATTAGACTGATTTCTATCTTCCTCCCTCCTAGTATTAATTTCTTTACTTCTTGGAGGAGTTTCATCTATATTGACTTGGTTTCTTTTCTTCGTCTAAGACATCTCCATTCTTGAGGATGGTGGTATTCCACCATCTAATGCAATTTCTATATTATTCTCATCCTAGACTTAGTATTCATACTGAAAGATATACCACTTTGAAATAAATCACAGAGATTTCACTTTTAGAGTCCCCACCCACACTTGGGAGTAATGAATACTATTAGAATGACTTTATGCAATAATGACTACAAACTTAATGTTTCCCCAGCAGAGTCACCATTTTTTTAGGTGACTCAGATGGGCTAACTCAACTGGAAATGGTTTGAAATTTTTGAATTGATGCACCCGAGATTCTAGGACAACTTTAAATATAACTGATTATGTCATTCCCCAGTAGAGTCACCAATTTGTTAGGGTTTTTTCTTGCTGAAACTTCAACTGATGCTTGAATACTTGATTAAACTCTATAACTCCCAATATCTGCAAATAATGACTCAAGAAAGAGAAAACTCTAATTGATGAGGATTTATGATCATGTTTGGGGAAACAATTATCACCTCCTTATTTTTAGGTTCCACAACACCCAGGCAGGTATTACCTTATATAAAATTGTTGTCTTGCAGTATTAGTAAATGTGGATACTAATTTTTTGCCTTTTTACTATATTACTCTGCATAAAACTAAAAACAACTTAACACAGAGCTTAACCATGAAAACTATTGAAATGATAACAACAAATAGTAGTGTTTTAAGGACATTCATCCTTCTTCCTTTTACAGTTCTCAGAACTTAGGAGGGGCAACCTATTTTAATCTTCTCTTAAAGGGATTAGTAAAATGAGTTGTATATCTTGATACAATTACTTATACTTATATGTTTTGAATGCAAAAATGAAAGATTTGTGTATTTTAAATTGCTTGGATGATGATAAACCACTTGACAAATTCTAGACCAATGCCTATCCTTGGGCTATAGAGTCAAAGATGCAAATCCATAGAAAAAATAAATAAAGATACTATAGATTTCCTTACAACCTATATGCAACTCAATTAAGATACCTTACAAATTACCCTGTCACTTCAACACTGTTGTATCGAATCCTCAAATACTGTTATACTCTCTGAAACTACTCACAAAACTTAGTTCTTCCCTTTTAAGAAAATTGCAAGTAATTAGATAGCTACCTTGTAACTAATATGCTTAAAATGCCTTTCATATTAAACATAAAAGAGCATACAAAATAAGTAAAGAGACAACAACAATATAGTAGGGAAGTTGCACTGTATTTTATTTATATTCCTGCTTCATACATATAGAGGCTAAAGCTCAAAAACATAGACAAAATTTTGTAGTCTAGCTTACAATTATATTTCATCACCTGTGTAAAATGTTACAATAAGATCTATTTATAGGTTCAAACCATCTTGGAATCCTTAAGATAAGGATGCAACAAGCTTTAGATGGTTTAAGAAACCTAACCCTAAAACTTAGAAAAGACAAAAGACAAGAAAGCTCCAAGCGGTGGGAGGACAAATTTGAGGAATAAAATCTGATTTTGTGTTTTGTCCTTTTGTGGATGTTGGTAGGTATTCAGGATAGTATCTGATATTTGCAATAAGATCTAGTGGCCACCAATACAGGGTAACTTACACTAAGCTCTTCATGATTACTAACCTTCCTGTGCTCCTAGATCAAGTGCCATGTATCCACTTCTATTATTCATCCATAATATCTAGATCAACTTTGATAGGCTTCTTTTTCTTGGGCTTTGTCATAATATCCCATGCTATCACATCCTCTTCCTTAGGCCACTCAAAGTTTTGAATATTCTCAAGTTGATTCTTTTGCCTTTCCCGCGTAGTATCTGTTATGCCTTTAATATCTGCAATGAATTTATTGCAGTTTGTTTCTTCCTTAATTTCCTCATCTAGGATTTTTTTGAATCTATCCATATATACCTCTCCCTGATTAGAGACATAAATGTCTTTATTGTCCAGTACACTGTCAAATTCTATTCCCCATAAGCCCAATGGTTTGATTTGATTATCCTCTGCTCCTATTGGGGTACAAATCTATTATAGCCTACCCCAAACATCTTTAACTTAGCATATATTTGATTGGATTTACCCTTGAAAAAGGATAAAGTAGCCCCAATTTTTTCTATTTCAGTCCAAGCCAAAGTCACTATCTCCAGCAAATCTGATCCCAATAGTTGAACTAATGCTAATCTTTCAAAAAGTGATGTTCTCCCAAACCAAGTTGCATAGAAGGGGTTCAAAATTGTCAAAAAAATTTCCACCTTTGTCTGCATGCCTGGAAACCTACCATATGCTCCATACACCACATCAATTTTATCCTTAATGGTGTCAATCCTATGCTACAAAATTGAAGCCAATGCTTCCAAAATCACATTGTTATGCTCAGTATCTCCTAGCTCTGTTTCAACAAATGTATCTCTTGTATCTTCTATCTGGATCTCAACATCCATGACCTCTTTGGGCTCAACAGGGGAAGGCTCTTTTATCTCCATTATATTTTTGGTAAGATAATTTATTATCTTATCTTTTTCCTTGAACTTCACTAATGCTAGCTCCCTATCTTTGATAATATCACTATTATCACTAGTGAGTTTCTGCAATTTGTCTGATAATTGGCATGTCTTTTCCTCATTAAGTTGAGAAAAATGAGTCATTACTTGGGTTATCTTCATATCACATGTATTATCAAGTGTCCATATAATTTTATTTCCTTCCATCTTCTCTTGGATGTTCAAAATAGATGACTTTTGATCCTTGGGAGCTAGGATCCACATTGCTAATGTCTAAGACTTAGGGTTATAGCCAAACCCTCTAATCATGTCTCCAAAATGAGTCTCTAATGATAGCTTGACATCAGGTTGCCTCCTTATTTGATCTATAATAAATTCCAAGGACAAATCCCAGCCTTACACAAATAACGCTCCACTAGCCTTAACCAGTTGCCTTGCTTTCTCAGGGGTAATCTCTTCTGATTTAGGATCATAATCCCGCAATATTTGTAGAGCTTCCAGGGTGACTGGATCACCACCTTCCAATCGCAACTATTTTCCAACTTGCTGTTTCTTATTCCATATCAGGAAGCCTTTGAACTCTCTTGTTTTGTTGAAGTTGTCATCCTTGAGGAATTCCTCTTGATGCAACAATCTTTCATCTATGCATGATCTCAGAGGTAACTCCTCCTCTTCTTTTGTATCCTTTTTGGAGTTTCTTCCATTCCCTAATTTTTTTTCTTAAATAATGATAATAGGCCCTATCTCCAGTTATTAGTACTCCAATTCTATCTGTTTTCTTCTTCTTGGAAGGCTCCCCTATTTCTACTCTTTGTCTCTTAGGTGGGGGCTCATTTGTTACCTCTTTTTGTGGTAGCTCTGTAAGGTCAATGATATCTTCCCCTGCAACTCCAAGCTTCAATGGTACTGCTTGGTAATCTAGATAGGCTTTGGGAGAAGGACAACCCTGATCACTGTCATCATCATACTCAGATTCTAAATTTTCTCTGTGGCCCTTTTCTGGTACCACTAGTGCTTCTTTCAACTGATTACATAAAAGAGTGTGGTTCTCAATAATTACATCTAGCCTTTTGAGATAAGGCAAGTTAGGGTAGAAACCTCCAAATTTCATCCACTTTATTTTTACCTACCTCTCCAGGTCCATAAGTTCATTGAACTTAATTTCTTTTCTATCCACCTCTTCATCCTTCAGGATGTTTCTTATCAAATCCTCCTCCATACACTCCTCATGTACCTTTGTGTATGGGATAGTTGTTGTGATAAAATTCTTTGCACTAAGAATGAATCCCTCAGTGTCAACATGTCTATGCAGGGCCACATTCATTCTATAATGATTCAACCAGGTATTCACCAAGTCTACGGCTCCTTTTCCAACAATGAAATTGTAAATCTTGAATTGCCTAGGGGTAAAAGTACCCTTCCAGTGTGATGCCATATGTTATTTATCTGTTAGAATAAGCTGCCTAATGAAATCCATTGCAACTATCCTTGGTGGTATATGAAATGGAAAAATGTGTGGAGGGAGGGGACAACCATAAACTCTCATCATTATAAAACTCTTCTCATAATAAAAATTCCCCCAATTATGGTCTCCTAGCCATTTGTAAAGGTATTGGAAGGGTCTCAATAATTCAATTACCTTAATAGGCAATCTAGTCTTGTCAACCCCTACGTACTTCAAAAGTGAATAGATTATCCAATTTTTAAAGGCGCAGAACTCTTGCTCTCTGGATGTATAATTCCATACTCTGATCCAAAATTGAATAGGGTTGGGCTGATTGTGGTGGAACCTCTATGGTTGCAAAAATTGACAATTCATAACAGGAAAATTATAGTAGAGAATCAAATGCATGAGAAGTGAATAATGCATAAATTTTGGATGATCCTTCTTGTTCTGTATATCTATAAATCACTGGTGCATTTGATCAATGATATACTGAATATAGTCATAATTTGAAGTAGTGTGAAGACTCTGCATATCTAACACCATCATCAAAATGTCTGAGGTGATCCTTTTCCAAGCACTCTACATAGTGAATATGCTATGTACTTAATATAGAAATTAAGGTCTCTGTAAAAATATGGAGTCGCTCCTAGCATGGTGGCTATATAATTCTTCATTTTCTTACGGTTATGATGATCTTTGATCAATTTAGTAGCAATACTGGATTCTCTAGTGTACCTATTTTCTAGGCTCTTTAGATTTATCTTAGTAGCCATAGGATAGTAGACATGAAAATCTTTCATAAAAGTATTTTGGTCTAGGGTAAGTAAGGGCTTTCCATCATCCCTCTTAATGGATTTGATCAAAGGGTCATATCTACTAGCTAATTCTAGTATGAAATCAACATCAACAAAGACATCAGGAACTAGCAATCCGGCTAACCAATAAGTCCAAGGGTTTGAGATAGGCATGGGTCCATCACTATTATTAAAGAAATAATTGAAAAGTGAATACCCTAGTGACCCTAGTGTTTTTGCATCCCTAACATAACCCATATCATCAATTAAAACATCTGCACTAACCTTTCGATTCTAGTTTGAACTTGGAAGCAAAGTGAGGAATTCATTTGAGTAGTTTCTTTTTCCCTTTGACTCATCTTTGATATCTTCACTTCTTCCACTGGTAGAGGCCATACTCTATGCTTGAATCATACTTTCTTTCTATTCTATTCTCAACCCTTATTTACTGATATTGAAACAAGTATATTCGTAAACCATCTACAATTTTGAATTCAGCCATTGAAAACACTGCAAATTTCACTCTTTGTTAAATTCAGAATCACTGAATCACCCTTTGAATTCTCTGCTGCTAGAAATTTCACTTCTCTTAGAAAGCACTTAAAACTTCTATGAACTCTTTTCTCTGAGAAAATGAAAGCTTGGTAAAATGAAATAATAATGGAAAAATATACTTATAATCAATATTTAAATGCAGATGTCTCTTCAAAATGGTAACTGTAGTATTCAGTCACTTCTACCATTAGTTTCACATACTATGCCATCAATTTCTGGTTCTAGCTGTGGCATTCTAACTGTCAGGCAATGAATTTCTAATGAGTGTTTTTGAATAAAAAACCTTATAAAATTCAAAATGAAATCAAGATCAAATCTAATTGGCTACATTAATCAAAATATGGCTAATTTTTTCAGCTATTAAAATACTTGCAATTTGATTGGTTAACAATTTTTCATGATGGCACCGCTGAAAAGTCTTTACTTTAACTCTGGTCAGCTTCCAGCGACTCAGCATCTAAGTGGTCTCCTTGTTGGATGATCATTTTAATAACTGTAGTTCCTTCAGGAGACTTGGCGACTACCATAGGATTAACCATTATATCAATGGTTGTCATGGTGTCTCTTAATGTTTTAGCGTAACCTTTGATCTTATAGAGACAATGCGACCAATAACTTTTCTAACTGTTCCTTTACCTTGGGTTATATCGAGAGACTCCACAATTGTGCAATCTCTATGTTGCTGGATCATTTTCTTAACTCATGTTTAATCAAGAGACTTGGTGAATAAACATAGTTAATCTTTTAATCACATGATTATATTATATCATTAATCAGCATCTGGAGGCAACGCGACTACCGTCAGATCTTCACTCTCAGGATCTAACAGTTGTTGCTAAGTCTCATGATTCCTTCTATAAACCCTAATTCTTTATGAGAGTTGGCAAAAATTGAACATGTGTCTCATCTTTTCCTCTTGTCTCTTAATAATTTAACATCTTTTGACTTTTCAAATTTATATCGCGACTATGCGACTACCATCAGATCACATCCCCATCTAACAGTTGTCGCTGAATCTCTAGATTATTAACTTAACTCATCTTACATCTGGAGACCTGGTGACAATATTATTTTAAACTGACATTTGACCTTTCATTTATCTAGAGACCTTACGACCATTAAATCTCCATGGCGCTTTATAATTTCTAAACCACGGTTACAATCAAGAGACTTCCTGACTACCACTAGATGAAAACTTTGATCAACGATTATCGCTAAGTCTCTTGTTCTTTCACTTAACTCACTTTTAATCATGAGACTTCATGACAACACTAAGTTTTTAACTTATGAACCTAACCCATAACCATGAGTTACATCAGGAGACAATGCGACTGCATAGTCTCAAAATTTCCTTATGAAAATCTTAACTCTGATCACATCAAGAGATAACACAACTATTGTTAGATCTTCACTTAAAATCAATGGTTTTCACCAAGTCTTGTTACCATTTGATCATATTCTATTTCATTTGTAGACTACGTGACAAAGGCTTTTTACCAAGTCTCATGATTATAAAGAATATCTATTTTCTCTTATGAGACTTGGCGACTGAAAAGTAAAGCATATGCAAATAAACTCAACTTAAGTGGCAAAAAGTAACATGAAAATAGAATCCATTCAGGAAAAATAGGGCTTCTTTTCATTTTCACCTAAAGATGACTAGGGTTTAGGTTTTTCTAGCCTTCTCAACATGGTTTTGAGGTAACAAGACTTACTTGTAGGAAGATATTATCATTTTTCAACTATGGACTCAAATTTCAGGGTACAAGAAAGATAGGCATTCTCAAAAAATTTCTGGACAAAATTCCAAATAGGAAATACAACCAACAATGCTAATGATAATTCTAGAACTGTAGAGTCCTTATGTGAGTACTGATTATGATTACATCTAGTATGTAATCAACAAGTTGCACCAAGGATTTTTTGACATTTAGAGAAAGGTAGGAAGCCCTAAGTTCCTGTATTATTCATTTCTCGTGCATCTCATTATGTTCTACAACTTCAACATCATGGACCAGTCAAATTTACAACTTAGAAGGTTCTATCATGGACAGAAAAACCTTGTACAACTATGGTTAAGGGTATGGAATCACACTTCTAGGGAAAATGAGTTTTGTGCATTTGAGAATTGGGTAGTATACCCATTATTGAGTAATCTAGGGGTGGATATGACCAAACTTTCAGTGAAGGTGTTACAATTATTGATACCTTTCCAATTTATATACAAGTGGAATGGAGATCATACCTGGGGTAACTTCTATTGTCACCAAAATTTCACATTGATCAAAGTATATGGATGTTCACAGCCACCACACATCTTGCCTTATAGAGTGCCACCAAGAATTGCAATCTCGGTGTTTCTATGGAAACCTATGTTAACAGATAGGGAGCATTTGGATTCACACAGAAAATCAACATTTACACCAAGGAGGTTAAATGCCTTTGATTTCACAATTAGAAAAAGAGCCTATGACCCTATAAATAGATGGCTGAGTCACTACAGGATGAATATTTCCCTGTATAGATATATTGATACAGAGGCCTTTATAGAAAGAGCCAAAATTGTTTAACACCCACCATTCCAATTACCAAAAGGCATTAGCCCTGTGAGGAAGAGGATTTGATCAAAAACATCCTTGAAGTGGATATAATTTCAGCAAGATTGATAAGATATCATGATTTGATGGATTTGGAGCAGTAGCTAAAAAGGAAAGGGATCCCATTTGGAGGATATTTCCCAAGTATGCCCTATTTGCATAGATTGGAGAAAATGATTGAGTCACATGGAATACTTAGTATTAAGATTAAACAATATATTGAAGACAAGGACAATGGTCCCAATAAGAAATCATCATCAAAATACATCAGTAGTTACTCCATACATATCCCACCACCCCAGGATCAACCACCTCATAATGAGAAAAATATAATTGACTTGACAAAAGGACATGAGGCTGAGGTGGATGTAGAACCTCCACAAAAGAAGAAAAGAGTGGAAGTAGGGGAGCCTTCTGTTGCAAAAACATAGAATAAGAAAAAGGATAAAATTAGTGCCCTATTCATAGGGACTAGTGCTTATGACCACCAACTAAGAAAAATGATAAGAGAGGGTAAGAAAAAGAGGGAGGACGCTGATGATAATGTTGAGATGCCCCTCATATTGTGCCAAGATGAAAGGAAATTATAACAAGAGGAGTTCCTAAAAGATGATGAATTCATCAAGACTAAGGATTTCAAGGACTTCCTTATATGGGCTAAACAGGAGCAAGTTGGAGCACAATTGAAATCAAAAGGAGGAGAGACCATTATAAGTGAAGCATTACAGGCCCTCCAAGAATATGAACTAGATTCTGATAAGTTGACTCCTGATGATGCCAGACAACTAGTGAAATCAAGTGGCATGATTTTAGTAGAAGGCTGGGATTTGGCTTTAGCATTCATAATAGACCATATCAGAAGGCAATCTGGTATTAAGATCTCAATAGAAACATAGATAGGTTAAATGATCAAATGGTGTGGTTATGATTCTAAATCTCAAACCCTGTCAATGTGGTCTCTGGCTCCTAAAAATCAAAATCCATCTCTAATCAATGTCCAAGAGATGGAGGGAGACAAGATAATATGGTCTTTCCACAAAATAGGAGACCTAGAGATTTCTCAGGCCTTGACCCATTTTTCTTACCTGAATGAGGCAAAGGTAATACAAATGTCCAATATATATCATAAATTATTTGATGAAATAAGCCTTATTGCCAAGGATAGAGAATTAGGTCTGATAAAAATCAGTGCAATGGAAAAGATAATTGCAAATCTAACTTAAAAATTTCAAGAAATGCCTGAAATTGTTTGTACTTCACCTAAGAAGGTTACAGATGTTGAGATCCAGACTGAAGATACAGGGTATGCTGCATTAGAAACATAGAAAATAATTAAAGAGCATAATGAAGTTTTTTTGGGAGCCTTAATGCAAATTTTACAGCATAGGGTAGAAATTTTAAAAGATAAAGTTGATGTAGTATATGGTGCCTATGACAAATTTCTTGGGCTCCAAGTTGAAGTGAACAATTTGGTGTCAATTTTGAACCCCTACTTTGCAACATGGTTAGTTAGGACTGGGTTATTTGAGAGGTTAGCATCATTGCAATCACTGAGATTATATTTTCTAGAGATTGTAACCCAAGTTGGAGATGAGATAGAATAGATTGGGGTTTGTCCTTTTTCAAAGGAAAGGAAAATCAAATAGAGGCCAAGTTGAATATGTTTGGGCTTGACTACAATAAATTTGTGCCTTTAATCAAGACAAAGGACAATCATATCAAGCCATTAGGAGTATGGAGCATTGAGTTTGACACTTTACTACCTAATAAAGAGGTATATATTTTTGACAATGGCGAATTAGGTATAGAGAGATACAATAAGATTTTAGATGAGGCATTTAAGGATGAAATAGATTTCAATAAATTTATAAAAGATGTCAAGAAAATTATAGATTCTAGATGGGAGAGGAAGAAGGAACAACTTGAAAGCATTCGGATCTTAATTGGACTGCAGATGATGATGTCACAGCATGGGATGTTCTTACAAAGCCCAAGAAGAAGAAGCCTGCCACTGTTGACCTTGACATCGTTGATGAAGAGTAGAAGGACACCTAGCACCTGATCTTTGAGCACATGGAGGTTAGTCATCTGAAAGATAAGTGTATGTTAGGCTTTAATGACAGTCACTTAATCTCGCTACAACTATTAGAGGCTATCCAGAACATATTCAGACAAAGGTGCCATCAAACAAAAGATTTCAAAGGTTTGATTTGGATGCATTCCTATTTTTTCCATCCACTGCTTAGTCTCTTCTTATCTTTTGTCCTCTTCTAAATTTTTAGGGTTAGGTGTTGAACCATCCAAAGCTTGTTGCATCCTTAATTTTGAAATATTCCAAGATGGTTTTAGACTATATATAGAGCATGTTGTAACTTTTTAAGGATGATAGAATATAAATACAAGGAAGACTAATAAATTTTGTCTGAGCCTTGATATATTTTGGTCTATTGAATGTATTTTGAAGCAGTTAGACATTAATAAAATATATTGCAATCTCTATTCTATATCTTGTGTTGTCTCTTTTTATTTCTATTCAAGCTTTTATATGTTTAATTTGCAATGAATTTAAATATACAATTACAAGGTGATTGTGTAGTCATTTGTAAGGTCCTTCAAGGAAGGATTAATTCTTTCAAGTGATCCCAAAGAGCTGAATATTGGTATCAAGATTTGATAAAAAAGTTGTAGGAGTGAATGGATAGTCTGTAAGGCATTGTATCTAGGTTGTATGTATTTTCATTAATCACCTAATTGTGGATTTACATTTGAGATTGCCTCATTACCCATAGGATTATACACTGGTTTATGGTCTGGAAAGTAGTTGTTCATCATCCAATATTTAAGATCAATCAATAAATTACACTTCTTTCATAAAAAAACATATATTTGCAAGTAATTGTATTACAGGATACAATTCAGTTTGTTGATTCCTTCAAGAGAGAATCAATAGGTTAACCCTCCTAAGTTCAGATAACTATAAAAGGAAGAAGGATGAGAGTCCTTATCACATTACTATTTTCTATTGTTAAGATAATGGTTTGGCTTATTAAGATCTGTATCAGATTAATTGCAGTCATTTGCATAGTTTTCTATCTATTGATACTGTAAAAGGCAACTAGCAATCTAGTAAAAAATTTAATCCACTATAATATAAACTATAAGGCAGTAATCATTTAAAGGTAATACCTTCCTAAGTTTGTGAATCTCAAAAAAAAGGAGGATATTATCCAATCCTCATCAATTAGGATTTCTCTTGCAGAGAGTTAAGTTGGAAATATAAAGAGTGAGAATTCAAACTGTTTTAGGTTCTTGCAAGACAAATCCCTAACACAACCATCCTTCATCAACCCCTTTGTCATGCATCCCATTACGCAATGTACCCAATAATAGATGTTAGTTTACACCAACTACTTGGCCATGCCTCCATCTACAGCATCCCAAATCATCCCACGTTAGCAACCCAATATTCCTTCTTGTACCAACTACCTTGCTCCTCCCACTAGGGGCACTCACTTACAAATCAACCTTCCCACGCACAACAATGCAACCCTTCTGCCAATTTATGCAGGGCCAAACCAAGTCCCTCCTACCAACCAACTGCCTCACCAAGCACAAGCACTCTACTAGTAGTAGTACATCCCTCAATTGCAGTTTCCACCTCTACAACCTACCCACCAGTCTCCTTATCACACCCCCCAATATCCTCCACAAAATCCTCCTTATTCCCCAGAAATGTTTGACCCATATCACGCACCTGGATACAACATGATGGGAAAATTGCCTCCTCTGCCAATCAAACAAGAGTGGGAAGAGATGAAGAATTCTCCCAAGGAACTCCGATCTAGGACTGAAACCAAAACGTTCAAATTTGAAGAGGTGTGTCCTTATCCATTTGACCAATCTATTACAATAGTTTCTTTTCCCAAACACTTTGAAACTCCCAAATTTGACAAGTACAGGGGGAAGGGAGATCCTACTAGCCATGTCAAATAATTTTACATGGCATGTCAAGAGGTTGCATACAATGATAATTTTCTCCTACGCCTTTTCCCAAAAGTCTAGGAGCATCGAGTCTCAAATGGTTTTACAAGATCCCCTATGGTTCGATCACGTCCTTTGTAGATTTGTCAAAAAAAATTGTGACCCAATATGCACATCTTGTTGAGAGCGAGTTATCTCTCCTAGACCTGTGAAATTCCATACTGAAAGGAGGCAAGACCCTAACTGACTATCTTCAAAGATGGCTAGGCCTTACTACCAAATTATCTTATCAACGTACTGAGAAACATCTAGTAAAAATTTTCATTGACAATCTGCATCCCAAGTTGGCACATCATGTCTGCATGAACTATTTACGGACATATCAAGAGATTCGCGGAAAAGGAATGGACCTTGAAAAGGGTCTTATCGATGATGGAACCATCAATCTTTACAAGGAGACAAGTCATGATAGACAAAATAATGATAGATCTCGCTACTGGAACAAAAACAAGAGCGTAGTGACCAATGGGGTCACAAATACCATGCATGTCCAGATTTTTGTTGCTGAACATTAAGCGCCTACTACTGCCTACCAACAACCGGCGCCTGTATATCAACAACTTGCATGTTAAAAACCCATGTATCAACAACCCACATACCAACCTATTACTACCCAATAGAGCGTGTTAGCATATCCCCCTCTGGGGGAAAATTTTCAATCCAAATTTAAAAATCATGTTAATCAAACCCACGTTATCTCTATCCCCTGGGGACAAAATAAACGTTGTTCTTAGAACTTACCAAAGCATACATTCACTCCATTGGGTGAATCTATAGATGTCATATTTCAGAAGATGGCTAAGGCCAACCTAATTGTGTACCCACACACACAACCCTTTGAAGAATTGACACCAAAATGTGTATGGTATAGGAATAATGAGTATTGTGAATATCATCGTGTTAAGGGACATACAACCGCAAAGTGCATAAAATTAAAATAGTGTATCAAAGACCTCATAGAAAAGGAGGAAATCATTATCGATGCACCAACTCAACCCTCTCTGAACACCAATTTTCAAATCTACCAAAACATGTTTCCTCAACATGACACTGGAAAAGGCCCTGTCAATCCCGCTCAACCCTCTAGCCAAGGGAAGCGAAAACAAGGAGACAAGACTAAAATTCTACATATATTAATTATGATCAGCTCATCGGTTGTATCTAAAAATCTGAACCCTTGGTAAACTTCATTCATATTAGGGGTGTGGACAATCATTGTGCGTTTACCACCCACCAAGGAAGAATAATTGTTACAGGTGCTAGTGTTTTTCATCCTTATGGAGCACAATATAAGTTGTTGGAACACCTAGGGAACACCCTGTTAGGGATTTTTCTTGTATGAATCACAGTGCTTGAAATGACTACTTGAACACCATGCCTTCTAATATTGATTCAGAGACAAGAAAATCCTAATTGCTAAGGACTGGATAAGGTCCTTCTTCATTTTTGAGCTCCACATATACTCAGGCAGGTTTTACCTCTTATGATTGCTGTTTACACAGTATGTTATAGTGTGGACACTAATTTGCTATGTACCTTTGTTAAACCAACTGATAAATCACCTTGCAAATGACCAAGCATAACCAGATGCAAGATTTAACCATATAGACCATGATTGTAAGTATAGAAAATACCAGTGATACAAGGATTTTCATCCTTCTTCCTTTTATTATAGGAGGGATAACCTAATGATCCACTTTTCAAGGGATCACTAAAGTGGACACTGTCCTGCTGACATAGGTCCTTAATGAGTTCAGCTCATTGTTCTAAAAACTAGATGAAATTGATTAATTTGTATATGACTGAATGGAGAAAACATTTGCTCAGTAAACTCTAGATCAGTGCCTATTCCTTGGGAAAAGAGTCAATGAAAACATATGTCA
>MU228067.1:2170166-2180399 GCA_018584345.1 Thuja plicata | reverse complement strand
TATATATATATATATATATATGCTTGAATAGACGCAACTATAAACAATACCTTAGTCGGCCCAAAAACAACATTCACAACGCTTTCAAACAAATTAGCTTAAGCATGTTTACAATAATGTTTAATACATGATTAAAAACTTACTACAATAGGCACTTAGCATTTACACAACACAAGATTACACGCTAATAAAAAACCTGAAGTTGGCTCCATACTTTGTATTCTAAACTGCTGGTGTACTTGTTCTTTATGTAACTTATCCGTACTAACATTCTATATTATGCGTTTATAGGGTAAGAACAAAAACATATCATAGAGTTTATGTCTGAAGGCACTTAGTCTAAATTGGTCGTACGCACGTGCGATGGTGCTCTGATCATCTGTATATCTCTATTCTATATTGTCTTCTGATCATCTGTGTATCTCTCTTCTATATTGTCTTCTATACATATGTCTATCCAGAAATACCTTGTCAAAATATTTCTGAGTCTCTTCACCAACCAGATCATACTCCTTATTCATGATATAGAGAACTCTTGTTTTGGTTCTTAGGTGAGGCTTAACTAAATCCAACAGAATGGCTTTCTCACCATGCAAGCATACCGGGAGAAGACTATCTATTGTTTCTTCTCTTATCCTCATATCCTCTTCAATTGCTTGTCTCTTTAATACATCAAGTATGTTCCATACCTTGTTTGGTATGACTATTTTGAGTTCCAATAATATCCTTTTTAACTTAATCATGTGAGAGATGATCATAGAATGTATTTCTATTTTGTTTATCTCTTGGTATTTATCATAGACACTCTTTAGAGATCCTAGTCTTCCTTCATTAAAAATTATGTTCTTTAGCACAGTTAGACTGGGTCTAAATCCTACCGTAGGAGGGGTTTGTGTGTTCTTTACCTTTCTCCTTTTAGTTATTGAGGATGGATGACTTGTAGGAACTTGCTTCTTCCTTCTAGTCAACTTGCTTGGTACAGAAGCTGTAGAAGATTCTAGATCAATGGCGGTTGATGGTGCAGATGTGTCTTCATTTGATTTCTTCTTCTTCTTCTTCTTCTTAGGCATATCATTGGACTTTTCTATTTTTACTTCAATGGGAGTTTTCTCAAGTTCTTTGGCAATCTTAGCTTCCCTAGCTCTGTCTAGGTCTTCTTGTATAACACCATGAAATTTTAAGATATTTGAGGTAATCCTTGATGCCTTCCTTTTGTTGTCAGCACTGTATAAGACAAAATCAACTTGATTTGTCTTTTCTCTATAAGTACCCCATCTAGGTTCATTTGGATCCTTGGGCGCAAATAGGAGGACTTGTGCATAACCTTCCAAAACATGTTCTTCAACTTCATAACCGAGTGGGTGAATCCATTTTGTTCTAGGCTCAACTGCCTCCATGCAAGTATAGTCAATTTCCACCATGAAGCATATGGTGTCTTTGTATTTCTCAAATATCTTCTCAGGTATCCTGAACCTCTTCTACATCTTGATCCTGAATGTTTTTATATCCATGTCCATAGTGCACTACTCTCTGATGTAGCTTTCTGTGACATCTGAGACATAGTAGGTTTACTCCTATCTAGGTTAAGATTTGCAACTTTACCAACAATGTGGAAGTATGGGTAGATGATCAAAGAGCCAAACCTGAATATATTTCTCTTTTCATGGTTAATAGCCTCGATGTTCTCAATCAGCTATGTGTGCAATAGTTCATAGAGATTGTATTGAGTGTTATCTCTCACTATCCTTATTCCTGCCAGAACTATTGCTGCGGACACACTATTCAGTCTCCTTGCATGCTGAAACTTGTATCCAAGTATCATAGTGAGTAGTTTGATGTCATTCTCCTTAATAGGATCGACAATCATGCCGTGCCTATCACTTCTATATAAGCAAACTTGTTCAACCTTATTCTTAAAATCCTTACCAGTAGGAAGAACTGGTCTAGTTATTTCATGAATTAGGTCTGTAGTGATGAGGAAAGGAACCTCACCAATCAAATATAGGTCATCATGTTTCACGCTTAGTAGTATCTTAACCCATTCTAGCTCATAGAACTTGTGCACATTAGAATACTCAAAGATAGGGTTATTAGTGAGATGCACGTATTCATCCTTGAATGAGTAGTCTGGTTTCACCATTGAAACCATAAGAGTTGCTATGTTTTTGTCTCCAACTATTTCCTTCTTGCAGTAGATGCATGTGCGAATGTATTCCACGTGCACAACTCCTAGTGGAGTCTTAGAGAATTCTCCTTCAACATCATCTAAGATAGACTTGAATGGATGCTTCTTAAAGACAAATCTCTTCCTTTTAGCAATGTCAAATACAACTAGGGTTGCCATACTTACTTGCAACTTGATTAAGTATGGTTTCACCATAATTCAAAATGACAGGACTGCTAGGGTTCTATTTCAACTTGCAATCTGTTCACCAACTGATCAAATCGATACCTTTGATTGCTTTGATTCTTATTTCTTTTGTGCTTTGCACATTTTTTTATCTCAGATGTAAACAATGAGAATAATCAATCAATCCACTGATTTATATAAAGTTTTTCTGCATTTAATGTCATTAGTGCTTTTACTGAAACTTTCAAAATTTATTTAGAATGAAGTATAGACAATGTGTGAATCTATACAACATTCTTTTGTTATCACTCACATGAATCCAAAGGCGCATACTCAGAGGTGAGTATACCGGCCATGCAGGGGTTCAGAGCTAGAATAGCTCCCCCTAAGATTATGAGGGTCAACTATCTAAAAGTAGAAGGTGCATCCACTAAGGATGCATCTACTACCTTTTTCTCTTCATTATACTTCTTTACTTCAACCCATATTTTATTTGAGTTAGCTTTAGCTTCCACAAACTTAACTTCTCCTGATTCTTCAAACAATGACTTGTTAGAATTCTCTTGTCCTTGTGTACTTGACCTGCAAAACCTTGAGATGTGTCCAGGTTTTCCACATGAGTGAAAAATGATAGGAGGTCTGATATTTTTTTTCATCATGCTACACTACTTGGCTGTGTGTCCATTGTAATTACATATCTGACATGTAATGTTCTGCAAGTTTCTTTGAGGTTGATTTCTCTGATTGTATTGAGTCTGATTCCTTTGGTTCAGTTGTGACTGATTTCTTTGATTTCTATGACCAAACTTATTACAGGAGTAACAGTAACCATTGAAGGGTCTTACATCCTTACAATCTCTTTCCAAGTGTCCATGTTTTTTACAGGCATAGCAATACGGTTGACTACCTTGTGCTTATCTTTTGGTGATTCTGCTTTAGTCTCTTCGTGATTCTTATTTTTCTTTTCTTCTGTAGATTCTGTTTGAGTTTTCTTTCTTTCTTGTAATGATTTGATCTCAATTTGAGCTATACTATATCCCATACAAGTGGTATCACCTTTTAGCTTTTGTGCATAAAGCTGTGATTGAATTAAATCAGAACTTGTGTGTAGTTTATCAATCTTGTCGTTTTCTCCTCATAGTTCAATTCAATTTTATTCTTGATGTTTTCCAAGTCCAAGATTTTCATATTGGATTGCATGAGTTCTTCATATAACTATTTATTTTCTTTGTTCTTCTCTTCAATAGCTGTTATGCTATCAATTAACTGATCATTCAATTCTTCTATCTTATCCTTTAAAGATAATTTTTCTTCATTTAGTTTCTTGACATTTTACTCAAATCATTTGTAGAGAAATCTTTCAAATCTTTTCTTAAATTTTTGATAACCATTTATGAGCCATCAAATTTTAGTTTAAGTTCCTCATTTTCTTTCTCAGATTTGTCTAGATCTCCAAGGGCTTCTTCAAGATTCTTTTTCAGATGTTTTTCTTCTGTTGCATCCATGATCTCCTCAAGTGGTTAAACTTTCTCTCAAAGGACCAGAGCTCTAATACCAATTATTGAAAACACTGAGGGGGGGGGGTGGATCAGTGTTTAAATAATTATTCTATTTTCACAAATTTAAACATAAATCAATTATAAATCACTTGAAGCTTAACACAAGAACACATAACACGTGATATGATTACGGGGAAACCTTGACTAGAGGAAAACCCCGATGGGAATTAGTACCCACAAATATTGCACTATTATAATGAACCTGTTAAAGTTCCTTTTCCCTGTTAGGAGCAGTATTTACAATGCAAGTACAATGACCTGGTCAAAGGCTTGACCCTGTTAGGAGTCTTTTACAAACAACCCTGTTAGGGGTGAGAACTCATAGTCCAAGAGCTCACTTCTCAATGAGAAGGAAGGCTACAACCTCCTGAGAATAGATATGCACTATATCCAAAGGTGAACTGTTGTATATGACACAAATATCTGATCAGTTCTGGTTATGCACTTATGCTCTTATCTTCTTTAAGGGCTCTATCTCATATTGACATCTTTATACTACTCTTCTATATCTATGTTCTGCATCTTTCTTTGACACTTCAAATATATCTTTTCATTACATATATATATGTCTATGCCTGAATAGACATGACTATAAACAATACCTTAGTCGGCCCAAAAACAACATTCACAATGCTTCCAAACAAATTGGCTTAAGCATTTTTACAATAATGTTTAATACATGATTACAAACTTACTAAAATAGGCACTTAGCCTTTACACAACACAAGATTACATGCTAATCGAAAACCTAAAGTTGGCTCCATACTCTGTATTTTGAACTGCTGGTGTACTTGTTCTTTTTGTAACTTATCCATACTAACATTCTGTATTATGCGTGTATAGGGTAAGCATAAAAAGATATCATATAGTTTATGTCTGAAGGTTCTTAGTCTAAATCATCCATACACACATGCGCTGGTGCTCTGATCATATGTGTATCTCTATTCTGTATTGTCTTCAATACTTAGTCAATTTCAACTACCAACTTTGCTGTCAAAACTTCATATGACTTTGTTGGCATAATGAAAACACAAAATAAGTCATATAATCCTTGGGAGTAAGCTTTCCAACAAATCCATGTAGACCCCCAACCCTTTACATACTACCGTGCGTTGGAAGCTTCTTTCCCATATTCCAATCATTGTCTTGGGATTGACATTGGCACCTTCATTGCTAGCTCTTCTCAAACTCATTCAAACCCAGAAAAAATCATTTCATCCACCCTCCCAGTGGTTAATATCAACAAAAAATTTTGTGGAGAGTACAGTTTATTAGATGCCTCCATAGTGGGATCCCTACCATGTGATCTGCACACTCAAGGGAATCCACCTAACCCAAACATGAAAAAACTGAAAACAACTAAACCATTACAATTTGGCCCTACCACTTTCATTTCTGATGGCATTTTGAATAGCTAAGAGATGGCCCTAGACATCCATTGGTGGCTTTATAAGGATCCACCACCCCAAGACAAAGGTCTCCTAAATTACTTCAAAGGAAAATACCCTACAACCCAAAAGCTAGTTACATAAAAATGGAACTATCAAGGAGGCAGCTTGGGTTATGAAGAGTGTGGTATGAAATATCCTATTGTGAATACCTGATGAGAAAGGAATATAGGCCTTGGTATGGATTCCACCATGGCTAGGGGCACCAATGAAAACAACTGTGCCTATTGTAATCCTCTAGGTGAAATCTCTGAAATTGAACATGTCCCTGAGGAGAAAATTGTGAAAGCCTATGACGATTTCCTCAATGATGAAACCTTCTTGGGAAATTATGTCCTTCATCAAATAGCCATAAAATTCATTGACCTTCTGCTTGTCCATCCAAAGCTCATCGACTGGGACCAACCTAGCATCATACACATTGACAAGTTCCAAAGCAAGGAAGCATTCATAAGATTCATGGGAGCTACAGAACAATACTCTGACTGGGGGCATGAATCAGAATATGTGTAAAAATTAGATTCAAAGGAATAATTTGGGGAAGAGGAGGCCTTTAGAAACAAAAATTAAATAGAAAACAAAAAGAGAAAAGAAAAAAACAATCCCCTAGTGAAAACCCCTCTGGGCAAGTTATCTGACCACAAAAAAGTAAAAACAAAGGGTGTATCCATTGGTGAAAACATCTCTAAGGTGCTAGAGGATGAAGACCCTTCTCTTACCCTTATCTATGATTAAAAACCTAAGCAGTCATCTATCCTCATCAAAGAAACAAAACCTATCAATTTGGGTACAAAAGAAAATCCTAGCATCACCTACATTGCAGCATCTTTGACTAGAGTAGAAGAAATAGCTCTTGTGTCTCTCCTATGGGAGTCCATCAATAAATTTGCATGGTCTTATTCTCACATGCCCACATTAGACCCTAACTTAGTAGTACATCATCTAGCTATAGATCCAAATGTCAAACCTGTAAAATAGAAACTTCACAAAATGTACCCCAAGGTAGTACTATTGGTCAAACAGGAATTGGAAAAACTCCTTCAGGCCAAAATTGTTCATACCATTGACTATTGAGGGTGGATTTCCAACATGGTGCTAGTATCTAAACCTGATAAATCCATCAGGATATGCACAGATCTCCAGGATCTTAACAAGGCATTCCCAAAGGATGATTTCCCCTTGTCCAATATTGACATGATCGTAGGTCTTAACGCTGGACATGAGATGTTATCTCTCATGGATAATTTTTTAGGATATAATCATATCCATATCATAGAAGAAGATTAGCATAATACAACATCCACCACCCCTTGGGGTACCTTGTGCTATAATATGATGCCCTATGGCTTGAAAACTGTAGGGGCAACTTATCAATGAGCCATGACAGCTATATTCTATGACATGATCCACACAAGTATTGAAGATTATGTGGATGATATATTGCCTAAATCAATCAAAAGGGAAGATGACCTAGACATGCTCGAGTGTGTATTTGATCAACTCAGACATTATTGCCTAATGACTAATCCCAAAAAGTGTTTTTTGGAGTCACATCCTGAAAGCTCCTAGGGTTCATCATATCCAGAAGAGGCATTGAGATAGATCTGAAAAAGGTACAAGCCATCATGGAAATGGCTCCAGCAAGAAAACTTAGGCAACTGTGTAGCCTACAAGGAAAATTACAATATGTGTGTCATTTTATCTCTCAGTTAGCAGACGAGTGTCAACCATTTACCCATCTCCTATGAAAAGATAATAACTTTAAATGAGATCCTCACTCCCAGAATAGTTTTGAAAAAATCAAGGAGTATTTGGAAAATCCACCCATCTTGGTACCACCTGTACTAGGCCAACTTCTAATCTTGTACATTTCTACTAGTGCAACAGTACTGGGGGCCCTCCTTGCTCAATTAGATGATGAGGGCAAAGAAAGGGCCATTTATTACATCAGTTAGACTTTAGTGGGTTATGAGCTTAATTACTCCCCTATGGAAAAAGCATGCTTGGCAGTGGTTTTCACCACTCAAAAAATTCACCACTATATTCTCAGTCACACAATCAAGCTCATTTCAAAAGTGGACCCTCTCAAATACTTACTCTCTAAGACCACTCTCACTGGTCGAATGGTAAAATGGGTTATGCTTCTAAGTGAGTTTGAGATTCAATACATAGAAATAAAATCCATAAAAGGGAAAGTCATTATAGATCAATAAGTAGAAGCACCATTGGTGGATGCATATCCTCTGAGCACAAAATTTGTAGATGAGCATTTGTGTATGGTAGAAAAATAACCCACTTGGAAACTTTACTTTGATGGATCCTATACAACCTGTGGTGCAGGGGCAGGAATACTTTTCGTCACACCTCAAGGTGACTATATCCCTATGTCATTCAAATTGGGATTCCCCAGCATGAACAACATTGTATAATATGAGGCACTATTCGTAGGACTCCGCATGGCTATAGAATCAAACATCAAAGATATACATGTCTTTGGTGATTCCCAACCCATCATTAAACAAGTCTTGGATGAGTATCAAACAAAAGATGACAAAATAATGTCATATAAGGAGATGGTTGATAAGATGAAAGAATATTTCCTCCACTTACAAATGAAACAAGTGCCAAGACTACAAAATAAGGGTGCTGACGCAATGGCTATAATCGGCTCCCTCCTAGACATCCCTCACGACTCTACACAATATGAATTCCTAGTTGAGAAACTCCATGCTCCCACTTATGAGAAGGATGAATAAAATTGTTTATGTGTCTTGGTTGGTCCCCAGTCCCCATGGTACCACGATATCCATGCTTATCTATAGAATGGTATCATATCTCCCCATCTCACCACCTCCCAATGCCAAAATCTTATTCAAAGAGCTTCCCGCTACACCATTGTAGCCAACACCCTTTATCATCGAGGCTATCACAATGTACTCTCTAGATGTCTAGATAATAATGAGACCATCTAGGATTTAAAAGAGGTACATGCTGGGATTTGCAGTTCCCATAGGAGTGGCATGGTCCTATCCAAACAACTCTTATAGATAGGATACTATCAGTCCGTGATGGAACACGATGCATGTGAGTTCGTCAAAAAGTGCTTACCCTATCAACAACATGCCAATATGATCCATTATCCTACACAAGGCCTCAGTCCTATTTCACCTCCTTGGACTTTCTCTTGTTGGGGTTTATAACTCATTGGTAAGATTTCTCCCCTGTCTTAAAAAGGACATAAGTATATAATCATAGCAATGAATTATTTTACAAAGTGGGTTGAAGTGATTCCACTTGTTCTCACTATCGGGGTCTAGATCTCAAAATTCATCCTTTACCATATTGTCTGCCCCTTCGGCATCCTCTCCACTATCTTCACAGATCATGGAGCACCATTTGAAAACCAACAAGTCGATGATCTATGTACTCACCTCCATATCCATCACCGCTACTCAAGCCCATACTTTCCCCAAGGTGACGGTCAAGATGAGGAAACCAAAAAAACCATTCTCAAGATCCTCAAGAAGGTTGTCAATGATAGTGGTCATGACTGACATCTCCAGATTAACCCCACCCTCTAGGCATATCGTACTTCTTACCGCACTTCTACAGGTACCACTCCATATTCCCTACTCTATGGTGCTAAACCAGTCTTACCAATTGAGGTTGAAATACCATCATTGCCTATGTCACTCAAGGACATGATTACAGATGAAGAATAACAAGTGGCATGCCTTATGTAATTGGATTTGTTAGATGAGAAACTCCAAAATGTATATGATCACATAATTATGTATCAAAAACACCTTAAGAGAAGCTACAACAAAAGGATTCACTCACGAAAATTCCAGGTGGGAGATATAGTCCTAAAAGAGAATCAAAAGGTAGGCACAGATTGTGAAAAGAAAGGAAAATTTGAGGTCACTTGGCAGGGCCCTCATATCATCACTCCATGCTTTGTCTCTAGGGCATATAAACTCTCCACTCCTGAAGGAGAAACTTTGAATGGTCCCATCAACATCATTCATCTCAAGTGATTTTATGCCTGAGGACATTGTAGTATATCCTAAATTTATGAGAAAATCCACCAAAAATAATATATAAAGTCCTTAAAAATATCTCAAAAAAGCAGAAAAAGAAGCTAAAAAATGGTTGTCTCGGTGAAAACCCTGGCAAACTGGTGCTTGGAGAACATTAAAAAATTAAAAAATTAAAAAAATTAAAAAAAATCAAAAAAGAGTAAAGAGAAAAATTTTGTCCAATGGTGAAAACTTGGCCATCAAGCACCTTGGGAAAGTATGGGTGATGAAAACTTGGAAATAGGTGTCACACATAGTGGACCATTCCATTATCTATCAAAATCTTGTTCCCTTCATCCTTTGTATCCATCTGATTCCCAAACCCACATTCCCTGGATGTTCCAACCTATCACACACAACACACAACATGATCCAATCACACCTCATCTCACTAGAGATTTTTGTACATATTTGCTTGTAGATACCTGTTCAGTTTTATCCTTATATATTTGTGTCTTGTCTCATCTCCTCTCCATAGCACTAACACTCTGAGCCTCTGTCACCCTAAATTTCCTTGCCAAGTCTTTCATGGTCCGCCTATTTGGTTCATCAGTTTAAAGTGGCATACACCAAAAACATGAGTCTCATTGCATCCATTTGAATCACATTGAATCCCTGCATTCTCATATCATCTTTGCATTTTTGTTAAGTTCATTATATTTACATTGCATAATCATAAATAAAACATTCATTACATGTTTAATACATCCATTACAAAGCATCAAAATACAAAAATATACATCAAATGCATAAACACACATCTAGATACATGCATCTAAACATCTCATCCTGCATGA